>JAOQMP010000004.1:10536918-10550405 GCA_027563575.1 Erythroxylum pedicellare
CATAAACGCAATACGAATTTTATAATTATAATCTTATTATAATTTTATTTGTAATGTATAATTATCCTATGGACTTCATCATATGCATCTAAACATGTTCAAGATAAAGCATGCTTTAAATTATTTTTCACTAAACTATAGCCAAAATGATTGGCTATACAGTATAAACTAACAATCTATCACTTGCACTAAGCCAATCATTTAAAAATCTCATATCATATCACCATATGATCATTATACCATTGTTGGGACAGTGGCTTAGTAAAAGAATTCTATGAGATTCTCTATAGTGAGCACTATATTAAATCTTACAACTTCTATCTTAATTATCATCATAATTAAGAAAATTTTCCTAAATACATCGTTGGATCTTTAATGAAACATTAGCTCCTTATATATGCTCAATGACTTTAATGTTTTATAATACATTACTGTCCTAAACAATGTAAGGAACTATATCAAGTTTATTAAAGAACTTATTGATCTAATTAATCATTTCCACTAAATTAAAAATGTATTATGGCTTAATTAGTAACCATTGCTACATTAGAACCTTTCTAATCTTGAATGATATTGTTCTAAGTAAATAAACCTTGTTATATTCTTATCATTTTGAAATCAAATATCAACTTGTACATAGAATAATGGATTCTTTAATACTTCACAAGTATCAGATATCTCAAACGCTAAACATCTTTAGTATATTATCTACATATTTGGACTTATAATAGACTAACAAAATCCAATCTATCTCTATAGATCTAATTTCTATAATTAAGTTGTTACCCTTTCTTATCCAATAAGAGTTGTTATTTGAGAATTATATTTTTAACAATTGAAAGTTAGAATTGTTGTTCTTTATAAGCAATATAACTCTATATTCTCCCACTGTAGAGGATAACTATGCTCCCACTAATCTTCTTATAAATATAATAAATTTATAATCATCTTTAAATTTTTTTTCATGAGATTTGAACCTTTTAAATTCCATCTTACTCCCACTACTTATCTTGAGAACCATTCTCATATAAGTATACACTGAATCAAACAATTTTTCCAATAGATCTATATGATTGTATCCAACCTTTTGGATAGCTCATAACCTTTTATTATCTAATTTAGTTCTAAATTTTATTGATAATGTATGCTTCAACAAAGCATCTCATCCTTGAATCATTAACTTTGACTATTTCAAAGACTTAGAATTTCATATCTAATATGAAATCTTGCTAATTGATTTAATTGAAACTATAGAACATAAGTCATTGTTCTAGGTATATCTATAAAAGAAATAATATTGCATCATATAATATCTCATATTGTATTATCCTCCTTATATAAATCCATACTCTTATAGAATTTTATTGTCAAGGTGTACATTAGGGAATCTCATTCCTTATAGATAACCAAAAATTTAAAACTCACTAAATCGATCTCATTCTCAATGCTTCAGCATTCTCAATGCTCAATTCTACTTAGATTTAACAATTTGAACTTTTTAAAATTTTAAATCAATATTTCATTTAATACATAGAACTATATCACATAAATTTATAAGTAGTATAATTAAATATAAGTATAATCCTTTTATGAATTGTTATTCCATCCATCACATCATATGTATAAATTTAACAATTCAATATCATCATCATCCTTTCATCAAAGGTTGATTTGGTTATTCTTCAACTTTATAAGTTTCACAAGTTCCATAGTATTCATAATCAAAAGGATACACATATCCTTGTATGTAACTTTATGATTATCTTTATATTGATTTAACCAACATGACATAAAAGGATAGTCTTAGTTATCCAACTTTGTATTCTTGCCACTCATGTTAAGCATAAGTCTCTTTCGATCTAACATATACAAACTATTTGCGTAAACTTGTATTAACTACTTTTACTCATTAATCTATTTCTTATCATGCTTTAAACATTATAATAATGTTGAATCTAAATTCAGTATCATATACTCAAAACCATGAATTAGAAATAAATATGATATCTATCATATCTCATGTAGGCAAGAAAAGGTCATGCAATTGTAAATGATAACTATTATCATACTATAGTAAAGCCTTTAAATTATATTCCACAATTATGCTTTTAGTAGTATAAATTAAGTGGAGCAATTCTAATAAGGTACTATACCTTTTAGTGCTATTTTATGTAACTTCTTGCATCTTGCTATCATGGTGTTGACATACATCTTACATGTTGTCATCAAAGTTTTTGAGCCATAAGTCAACTCAAGATAGTCATTACATTTTGTCATCTATACGATTCTGACATATCTCTAAAACTTTGTCACTAAATTCTCAACAGGGATTATAACAAAATATCATAGTAAGCATAAACTTTTCTATTCTAACTCTGAGAACTCTTCTCAAACATAACCTATGTCTAAAAAGTTTAGTTCACTAACTTAGTATCAAATATACTAAACAAGGTAAATTCCTCTCAAAACAAAATATAAATGTAATAAAAACAAGTAATTAATTAGATTCTATAACTACCAAATGAGATTAAGGTTTAATCATGTATTTGGTTACTCTCACTATTTTATTCAAAATAATAGCATTATTACTATTCAAAAAGATTAATGTTTCTAATAGGCTAGGATCCCATTCAAATATAGTTGATCTTAAGTTTGCTCAACAAAGCAACTTGTAATGATCCAAAATTTTGTTAAATTACTCATAATGGACTAGTAATAAGAAAAGCCTATAAAAGTATAAGTTGAGCTTAAGAAAGCTCAAGTTCATTTCTCTTAAACTCTTTTCCTTATGCATTACTATTCACTCTAAACACCCACACCTTCACTGTCCAGTAACCATTTCTAGTGATCTAAGACTCTACAAAATACTCTCATGATGTTCTACGCCCCCTAAACTTGTTTATTTAAAAACGACTTGAATTTGGAGAAATCATGATTGGAAGTTTCGATTCATTTACGTAAGTCACTGATCTCCTATTTTTAGTCATTTTTTGGCACCACCATGTCTAACGTCCCTAAAAATATGGGAAGGAGGGAAACTCGACACCAATCGACCCATTTTATCGATGAATAAAAATGGGCCACTTATAAGCTTTAATCCTTCGATTCTTGTAAACTAGGAGGAGTTTTGACGCAAGACCAGTGCCATTGGATTCCTAGAGGTGAGCACGTCATTTTTAGGTAGGTGGTGAAGGTCAACACCCATCTGATGATTTTCTGACCAGCCCAAAAATGGTCAGAAATAATTTTAAAATTCCCAAATATTATGTAAATCAATTTTCATAAAAGCAACGTATTGAAATTCTTCATAGTTTGTGAGATAAAAATTTCTAGAGGGTTATATTTTTATAAAAAAGTATGACTTTGAATAAATTGAGTCATTGTTGATTAGTATTGATTATCTAGATGTATTGAGTATAAATGAGGGCTATGGATTGGAAATTGGTATAGTTGAATTATAATTGGACTTATTATAAATTTTTGCAACGTAAATATGGACTTAATTGGGCATACATATGTAGTTTGGAGGCTCAAATTGAGTTGTGGTTACTGGTAGTTATAGAAGTATATTTTCATTGCAGGAATGACCCTTCTTTTGGAAAGGGAATGTCTGTTTTACGAGGAAAACTTTGCCAAATTTTTAGTAGGCTCCTCATAAAATGTGACATTGTCATTTATAAATAGAAAATAAAGATCCTTAATATTGAGTCATGGTCTTATTCTCAGGGTTGGTTTAGGTTTTAGATCCTAATGGTCCTTCCTACTTTTCTTTCTATTAGTCAATCAGGAGCACATTCTACCATTGAGTTAATGTTCATGATTATAAAAACACATTAGAATTTCATATTCATAATGGAAATTACCATAATTATCATATACACACATGAAATTCATAATCGTGGGATTGACACCTTAATTACTACAAGTTTACAATCCCTATACTTGTGGAATATTGAGGGTTTTACATCAGGTAAAACTTGCTCAATAAGTTTTTGACGCCATTTTTATGGAGTTAGTTTAGGGCTTTTTTAAATTCTTTTGTTTAAGGAATCATTTCCCTTTCTTATGACTGTGGTACCCAATTACAAGAAATTAAAAAAATAGAAGAGAAGGGAAATTTGGGTGCAAAGTTGAAGACATATGAATTTGGACATCTTAAAGCAACAATAACGAGTCTAAAAAGTTAAATGCCAGGAAGAGATAGAAAGAATGATGATGGAGGAAATATATCATGGGGAGTAAAAGATCCCTATGAACTTCAACGAGGCACAATTTGGTCAGGGAAGTAATCAGCTTTATTTTAACATTTATAATCTGACGTGACAGAATTACCTAGATTTCTTTTGGTATAATAATGTAAGAACCCAAATGGGAATTCAAAGCCTGCTAATATTTTAGTAAGATGAGTCTAGTTCATGGGATTGAAAATTGGACAAGAAAATGGACATGATCATAAGTATGGATGAGGCCCAGAAGAGGCCAGAAGGGAAGTTCGAAGAAGTAAAGGAAGATCATGCCTTTTCTATTCACAATCTAAAGGTTCAAATAGGCCAGCTTATCAATACATTTTGTAAGACAAGTGTGGAAAGCTTTTTGAGTAACATGGAAGTAAATCCAAGGGAGCAATTTAAGGCTACCACAATTACGAGTGAGAAAAAGATAAAAGAACTAGTGAAAAAATAAGCTAAACGCCACCATGTAGAAGACCAAGAGGAGAAGAAAGTTGATAAAGAAAAGAATGAAGAACCTCAATACATTCCTCCTTCACCTTATCCACTGAAAATACCATTTCCACAAAGACTTAAGAAGAACGAATTGGATGCACCATTCACAAAGCTTGTGGAAAAGTTAAAGAAATGGAAAAATTGCTTGTCTTTTTTTGGAAGTGTTAAAACGCAAGCCCAAGTATGCAAAGTTCCTTAAAGATATATTATCTACCAAGCAAACTTGGGATGACAATCAAATGGTAGTCATTAAAGAAACCTCCAACTCTTTAGTTACCAACTATATGCCCTCATAGTTGAGAGATCCAGGAAGCTTTACAATACCCTATGTAGTTGTTAATATAGAGATTTCAAAATGTTTATGCAACTTAGGTGCAAGTATAAACCTTATGCCTTTGTTAATTTTTAGGAAACTAAGGCTAAGAGATATGAAGCCAACATCTATATGTATTTAATTGGCAGATTAGTTAATAAAGAAACTGTTTGGCATGGTGGAGGATGTACTTGTAAAAGTAGACAATTTATCATTCCTATGGATTTTGTCATGCTAGACTTTAAAGAGGATCGAAACTGTCTGTTAATTCTTGGTATACCATTTTTGACCACCGAAAAAGCTTTGGTAGATGTCTATAAAGACAATTTCATCATTTGAATTAGTGATGAACAAGCAAAATTCAACATGAATAAGGTATTAAAGAATCCGAAGGAGGGTAGCTCATTCATTAGAATTAATAAAGTCAAAATTTTAAAAGAGTAAGAGGAAGAAGAGCAGATGATAGTGAAGATTGAGATTGAAGAAGATACAAAAGTCTCTATTCATGAAGTGAAAAAAGAAGAGGAGACAAGGGTGACTGAGGAAGAACATGAATAACTCACCCTCTTACAAGACAAATTGCTGGATTCAATAGAAGATTCAAGCAGTTTTGTTATTCCCTATGTCAATTGAGTTTTGTTATTCTCTATTTTATTGACAGTTTGTTAGTAAAAAGGACATTACTGAATTTTATTGGTTTTCTTAATTTTATTAATATTGTCATTTTGATTGTCTTGCAATATGTAGCTTATTTATAGGCTACAAAACTAAATTTGGGTGACAAGAGTGGAAGCAAGGCACTCATAATTGACCCAGATTGAGTGTGAAAGGAAGAGCACTTCAAAATAATGACCTTAACTAAGTGCTACTTGGGAGGCAACCTAAGAATTAGGATAAGTTTTATTTTATTTTATTTTATAAGTATTTTGTTACTTTTATTTTGTACAGAGTGAATTGCTGGAACATCATGGTCTAAAGTATCTCCAAATTCCTTCGCTAGCACCATCATCACCTTAATCGCTATGACAGGTTTATGCTCTAACCCTTATCTTTTCCTTTTGTTTTTATGTCTTCTTGTTATTTTGTTTTATTCCCCCTTACATGTTTTTTCATCTCACATATTCCCCCTTACATTTTTTTTTCTCACATTGAGGACAATGTGTTGTCCAAGTGTAGGGATGTAGGTGTGGATTGTATTTTTTTATCATGAGTGTGAATTTTATATGTTGTATGTTAGTTTTTGCTTAGGTTTTCATGGTATGAAATGTGTGAATGTGTCAATGAGTAGGACTTAATGGAATTAACTTAGCTTTGAACATAATCTTCTAAGTTGTAAAGATTTATTAGCTTGTGCAATTCGTGTTCTAGGTATCTTTGGTTAGATATGCATGTTAATTAGGATTTGATGATAGTTTGCTCAGCTTAGGAAATTTGTTACATACATTTATAATCACAGGTCAATTGAATAAGTAGCGTCGATTATATCTTTTCATAAGGATGATTAGCTAAAGAAATAAGGTAGGCAATCGTAGGCAATCAAATGTGAAAAAAAAGTTTGTATATCTTAAACAAACAACTATTCTACTAGCCTTAGGGTTATTAATAAAGCTAGCAGCCAGTTGAGAAAGTGATATAGCCGAGTAACGTCAAAAAGCTAAAATGACATTTCAACCAAGCCTATTAATAAAACATGACCTAGTTGAGTAACCGGTGGACATTCATCATAAATATTTACCTTCATGTCAAAAGACTAGGTCAATGTTAAAGAAAACTAACAAAATGGTATTTAATAAATAAATCCTACAAATATTTGAGAATAGATGATTTTTCATAAAAAGCTACTTAGTGATGTTTGCAATTTAAATTGACTACTAATTATTAATGTGTGTATATAAGTGTTGAGGTGAGAGAATATGATGTTAAAGTCTTGATTAATATGTCTATTTGCTCCAAAGTGCTTAGCCATAGATTGTATAAGTTAATAAGTTAGAACAACTTAAAGGATTGTGTTTGAAGTTAAATTAGTTTCGTGAAGTCGATGCCATTATATCATTATTACATATACATGTATATATGTTTTATTGTTTGGTGTGTTTGAGTTTGTTGTATTTGTTTTTCTTTTTGCTTAAAGACAAGTAAAAGTGTAAGTGTGGGGATGTTGATAGTTATAGTTTACATTATGTTTTAATAGGTGTTTTAATGGGTTTTTAGGTGCTGATTACATGATTTGTGCACGTTTAAGTTTAGAATTGTGTCAATGTGATTATGTGTTTATGTTTTTGAGTGTTATGTGGTTTAAAGCATGTTATTGGACTTAAATTTTATGTTCTTGAGGTATTTTGATGTGTTTGTTGCTGTTTAAGATTAGATGAAGAAGATTGAAGGAAGTTGGAGAAAGCTTGGAGAAAGAGCAAAGGTCATGATGGTGAAATCCCTGTCACAGTTGTGACAAAAGTGATCCAATCAGTGTCACGATCCTGACCTCCTTGTCATGATCATGGTAGAAGCTAACTTTTAAGGGTCATAATCGTGACAGGCATGCAGATGCGAGGATCTCTTTCTGTTTTCATTTTTGAAGGGTCATTTTAGACTTTTTGGCTTGGGAAAAGCCTAGTTTTTACCCTAAATGGCCCTAGGACTATATAAGATCATTAAATGACCCTAATCAAGTGAGCCTCCATCTTAATATTTTAGAGAAAGAGACAAGGAACAGAGAAGAAGGAAAGAAGAGAAGAAAGAAGAAGAAGGGGAGTTGCTGCCAGCCACTGCAACCATTCCTTTCCAAGTTAATTTCTTTATTCCTCTTGTTATTCAGTTCATCTAATGTATGTTTTGGGTTTGAGGATGATGAATATTTTTATAAAGGATTTTCTAACTTCATTTGGGATTAATTCTTAAATCAATTGTGACTTATTTGCTTTTGATGTTAATGAATGTTTAGATATTGTCATTGTTTATAGTTTTTGCACACTTCGGTAATAAATCAAGAGAGTCAACTAATAGTAACATTGTTAGGTTCGGTAATGAGAATTAACAACCCAATAGTTCATATAAACATCAAATTGATATTTATATGAAGAGAGATCTTGTGTGAAGACCTGATTATGTATTAGATTGCTTAAGAACTAATTAGAACATGAGTTGTTTTGTTAATTAAGAAATTGCAAAATGATAAATTCATATTCAATTAGGGATTATGATTTAGGGTTTAATTATTAGGTCTTGAGAGAGATTAATCAACCTTTTGAAATTTTAGGACTGATAGTAATTAAATCATAAGTAATTAAGGTAGCAATTGACGATAGAATGCATCCCCTCTTCTCATAATTGTTTGATCTTGTCTTATGCAATTTCTTGATTGTTAAGTTATTGTGCTTTATTTTGATTTCCTTGCATTAATTTCATAATTTCATTTTAATAAAATCATATTCAATTATTTTCAATTGTTGCTTAGCTTTTATTTTCATTTTTATCATATTTGTTATTACCTTAGATAACATTAGGATTCAATTAATTCACTAATTCCTTATGGGAGCAACACCTTAACTACTACACTTATGATCTGTACACTTGAGGAACATTGAGAGTTTTATAGAAGTAAAACTTGCTCAACAACGATTATACATATAAATCTAAATTTCAGTAATTGATTTGGCTAATAAGCTACTGATTTTAGAAAGAATACGAATGATTAGATATCATATTATTTTTCTTGGATATTTGCTTGCATGACTTGAATAAATTAGATAGACACTATATCAATCTTGTTTATATGGTAATCTAAGTGTATGTGATCATCATAACTTAAGTTTGAGAGTTAGTTTATCATCTTTGATAATTAGTTAAATTCACTAAAATATCATTATGAGCTTAATTAGTTAGTTAAAAGGTTATCCAAATGGACCAAAGGAAAAATAATATTTTAGAATTCTACTACAATAATAACAATAACAGCAATAACCCAGTAAAAATTCCACTAAATGTTCAGTGTACACAATCTTACCCCTAACTAGTAGAGAAGTGTTTCTGAATGAAGAATTCTACTATCATATAAATTAGTATTTAAGTTTAGGATCAATCAATCTAAGCCACATTATTAATGGTGAAGCTGAAGTCTTAACTAACTATTATTTCTCTTTATTTAAGCTCCCTACATATTTATTGTTGCCTTATTTTTATACGTTTTGTTTGTTTTATATTAAATTTACTTCATGTTAATATAATATTTAATTTTATTATTTTTATAAAGTGTATAAGTTCAAATTAATAGTTTACTAGTCCTTATAAGATAAATCCATTTTATCACTTATTACAATTGGCACTTGTTAATGTACTTTTAAATATATTTTATAAGCCAAAGGTACAAATTGTTCCTTAATATTTTGTAAAAAGGTTTATGTTAGTCCATGTCGTTATTTTTTATATCACTATATATTTTAAAATTTAAAAGTTGATAGTAGTTACTCCCTAAAAATTAACTTCATTAGGTCTCTATTACTGGGACATTAATCCATTTAACATGGTATTCCACCTAAATAACATGAACCTACTAGATTCTAACATGGATATTTTAAAAGATATAAATTTTATATAATTTAAACTATTGAAATTAAAAATATTATCATTATCTCTCATTTTCCTAATTGACCACCATTTAAACCACCATTATTACCACCTCAGCCTCCAAATCTTTCCTCTACCCTCCAATCATAACCATCACCACTACCATAGCCTACCCAAACTCCATTTACTCATCTTATCACTGTAGCTTCTTCCACTATATCTCCCTCATTTTAATTTCACTCAACTCTTTTACATCTCTGACTCTAAACCTTTAGCACCAACTTATTAGTAGTTACCTTTAGTTTTACCTTCTGACCTATAAGTCAAACCTCATATTAGTAGGTATAAATTTATTAAAGAGTATTTATTTACTCAAGATCGGAGGTTCATTCCTTCACTCTAGCAAAATAGAGAGTCTATTTTCTCCCTTTTATTGGAAATTCTAAAAGTAAGAGAAAATAAGTGACATTGCATCCTTAATGGTTACTTCTTGAACAAACATCAACTTTTTCTTATTGAAAATCATTATTCCATATTCAACTAGTATGTATAAAATCTTGAGTATGTTTTTATCAAGAGGAGAGATTTATTCCTCTTCAAATTTAACAGTTGCGTAGGGCTAAGAGAAATATTAGAACTTGATACTAGGCATGTTACTAGAAATATTTTGATCGCCAAAATATGGAAGCAAGTAACCAAGTTTAGAAAAACCATCCATAAATTTTCCCTAAATTCGTTTCTTTTCTGTGACATACCATTAGAGTATTATAAAAGTGAAGGACTTACTCACTTGGGTAGTGTAATTAGATCACAAATACGTATGGGTGAAATTATAAGTCCGTAAAACATATAATGTCTACAAGAATTTACATTAAAAATAACTTGAGCAAGCCTCTTTAAAATTTTCTCAAAGTGAATAGGCTGGATGAAGATGCTTATCAACCAATGCCAATGCCACTTTCTAATGGAAACCTAAGCCACTAGTTTCTCACAAAATCTAGAAACCATCAGGAAGATGTTTTTCCAATAGGTTCTTAGAGGATTTAATAGATGATGCTTTCCCTCTTACTACAGAAAGAATTGAGTTTCCTCTTGAAACAAATATTATTCCCTCTATTTTAAATACTATTAAAACTGCTAATGCTCTAGCTACATCTTCATCCCCTACCAATTTGACTACATCCTAAGTAATTCTAGCTAACCATTCACTCTTTATTGGATCTTTGGATATCTTTCTTCTATAATGGAAATAGTTGGTTCTTCACAAAGCAATCACACTCAAGATACTGTAGGAAGTTAGTCCCCTAATTTATTTCCTTAATAAAGAAGATCAAAACTCCAATTAAAAAAGGGAGGAGGGTACTTCCTCATAATAAACTTTTTACTTCCTCATAATAAACTTTCTCCTTGTTCTTTATATTTATTGTTGCCTAAAATACTAATGGACTTAATAACTATGAAAAATACTAGTCATTAGGGATATTTTTCTCTAAAATCTCTAACAATAAGCCAATTCTCTTAGGGCTTTTGGAAAATAAAATAAAGTCTCCTTTCATAAATTCTAAAAGAAATTTTGGAGACTTCCTTTTGGTTACAAACCACTAATTCATCTTAAATGGGTGTATTTTGGCTTCTTAAGGTCTTTACCATTGCAAACTTGACCTCTTGACTCTTTTAGATTAATATATCCATGTAATTGTATCTAGTCCTATTTTAGATAAATCTATACTCATATTCATATTTTTGTTACACAATATGCCAATTAGGAGAGATCTCTAGAAAGACTCGATGGACATTAATCACCCTTAAATGACCTTTCGATTTTGTAGAAGGATTTCAACACCTAGATTAACTTTTAGAGTCTATAATAAGAGATATGGGATGGAACCATAAAAAAATAGATTGTGAACAGTGTCTCAATAATATCTCTTTATTTGATTGTAAATTACTTTAGGCCCTTCTTCATATAGAGTAATATATAATATAGTAGGAATTTCATAAGAAAATTTTAAATACAGTGTTAATGATTCCCACTTAGCTTTAACACTTTGATAATTCTTGGTCCATTTTTCAAGCTTCACTTTTTACTAACCATTCTCTGATGCTTATCAGTATTCTCAAGTCAAAGCGAAACTTAACACCTTTTAGGTTCCATAATTACCTTGTTAACACGAAGGAATTTGGTGACATTCTTAAGAATTACTAGAACATTCTTATAAGGTATTGGTAATTTCTATTATTTTCTAAAGTTGAAAGCTATTAAGATAAAAACAAGTATAGATTCCCTAGATGCTGAAAAAGAGCTACAAAAAAAACCAAATGACCTAACTCTGATAGCTTAAGAAAAGAACAAACTTTCGGGTTACCTTAATGCAATTCATAAACACTTCAAGCTTATAAGATAAAATTTTAGGTCATGTTCACATAGATAGGGTGACTCAAACACCAGTTATTTCCATAATGTCATATTGGTTAAAAAAATCACAATGTAAAAGAGTTATCAAAGATGTTTTTGGTAATGTTCTAGTTGACATTGAAGTTATTAAAAGTCTCACTTATTTCTATTTTAAGTATTTTAGGTATTCTGCATTCCTATTAATATTTGACTGCTATAAAGATTTTAAATCTTTGTTAGGTATAAAGAGGACATATTCATCATTAAATCTCGACCTTAGTACACTTAATGACCTAAATGCTATTGAATACCAAAAATTACCTCTTCATTTTATTTTAAGGAAATTAAAGTGCTATACTTATCTTTAACTTATATAAAGCTCTAGGTCTTGATGGCCTAAATGGAGTATTTTTCCAAAAAGAATGGCATATGATTGACACTAACTTCTCTAAAGCCTTTATTGATTTCTTCCATGTCAACATAATTCTTATTACCTTGATTAAAAAATATAAATTTAGTCCTCATGGTCAAAATCCTCTACCTTTTTTTTTAAATAAATTTCATCCAATATCTTATGGTAATACCTTTTACAAGATTATAGATAAGCTATTATGTAGAGATTGAAGGTTGCCCTTCATTTTATTAGTAATTCTCATAATGTTTTTATTTTACGTAGGCACATGAACAACAACGTCCTCTACCATAGAGATCTTAGCTCTAAAGGATATATGTTAAATGTTGAATTAAAAAAGTCTTTCATATAGTTGACTAGACATTAATCTCAAATTACTTCAGATCTTTTAGGTACTCGAATATTTGCATTGGTTAGATTACTACATGTGTCTCCACTGTGTTATATACTATTCCTTTTAAGATGTGCCTTCTCATTTATTTAATATGCTAGAGGAGTGAGATATGAAGACTTTTAGTCCTTTATCTTTTTTGCAATCTATTTGGAGATACTTAAATTGTTTATAGAAATCACAATAACAAGATCTAACTTTATTTATCATAAAAATCTTTTAAGCTTAAGTTATTCAATTGAATTGCTGCTGATAATCTCCTACTGCTTTCTTATAAGGATTTTTTTTTTCAATCTCATGCTCTCATTTTAATTTAACTTTAAGTATTTTTCGATTGTAGAAAGATAATCCTTTATTTTCATATATGCTTACAATTCACAACTAGTTAATAAGCTTCCTAGACTTTTAGGATTCAACTAGTTCTTTTCCTTTCAAGTATTTGAGGACTTTCCTTAATTAAAAAAAGGTTGAATCATAGAGATTACATGCACTTTATTCAACATATTTATTTAATAATATAATCATAGACTGCTAAACTCCTCTCTTTCTAAGAAAATTAAAATTAATCAAATGAGTTGTCAATACTCTTCATACTTATTAGGCTAGCCATCTTTTAGTTCTTTATGGCTCTATAAAACTGATAGAGAAGGACATAATGAACTTCCTATATAATGGGAACAATGATAACT
>JAOQMP010000004.1:10560385-10578919 GCA_027563575.1 Erythroxylum pedicellare
TGAACTTAAAATAATCTTGTACAAATAAAGCATAAATCTAAGTTTAATTTAGACATATATAAGTTATGGAGTATGAATGACCATAAGATGTGAATTAAGGAAATATACCTAAGATTGTCATTGAGAATGCATTATACATATCACAAATCCATATATATATGATTGAGTATTCATGAAAATGTGCAAATTAGTAACGTGTAAATGTGTATATATTGCATGATATAGAAGAGCAATTAGAGCGACAACATCCAGAAATTGCGTAGACGTCCAGGTAATAACTATCTAGAGCATATGGTGAGTAACCTAGATGGTCTCACATTGATTTATTATTTTGTTTAAATTCTAAATTGAATTATTATATGACGTGAATTTGTTGATTCCTGACATTGAATGTCCAAGGCAATTGATGCATGAATAATACATTGGAAGTGCTCATTGTATGTGAATTTGACATAATATGTGATACTCAACTTAATTGTTGAATGTCGGACCAAGGTCTGATGGTGAATGTGAATATGAAAAAAGATTGTGCACAAGTGAATGATTGAATACATATGATGCATTTCACTACATGAATGCATGATAAAATAAAGGTAGTTGTAACTGGAATCGCCAGTGAAAAAGAGCTTAAAACTCAAAATGTGGTAAGAACCTCTAGCTCACTATGTATAATGAGCTATGTATCCCCAATGAATAAGGGATAGTTATTAATGAGTCCGGTATCCACAATAGATATGGGACAGTGAAAAAGGCACTCGGTCACAATAAACTAATAAATGAAAGTGAGTCTTATAAACATTATACATAAAATTTAATATGCATTTTATAAATGATAGAATTGAATTGTATAAACCGTTATAAATGTAAAAGGTGAATAAGTGAACTAAGTGTTATGTGGTGCAATTTGATAATTGGTGAAAGATGTGCATTATATGATGACATGAATTGTTTGTGAACTTAAAATGTGAACTTTATGTATTATGTGTTATGAGTGAGCCATCGATGATGGGTAGCTCACTAAGTTCACAAAACTCATCAAAATTGCAGCGTTGACTTTGCAGGTGTGAGAGAGCGGGCTTAGCTTTTAAGATAACTTAGAAGAGATCTAGTATTGCTTTTGGATAAAAGAAATGGCTTAATGGTCGATCAGCTTAGACTAAAGGATTTAGATAGAATTTTGAATAGTTCCTCATTCATATAGCATGTAGCATATTTTGTAATAGAGTTGTAGGCTCTGATAGTTCTTTGATATTGTATATAAGGATGAAGTATGTATGCTACAATGTATATTCGGTTTTGTGAGAAGAAAATGAGGAATTGGATTTTTAACTATTATAATATTTATGTTTTAATGATGATGCCATAAAAAATGAATGTGATTGCTTTAGGGCACTGCTTCACTGGGCATGTGCTTGTATGTCTAAAGGACGTATGGGCACAAATGTCTGATGGGAGTGGGGTGCTATAAGATGAACCCTATGTACCATATGTTTCACCTAAAGAACAAATAGTATAGAACAATCATGTTAATTTCTTCATAATCCTTATTTTGTATTATGATTAGAACTTTAACAATTCTTATAGACAAAATAATAAATAAAGAGAAAAAGATAATGAAGTTCATACCTATTCCATCAAAGAGAAAAAGATATAATTATTTTTCTAGATTTCAAGTGACACGAGACTTAGTAAATAAGGTAAAGTAGTTCCCTATGTATGGATTCCTAAAAAGCCTCTTTACACGTTCAAAGGCATCTATTGAAATAGACAAATGAATTCCCTATGTCTGGATTCCCAAGAAGACTCTTTGCATATTCAAAGGCATCAATTGAAATAGAAAAAAGATCTTCCCCCAATAGTTAGTTTGTTGACACCCTCTTCCAACAACTTCTTGGCTTTAGCTAAATTAGTAAAAGATATATTGAACAATTTCCCTAATGTAGTGTGCAACATTGAATTAGATGAACTACACGTACTATGCGTTTCACCTAAAGAACAAAGGGTATAGAACAATCACCTTAATTTGTTCATAATCCTTTGGAAAATTAAATCCTAAAAAGTAAAAAAGCTAAATCAAATGGTAAAAGGAGCCAAAATTCTAACACATGCATACCTGATTGAATGACTTTATCATTATCACAACTAATAGGCATAGTTTTTGGAATGAATGTCCATTCTAAAACTAATCCTGTATGGACCATCGAGACATTATCACCACCTCCATTTTCATCTACATTCTCTTAAAGATTTGAGGAAGCTTTACACATCACATATTACATACAATCAACCGTTCATCTAGTAACTTTTTTATCATAAAACGAGATACAAATAATAAAGAAAGAGAGCTAATTCGAATGATACTAAAAGCCTTGAAGAAGAAGATTGGTCATTGAAGGCAAACAATGATTAGACTTTGGTGAGCAGATTTGTTATGCATCGATTTGTTCTTCAGTAGGGACAATTCTGTTAAATACCTCCCATCTGAGTTCATTTTTGTCATTGGAAACTATCTGCCATGTTAGCATTTCGCGATAAATTTTTGTTAACACTTTTATTTTGAAAAGTCAATAGAAACAGAAACAGGTCATAGATATCAATATAGAAGCAGAGTGTACAATTAAAAAAGGAAACGAAAAATAATATGAAGTTATATGCAATTAACAAAATATTCACAGAAGAAGCAAAGATCTTCTGCACAAGCACATTCTAAGTTTGTCACTCACCCTTAAAGATTAATAAAATCGAAGAACATTCTAAGGTTGCAATTGATAAAAATAGTAGTAAATTCCTTGTTAATATAAAAAATTAAATAATAAAAATGAAATAGACGGGTTAGGTTACTCTTAAATCCATTTTGCTCAATGATATAAACATCACTTAAAGAGTAACACCTAATAACCATTTTCAGTACGTCACAAAGTTAAGTGATTACAAGCTCTTTCAACCTAGTAATCATCTATAAATGCAAAAAACTTGTTAGTTTTTATTGGCTACTTGCAAAAGTAGAAAAATATGACTGTTAAAAGCAAGGGATTAACTGATTGAGGCTAAGAAAGTGCACAAATAGATTCATAAGAACACACTACCTATGTTGACATTAGCGTATACAAGCTTAGAAATACTAGTACGAACAAGGGCAACCATATTATAAACACTTGGTGGAAAAACAAAGTAAGACATAAATTTTTGTGTCTTTTTTGCGTTTTGAAATATTATAGTGGTCAAGATAATCTTAAAGCATTTATCTAAAATCATGGGTTGAGAATGGTCTCTTTACATTTACATTTACATTTACGTTTACTAAAGTTGTGATAAGAATTTATATATGCTTAATTTTGTCTATTAACTGAGACAACTTGATGAAAATTAAATGAAAAATAAACACACATGTAAAGGAAACCGAGGTTTACATTATGTTGAAGTATTATGGAAATGAATTACTTGGAAAACCAAAACCTCTTGTTGAGAAAAAGATGAAGACACACACCAGCAACGAAGACGAGGATGCGCATAAGAGATGAATACAGACAACGAAGAGGGAGACTGGGAATTTGGGATATACAACTAGTCAAAACTTAATCGCAACTGGGAAGACAAAGACATGAATTTGTTTTCGTCTTGTCTTTAGGTAATTAAGTTTTAATTTGATAACGACGTGGTTTTGGCAAAACCTTTGGCGACGAATATAAAAACCATCATAATAATGTTAAACTTTCATAACGATTTTTAAAAACTGTTGGCAAAAGAGGAAACATTTATGCGACTATAATATTACCGTATATAATTGTATTAATTAGAATATATTTATAAAATAATTGCAATATAGTAAAAATGGAAATCAATATTAAATTCGTAAAAAATCAAATTTAATATTATTGGCAATAATTGTAAGTCTAAAAATAAATTTAGTTAACAACAATATCATTTTAAAAATTTATAAAACTATAAACTCAAAATTAATTAATATTACATATATTTATACTTTTTATTTTTTCTATTTTAAAATATATGATTTGAAAAATTTATGTGGTGTCACAAAACTCTATTATATATGTAATAGCCCATATCACTCGCTCACAGATATTGTCCGCTTTGGGCCTTGGCCCAGCAAAGCCCTCACGATTTTGTTTTTCCCAAGGCCTTCCCAAAAGGTCACCCATCCTACTATTACTCTCACCCAAGCACATTTAACCTCAGAGTTCTGATGGGATCCAGTGTATTAGGCCATAGAAAACGAATCTATAAGGGAGAGGTATCCGCACCCTTATATGGCGTACTTTGTTCCCCTCTCTAATCGATGTGGGATCTCACACTCTCCACCTCTTATGGCCCAACCCTCTTTTGGGGTCCAGCCTAGCTGGCATAATGGTTCAGGTACCGGCTTTGATACCACTTGTAACAGCCTAGATCACCCACTCACAGATATTATCTATTTTGGTCCTTGCCCAAGCCAAGCCCTCACGGTTTTGCTTTTCCCGAGGTTTTCCCAAGAGGTCACCCATCCTAGTACTTCTCTCACCCAATCACATTTAACCTCGTAGTTTTGATGGGATCCGGTGTATTAGTCCATAGAAAACACGTCTGTAAGGGAGAGGTATCCATACCCTTATAAGGCGTACTTCGTTCCCTTCTCCAACCGATGTGGGATCTCACTATATAAATGTATATATCTATATTAAATAAAACTTGTTAAATATATAGTGATATATATAAATATAACAACATTTGTCAACCCTTTGGTGATGTTTCTCTCAATTCATTGCAAAAGGTCAACATTTGGCGATGTTTTCCTAGATTCATTGTCAAATGTTTGCCACAATTTTCCAAAATTTAACAAAAACAACAAATGACAACGATTCTATAAATTCATCACCAATGATAGACAATTGTCGACAGTTAGTTTTCAAGAATTTAATGAAAATGACATTATTTGACCATTTTATTTTTAACCTAATGACGAAGAGGTCTTTGTCTTCGTTGATCATCTTCATTTTCCCTCTAATTTTTGTGTTCCAGAAGCCTCGTTTGTAGTTTGTTATAGTCCATTGTCGAGTTCGTCTCCAATTATCTGTCCATCTAGGTAAGTCATCCACCTTGTGTACTATCTTTGTATTGTGCTTTCATTATCTGGAGATATAAACCAACTATGATTATATGGCTTTTTGTGTTCTAGATTATGCTTGGTTTTGCTTCTTCTTTTTTGATACAGAATGGGTTAAACTTTTTTACCATCGCGCATGCTTATTTGAGGTTAGTCTGTATAGTGTTTGATGAAAGTTCTGCTAAAGACATGAATCCTTACCTTAATTTGGTCATGAATCCATATTGGAACAACATAATAGGCAGTTCATAATAACTTGATAATAACTTGATCTTTTCCAAAAGTCTAGCAACAATTTCATGATCGTAAATTCACATAAAAGGGGATTCAATGCACCGTTTTTTTTGCCAAAGCCAAGTGCTAGGAAAAATGTATTTACTGCTATAGTGTAACCCTAGGTTAATGCAAACTCTTATCGACTCTTTAAATTTCTTTAGCTTGATCTCTAGACCAACTCTTTGTGTGTGTATGTGTGTGTGCATACTTCATAAATTAGGCTAGCTTAATCTTATCTATATGAAGCCTTAATATGTAAAAACTAAGGTGCTCGTAATTGAAATTCTAACAAAAATAGTATTATTTATTGTCTTGTTAAGGTAAATTATCTTTTACTTTAAATCTTTTAAAGTCTTAATAGAATTTGAATTTGTTTTTGTCTAGGGAGTATTACACACGGTCATATTTGGACAAGGTACAAATCCATTTACTAAGTAAATTAGTCGATGTTTACCTTAAGAATATGCAAGATCTTGTTTGCAATAGTTAACACATTTATTATTGCATTTAATTATAATGCATTGTGAAATATTTTCATATCATACTATTCTCTTAACAACTATTGTAGAGATGGGTATAATTCCAAATAGACTCAGATGGTAAGGATTTATGTATACAAAATAGAGAAATGGTATTATACTTTCCTTTTTTTCTATTTGGTTTATATTAACTTATTACGTGCTATTTTAGGTGAAAAGTTTGTAGTAGAATCGTGAGGACCTAGGCAAATTTTAAGGTTATTTTTGCATAGTTAGATCTAAGAGAATTAATAAATAGAGAAAGTTATGTTATGATAATTTTAGGTATTTAAGAATTACTGATAATATTATTTTGGTGTTTGTGTTAGTTTTAGACTGATAATAAATCTCAAATTATAAGGTCTTACTATTGAATAGAGGTTGGTTATAGACCCTAATTAAATTAGCTTATTTTTTAGATCTTCTTTAGATACGTGAGATGTACAAAGCTTTCTTTTATTTATGTTAGTAACTAGGAGCCCTCCTTATTTGGTAATCAGTTCTAATAAAAGATTAACATATGACATGCTCTTTTATGAAACTATGACCAATAGTGATAGCCAATATAATGGCACCTGGTAGAAATAAAAGGAAGAAGGTGACAGGTATCGAAATTGTAGAATAGAGGGATGTGCAACTTCAACTAGATGAATTAGTTCCTAACCAACAATAACATTCGACCTCAGCCAATAATGAAATTAGTCAAGAACAACCTTATTCTTCCACAAACAACAATGAATCAACTAGTACAGAGGGATTTGTAGGTTTATTAAACTTTAACACCTACCAATAGACTTGTACGCAAATATATATTTAAATGATTGATGTATATTTTCTTATCATTATTGATTTATTGCCAGGTTTCATTGTCAATATTAAAAAAATATGTAGAGGTATAACTAGAAGTTGTGAATTACAACGAATGAATATTGCAATGAATAACAAGTTGTCAATATAGATTGATACTTTACAAGTTCGTCCTATAGACAAGATCCAAGTGAGTTGGGGATTATTGCGAGAATGGAATTACTTTGCCTAAAGCATGCTAAGGACTTAAAGGAAGACAACTTGCTGAAAAATGTTTTGGATAAAGTTACATTAAATTTTAATATATTTAAATATATGCAATATTATTTCACTTATTTTAAGATTAATTACACTTTTACTTATGGTTTACAGATGAAATTGAATGTTGTCAATATCAAGAATCCTGATGTTTCAGACTGCATGACTTCATTGTTGAAATAAAGGACAAGGGATCACTATTATAGGTTGCATCAATATTATAAATAATTTTCTTCTGATGCAGAGGCAAGGAGACATGTTCCGGAATGAACGTTTCAAGAAAGTTTGAATAAATTATGTGATTATTGGGTCTGTCCCAAAGTTCAAGTTTATTTTCTTTCCCTTCACATTTGCTTTATCTTGTTAGATGATTTAATGACTGCTTAATCCTTTTCTTTATTTAATAAAAAATGTGAGAAGGAAAAGGTCAATAGAGAAAAAATGAGAACACCTCACAATCAAGGGTCTAAATCATTTGTAATTGTTTGAAATGAATATGTAATATCTTTATTTACAAGTTATAATTATATCAATAAACATTATACTATTTATTGTGCACTATATTTTTCTTTCGTAAAACAGATTGAGAAGGAACTACATGGATAAGAGTATGATAGTATCACACTATACAAAGTCACTAACTATAAAGAAGGTCAAGAGTGGATGTCAGAAGAAGTGGAAAATAACTATATAAGCATAAAAATTTGTTTTAATTTTAATTTTAATTTTATTTATTTGTGTAGTACTAAATAATAATATTTCCATTGAATATCGGTTTTGTATTTGTTTAATTTTAGAATAAGATACAAAAGTTGTTACAAAAATCAACGTTTGAGGGGAATTGGGTTAATGTAGAAAACATTTGCGATACCGTGCTTAGTACATGATCTGGTTGTATCAAATGTCTTGGCTTTGGCTCTAAGCTAAATGTTTCAACCTCATTAAGATCTAAACACGCTCAATGTTGTGAAGAGGAAAACAAGACACTTAAGGCTGAATTACAACATACTAAAAAAAAGTTGACCAGGCATGATAAGTACCTAAAAAAATCTTGGCTCTAATTTGCAAAGTGGTGAAGATGAAAGTGCATAGTATTAATTACATCTCTTATACTTTTTTCTTTTAATTCCTATTTTTATTATAATTTAAATTTAATACCTTTTTCTCATATTACATATTTGAAGAAGATGCAACGACTAAGTGACTCGTATTCTAATTTGTAAACTAGTCTTTGTATTTATTATTTTGTATATAAGAATTACTAAAGTTGTAATTAAAATCTTATAGATGAAGAAATTTAATGATTATATATATATATATATAATGCTTCAAATTATCAATTATTTTTGTATAATTTTATAATAAATTAACAATAAAAATACAATAATATGGATTAAAAATGTAACAAATAATTTATTCCAACATGATATAACATTTCGTTGAAACGTAGATAAAAAATTTGACAACATTTTAAATGTAGCTAAAAACATTTGGTTACATTTTTATAAATGTAACTAAAAAATTTTGGCTATGTTTTCAGAAACATAGCTAAAAATATTTGGCTATGTTTTCATAAATGTAGTTAAAAACATTTAACTGCATTTATGGAAATGTAGCAAAAAACATTTGACTACGTTTTCGAGCGTAGCTAAACTTATTAGCTATGATTCCTCCAATCGTCCCTAAAAGTTTTCACTTTTGCAACAAAAATAAAGCATTGTGAAAACTTTTAGGGACGATCAGAACAAAACATCATCTATAATTTTTAGCTACGGGGATTTCGCAACATTTTGGGTGAAGAAAATAAATCATCGCCAATTCCTATTAGTGACGATTTTAATACCTTTAATTATGATTTTTTTTTGTAGCCAAAGGTCAACTTTATTGTAGTGATAGCTAAAGTTTTTTGCTATGTTAAATCTGGAAACTTAGCTAAAAACTTTTGGTCACGATCTCGGAAACGTATCTAATAGATTTTAGCTATGAAAAATAAGCGTAGCCAAATTTATTGACAACAATTCACCAAAACATCGCTAATAGTTTTTGACTACGAAAATAAAGCGTAGCAAAAAATTATTGGCGACAATTACTTAGAAAAATCGCCTAGCTTTCAACTACGGGGATTTGGCATCTTTTTAGGTGACGAAGCTAAATTATCGCCAATAACTTTTAGCATCGATTTTTGTACCTTTAGCTATAATTTTTTTAGTAGTCAAAGGTCAACTTTGTTGTAATGACTCACCTTCATTTGTCTTGTCTGCTTACTATGGACAAAGAGAACAATATAAATCTTTAAAAGCCAATCCTTTAGTGCTTCTGACCTCTTTAAGGCCATTATCCAAAGAAGCAAGAGAAATTTGTGCAGCAAAGAGAATAAGCTCGTCACTTCGTCCCTTAAGACTTCTTAAACCTTTAATCTATCATTTCATTGTCCTGTTTTAAGTATAATATTTATTTTCTAATATTCTCTTGGTGATGTTCGACCAAACTTAAATAGGGGATATCCTGTTCTGTTGTATTAACCATACCTTGAATGTAAGAAATGTTCTGTAGTAAATTTGTTGCAACTCTCTTTTCTATTTGGTGTTAATGAAATCTTCTAAATAAAAAATAAAATAAAAAAGAGAGTCACTTGTGAAAGCAACTTGGTAATTTGAAATTATGAAACTCTCGATCTACTGTTTGCCCAAGGCTGTTGTCTCGTGCTCTTTGCTTTAAGGCCAAACTACAATATCAAAAGTTTTCTGTTTGTACGTTCCCTTGAAATTTTGGCATGAAATGTAAGTCATTCTCTTTTCTTCGTTTCCATTAAGTCCAGTTAATAGCATTCGGGAGAAGTTCGCAGTTTCTGATTCCAAAAAGCACGTCTCTTGCCAAGTCCTTCTTGTTTGATCACATGTACGATGCCTCACAATTAAAAAATTGTGATTTCCATCACTAGTTAATAAACCACTACAGTTTTCCTTTATGTACGTAAACTCTTCCTAAGGCCGTGATTTCCTTTCGGAGAGATACCATATTTGAAATTTAGGATTGGAAAGCCTTTGAAGGTTTATATCTGTATTTTTTGTCCCTGTCTGGGATAATTGTATTTATCTAGAGCATTACCAAGATATTACCAATGTCACTTTCTTTTCCTCTATATTTCACGTGAAATTGTATTATTTTCCTATCAGCAACAGTACTTCACCTAAACTTTCCATCACACCAAATGAATGAGACATTCCTACAATTCAGAGGCTGCTTCTTGTTCATCATGTAAAACTAAAATGCGGTTTCATTCTCTTTGTTATTCCTACTTTTCTTTCATTTCCCATAAAGGAAACCTAAAAATAAAACAAATTTGTGAAGAGTGAGCCAAGTATAAAAAGAAGTAAAGATGTACACATGATTTCTCAACAACCCTTTTCCTTCAATTTCAGTAACATCCTGCAACTAGTGATCACAGGTAGCTGTCATGGAGAGAATCAGGATTCTGCCATTACTGCTGTGTGCAACATTCTTGGTTTTCCATTCTAAGTCATTGGCTCAGCCATCCCAACGTCCACTTTGTGCATCCCAGTTTGCACTAGTGAACTATGCATGTGCAGCACTGCCATACATGCCTCCCTCTCCGCCGTCTCCTCCTCCCCCAGAAGAGGATAGCCATGGAAACGATCATGGCCACCGTCACAGGCGTAGGCATAGGCATCATCACCATGAAACTCAGAATGAAGAGAATTGCTGTCGGTGGCTGAAAGAGTTGGATGATGAATGTGTCTGTGACTTACTAATTCACTTGCCTCCCTTCCTCTCCAGGCCTGCACATGCATACTCTATCATTGTTGACGACGCGTGTAATGTCACCTACTCCTGTGGAGGCAGACTAATACCTTGAAGATGTTTGCAACATCTACACCTAATTTTAATTATCTACCTATATTGACTAGTTTGATCGGCAGCTAATGCTTTTCTCATTTTTTAACCTTGTTCGAGGGAAACTTACTCTTCAAAAGAATCTTTCGTGCATAAAAGCCAACATAAATCAAAATCTTTGGTACATAAAAGTTAACGTAAATCATGGCTGCGTTCCAGGTGACGCCTCTCTTAGATTCCTGTAGCCTGTGAATCGTTCTGCCGAAGCTAACTGAAATGAAAAACAACTACAGTTACGAACATGGATTTACTGACTTAAAGTGATAGTCATCGCTTACAATCATCGTATTTGGTTCTTAATAATTTGCACAACTCACTAGTTTTTTCACTAGAAACTTCCTTCATTTGTCATATAACGGCCATTCTTCTTCCCCAAACAGGATTTGAGCCAAGTTTTAAGTTATAAATCTTTGAAACTTCAGGGTCGCACAGAAAACAAAAACATGGCTTTGAAACTTCAGTTGCACAACAGACACGACAAAATTATGGTCTTCATCTCTATCTAGAGTATCATTTTGTATAACATATGAAGCCAGAAGTTTGACGGTTCTCCAATACCCACTTGTAGTTCTAGCTGTGTAGCAAAGAAGGGAACTCTTGCAACTATTGTATCATTATCTGATATTGTTTGTACAAGAAACGGACTGCTCTAGGCCCCTGCTCGTGAAAGCCCTCTTCTTTATCAAGGGTTTAGTGATAAATCTATTCTCCATAAAAATGTGGACCTACAATCTAACAGAGGGATGTTAATTGATCAGATTTCATCAAAATTCGCTCCTAGTCTCCAAGGTTGGATGAGAAATGGCTTATTGAAAACATGCGAAGGACTAGCTTTGATAACTTCAAATAATGAGTTGTTGGAGTTAAATTTGAAGAAGAAAATATCATCATTCTTCAAAATTATATGTATAAGTCCATATTGCTTCCAACTGTTAGAGGCCTAGGATTTCATAATAGAAAATAATAGCCTCTTATCTAGAAAGAAACCAACTAATGTTGATTGCCATTTCTGAATTCCATCTTAAAGGATGGAAACTAGAGGAGATAATATTTGGCAATCTAAAGTTGGACTGGGGAGACAAATGGATAGTTTAGCATCAGGATTGTGATTACCTGCTACTTGCACCTAAGTACATTTGTTATTGGCATGACCAAGAGGAGCTATTGAGTGATCATTGATGCAAGGGGAAGTAGGAGTTGAGGGAGAGTGCTGAAGTGAGGTGATAAGAGTGGGGTAGATGGGGTGGAGTGAACAAGAGGCGGAACATTTCAGAAAGTAAGATATACATTTTAAGGGCTGATGGTTAAAAGCAATAACTAATGGTTAAAAGATAATCGAGAGGTGAAGGTAGCAGATGGAACAAAATGCAAGGCAAGTTACCAGATGAAGAAGAGAGGAAATGTGAAGGAGGAAAGAAGGAAGGACAGTGGTATGGTGGCCATGTAGTTGGTGAGGAGGAAGAAAAGGAGGTTAAGGGGTTGGGAGGACTGAGCTGACTAAATGGAGTTAGCAAGCACAAAGACTAGAGAAAGCTAGCAAACTTACCATAATATATCAAGGAAGCAGAGATTAATAGGTAGCAAGAAAAGTCGGCAGCTAATGAAGGAACAATCCCCCAATTGGCATCTTGATGTTAGATCAACCAATATTATAGAAAATTCCTGATATATCATATTTAAGGACTTTAAAGTATATAGGTTGACCACTCACCCATATAAGTCAACTAAGCACCACAAAAACATAATTTTAACACCTTTAAATGCTCAAAACTAATTTGTCCTAATTCAATTATTATTTAAACACTTACCAAAATGTTTCCCAAAATTTGTTGAAAGATCTAGAGGTTTTTATATATAAAAAAAGCTTCAATGCTTCTTGATGAATAAGAGACTCATGCAATAAAGTGACATGACATGTTTATGTATGGTGAGCATTTTAGAGCATCAAATTAAAAAAGTGAGATTACAATTAATATTACATACTAAAGAATGACCTTGATATGTCTTGATCTTCTTTTTTATTGATTTGGTCTTAATTTTGACAATTGTAAACTTTCAACTTCTCTTAGATAAAAACTTTATAAGTTATCTTCTTGAGTTTTGATTTTAATTGTTCTTCTATTGCTTTTCATCAAAATAATAAACTTATCAGTATTAATTATGTTTTTATCATCAAAACGTTGATCAAAACATCCTTTGGTTTAAGATAAGTAAAAGCTTTACTAATCATGGATTAAGGGTTTGTTTTTAGGTTAAAGGTTATTTTTGAAGGAGAATTAGGAGAGCATCATCACTTGGGCCTTCAAAGGAACTAACCTACCTAGTGATAACCATATTCTCCTTTAGTTGGCCTTGTGCACAGGTGTTTATGACGTACGGAGAGAGAGAAATTAAATGATGTTCAAATAAAATCATATAAACATTAATTCTTTCTGCTTCAACACTTTTGCTTAAATAAAAGGAAGCTTCATGATTAATTTTAAGGGCTATATAAATACAATGGTTATGAATACTAGGTGAGGCTTAAGTTAGGGTTAAAGTAGAAACTCTATATTAGCACCAAACTCAGAATTGCCAGCATCCTAACAAAGTTGGTAAGAAGAATAAACCTAACAAGTTGGAACAAGTTACTGTGGAACTTGCTCAACTTAGCGTGTTCCAACTTGTATGCTACCTTAGATTGGTGTATTAGGAACTACTGAATCTGTCTAAAGCTTACTCCCTGATGGGATTTGGAATAGTTCATTCATCTTTATATGCCTTTGAGCTATAGTTAACTACGTTTTTTTGTTACTAGAAAGCCTATAATACGTTATTTACATTGTATGAACATTTGTTAGGCTTTGTCTACTTCTCTTTTGGAATTCAATTTTTCTAATTTCCAAAAAATGAAAAAGCTCAAATTTCATACAAGGATCAAAAGTGCTTATTAATGAATAAAGGGTAGCAATTTGGATCAAAGTTAAATCCTAAGTGTCTTTATGATTTTAATGGTTACACATATCTTGCATGTAATCTCAAAAATATGAAGTTCAAGTTATAAAAATCTAAAATCAAAGAAGGTATTCACATATGAAATAAAGTTATATGGCATGAAGGCTCAACTTCCTCACTAGATTACTCAAGTTAAATCACAGTATAATTATTTAACAAATTCAATTTATTGGCGCTTACAAAGTCAAAATTTGCATCACATTCACTTAATCATATTATGCATCCCATTTTCTTAAATCAATTTCAACTAGTATCATGCATAAACTCGTGCCATCAACATAAAGCTACAAATAAGAACCTAAACACATAAACTAAAACTGAAAAAGAAACAAAAATTTTGAAAATTTTGAAAAAATAACATGCATTGAGTTCATACTTAATTCCACCCCGTACACACTTAGAACAATATTGTCCTCAATATTGTACATTAGTTAGGAGATAAAAGATCTAGAAAAATCCCTTAAAAGCATGTATGATAAAAATATAAGTTTTCCTATCCTAAAGTATGAAAAATCCATACAACACCTAAAATAAAATTGAGAAGGCTCATAAATAATAAAATCTAACTTGTATTCAAATTCGTACTAAACAGAATAAGAAAAATAAAAGATAAAGAAAACTATATCTATGTGTGATATTATAAGGCCCAAAATCACTAGGTTGGTGGTAGGTAAGCCATTATCAAATCCAGTTTAGCATTATACCTGTGAGCTCTCTATGTAGCCTAGCGATGGTCGACAATAGTTATCCCCATGTTCTCTTATTGACCTTCAATATCTTCTTCATTATCATCCACGCTCTCCTTTTGACCTGGGTTGTTTGAATACCTTTTATTAAGTCTATTTGGATTAATTAAGATATTTTCTCTTAAATGTACTCAAACTTTTAGGGTTTAAGGAATGAAAACTTGCAAGTCCGTCTTTTATACTATTGGATTTTAGGATGAGACCGGTTCAAGACATGATTAAGAACTGATGTCAATTTTGTTCTATAACTTTAAAAAGTTACGAACTTATAAGACTAGTAGTAAACATATCTCTCATACCAGTGTCAATTCTATTCTATTTCTTTAAAATGTTGCTTTCCTTATAAGATCAGTGTCAAATATACTTCCTGTGCCAGTGCCAATTTTATCTTATTTCTAGACATTCCTTACTCTACTTTAATACTGACACCTATTTTACCTCTAAATTGGCGTTAATTACCTGTAACCCACAATTCATTCTTTAACTTGAATTTTCCACCTTCTTTACATTATGTGACAAGCTCCTATCCTGAAATGAATAGGCAGCCTGCCTGGCATTCCACAGTGGCCCTCTAGTTGATATCTGATCCAGATAGAAGGCTCTTGTGGAGTTAAGCCTTTTGTCCTTTTTACGAAAAAGCCTTAACTTAACATTAAAAGACATAAGTAGTGGATTTTTTTTTAATTCGACAGCACATCAACTATATTTTGACCTTTTCAAAATTTTCAAAAGCCCAAAAACATTTCTATAATCATCTTAAAATCCCCCACTACAAATTTTAGGCTTTAAGTCATTCATAAGCAATCTCAATAATCACTTCAATAATCTTAAAAAAACTCAAGCATATTCATGCATTTAACTTTAAAACATTCATATACATGCATTCTTTATATAAAATATAGTTCAAAACATGTTCATGAACGTGCAAATGTTCCCAAAAACATTTACAAGGAAAAAATGCCTACACAACAACACATAATGAAGTTGACTACTCATGAGGTGGAGCCCCTGCTACTAAATCCCCTGAGCATGCGCTTGGGAGGTTTCATTTAAAAACAAAAAGAGAGTGTGAGCTAAACGAGCTTAGTGAGCGCTAGATAATGAGAAGATCATGTGACATATCTGACTTAATCATGTGACATATTTGAGATTGGTTCTTTAGATAATGAGAGAAAAACAGTTATATGCCAAGTTCACTAAGTGTGAATTTTGGCTTAATCAAGTAGTATTTTTAGGTCACATAGTATTTGGACAAGGCATTCAGGTGGACCAAAAGAAAATTGAAGCAGTAGTGAAGTGGGAGGTTCCGAAGAATGTGTCTAAGATCCAGAGTTTTCTTGGATTAGCTGGGTATTACAGAAGGTTTGTCGAGGGGTTTTCACTGATTTCGGCCCCCTTTGACAAAACTTCTGAGAAAGAATGTGCCTTTCAGATGGAGTGACGATTGCCAGAGGAGTTTTGAGGAGCTTAAGCATCAGTTAACTACGGCACCAATGTTAACTATTCTGTCTAGTTTTGGAGGTTATATTGTGTACAGCGATGCATCACATTAGGGTTTAGGATGTGTACTAATGCATCATGGTAAAGTAATAGCATATGCATCGAGACAGTTGAGGTCTCATGAATTTAATTATCCAGTTCATGATCTGGAGCTTACTGCAGTAGTATTTGCTTTGAAAATTTGGAGACACTATCTTTATGGAGAGACATTTCAAGTATTCACTAATCACAAAAGTTTGAAATATCTGATGAGCTATAAGGAGTTAAATATGAGACAGAGGAGATGGTTAGAATTGTTGAAAGATTACGACTATACAATTAAGTATCATCCTGGCAAAGCTAATGTTGTAGCTGATGCATTAAGTAGAAAATCATATAGCAGTGTGGCACAAGTGCAGTTATCGAGGTTACCTAGCCTAGTTCAGTTGAGAGAACTAAATGTTGATTTGAATTTGAAGCTGAAAGATACATTGATAGCTACCTTGAAGTTGAGACCTGTTTTGGTTGAAAGAATTAAAAAGGCTCAAAGCAGAGATCCAGATTTAGTGAAGTTAATTGAAAAGTTAAAAGTGAATCCAGATTCTGAGTTTGAAGTGAGAGATGATACCTTGAGGTTAAAGCAAAGAATATGTGTGCCAAATGTCGATAATCTGAGGAAGGAGATTTTAGAGGAAGCACATTTAGCAACTTATGCTATGCATCCTAGTACTACCAAGATGTATAACACGCTGAAACAGCATTACTGGTGGCCTGGTACGAAAAAGCAAGTAGCAGAATTTATTTCTAAGTGCATAATTTATCAACAGGTCAAGGCTGAGCATCAAGTTCCGGTAGGAAAATTACATTAGTTACCTATTCCAGAGTGGAAATGGGAACGAATCACGATGGATTTCATTACAGGTTTGCCTAAGACTCTGAGGCAACATGATGCCATTTGGGTCATTGTGGATAGACTAACCAAATCGGTTCATTTGTTACCAATGAGGGAGAATTATTCATTAGATCAGTTGGTTCAGCGATATGTGGATGAAGTTGTGAGGTTATACGGGGTTCCAATGTCTATAGTATCGTACAGGGATCCTAGATTTACCTCGAGATTTTGGTGTAGTTTACAGACAACCTTGGGATTGAGAAGTTTTGTTTCGATTTTAAATAGATTATATGATTAATTTGAGAGTTAAGAATTGTTTAAAATGGTGTTGAATGGACTCTATATTGGAAGATATGTATATACTCTGTTCAGGTTTTGAGAAAGACGAAATGGTACATGCATACATTGTGTCCATTGTTTATCTGTAGAAGTGAAGTTGATATTTTAAGTGTGAATCTTGGATTTTAAATTGTATGTGTGCCGTTGAGCTAAAAAAATGATGAGTTAGAATAATTGTTTTGAGTGCTATCTGAGTTAATTGATGTGAGAATAAACGTGAAGAATGGAGAGAAATGAGAAATAATAATAGTGTGAGAAAGTGAAATCTGGGTTTAAAATCTGAAAAGTGGGAAAAGACGAGTCTTCTGTAAAAGTTCGCCGTGGCCAACTCTTTTTAGTTCACCGCAGTAAAACTCTTGAGTTCGCCACGACGATCTTTGCGAAATTCCCGAGAAAATCTAGTTTCTGGAAGGTTCGCCGCAGCCATCTCTTTTGTTCTCGCAGCGGAGAAGTCTCATCCTTTACAGTTCGAATATAGTTTAGTATTTTGACCATAACTTTCTCTATAGTTATCCAAATGGGATGGTTTTTCATTTTTCGTAAAACAAAGACATCGTTCTACAATGTTTATGAAGAAATGGAGTTTTAATTCTATCTCTAAGATTTTCAATTTTTGGTTGGAATTTAAGGTAAGAATTCTGCTAAAGCTTAAGAACAGTATAAAATACTTTGAGTATATCTTTTCTTATACTGAACCAAATTAAATGATTTTAGTGTCAATAGAAATTTGAGACATTTTAGAACAACTTTACAGAAGGAAGTTTTGTCTAATTTTTCCATTTATCTTATCATATTTAGTATGGAAAGTTGACCCATATATGTATTAGAGGAAAAATCTGAAGTGGTCAATGAAGTTATGAAATTTTTTGACATTGTTTTGTTTCGATCCAATTGAAAATATACACGGTATTAATGAGGGATTTGATATCTGAATGATTTGTTGATAAGGATCGCAATATTATACCCCGGAATTGTCACTGAACATGCATTGTGCATACTTTCTATGCATTCATATGCATAAAAGAACACTTGTGCATTTGTGCAAAAATGTGATATTTGTGACTGTGTTTCGTATATTTTAGAGGAGCACCTCAGACACCAGTCGGACATTGCCAGACCATCTAGACAATAGCTTATTGGAGCGTACTGTGAGTCAACCTAGATGATTTCCTAGGATTGATTTGATTTGATTTGTTTAAACTTCCAACA
>JAOQMP010000004.1:10586821-10606886 GCA_027563575.1 Erythroxylum pedicellare
TTTGATATGATGTAATCCATAATGCTATAAGTAACGTCAAATTTGGTTAATTTTCTTTTTTATCATTTATATTAAAGATTGATCATTTAAGAACTAATTCATATAAACATTTACAAGTAATGTAACTCCATGGCAAGCATCATATTTATATAAAGAATAACTTTTATTCTTATTTATAAAGACCAATCCATTTAAATTAAAATAAATTGGGAAATTTTTGGTAATAAATGGAACATAATAATAATAATTTAGTTGTACTATAAGGCCCTAAGGTAAACCATAAGTTCCTTTAACTAATGTAGTAACTCTCACTCTATTATTCACTCACAATTTGACTTTGCCTTTTTCTCAATAGCCTACATTTTATTAGCATCTATACATCATTATAAATGCTAAAAGCACATCCAGTTTGTGATACCTAAGATTATGCAATATAAGTAGAAAGATTAATCTCAATCATAAACATACCTAAAGATGGATCTTCTTTAAGCTTCTTATATTGTAGAGATAAAATTTTCAATTCCTCTTTCAGTTCTTATCTAGTTTATAGTAAGAACATATGTCGTCATTAATCTTCTTTTTAACACCACTATGTGGCTTTGCAACTTTAGTACAAGACTTTTCTTTCTTATTCTTATTCTTCTTAAATTTCTTTTCCTTTCCCTCAACGATATCCACAATAAAAGTATAACTAATTGACTTCTTTAAGGCGCCCTTGTATAGTCACATGCATATTTAATTGTTCAAGTATTATTACATCCTTTTGATTTATATGATAATTCGTTATAAAGTGTGAAAAGCTCAAAATTAAAGATTAAAAGACTAAATCAATGCTTAACTCATGTTTTATAAGAATTCATCCTAATCGACCTAATTTTTTAATATAGATAGTCATCTTCAATACATGTAACTCTGCCAAAGATCATTATGTTATTCTATTTGAATAATGCACTCGAACACTCAAACCTCTCCACTCTATTTTATGTGGCAATCAACCCCCTAAGATGTATAATGATAGTACGAGTGTTTATGTTCTCATATTGACTTTAAAGCTTATGAGACATACTACTTAACAACATATGTATAGCTTGTTCATCATTATTTATATGAGATTGATATCTCTACTTTATCAGTTACATCTATGTTGGGCTTAGGTGGAATTGCAATGACAAGAACATACAACTTCTTTTCTTATTTGAGAACAATTCTCAAGCTAAATCCAACAAATTAAGTATATTAAGCTTATTAAAATGGACGATGCTTCTCAGAGACAAATTGCTATCATATTATTTACTAGTTAAAAATACATCAAAGAACAAGTATTAATTCATAGCACAAAATAAATAAAACAAGAACTTCAATAAAATATTTGGTTAGTCCTATTATTTAAAACAAATTAATTTTCCTCTTTGTTAATTTGAGAAATTATCAACAAATTTTATTTAGTTAAGATCCCATTTAATTTAATCGACCTTAAGTTTACTTAAGAAAACTAAACTAAATTCTCGTGTTAGTCTTTAGATGAAAACTTCTTATTTTAAAAAATCTTATATATTATTCTTAATCATTGTAACATCCCATTTCTATACTAAGGGTTAGAATCCTAGATTTCTGTAATTGAGAAAATGGCAATGAGAGATTAGAAATTTGCATTTCATGCTCATGCATAATGTTAGCATACACATGTGAATTTGATTATTGGACACATTAAAATAATTCTACATGTATTCATTGGCATTTTCGGGTAAATTGATCTATAAATGTGATTATATTTGGAATTGTGAATTATATGTGTTAAAAAATTGATTTGGAGAGTATATTAATTGACTCAAAAGATTTGGTGAAATTTTGATAATTTCTAAAATTATGGATATTTTTGGACTAGGAAAGATGTCAAATGGCAGAACAATCGATGAATAGTACCAGAAATAAGGATCAAATGTCAATGGAAATTTTTATAAATGAATTTGGGATTTAATGACATATGTCATTGAAAATTGGGAAATAATTGGAGTAGAAATTGGAGACAAAATGGGCAAAATGGGCTAGTTATTAAAGTGGATCAAACAGAACCATAGAGAGGTGACATGTATGTCACTTGCCTTGCCACATCTCACCCATGATTTTTTTACATCTTGCAAGACTATCCTTAATTTTTTCTTTCATTTGGACAAAACACATTTTCTCCTTCTCTCTACATTTGTTCTTTATCTTCTTCATTTCTTCTTCATCTCCACGACACTCACTCTCACCCACCTTCATTAATGTTAAACCTTGCTCTCACTTTTCACTGCTGCTTTCATTTTCTTTGTCTTTTTCACCTTGCTACTAAAAGACCCAACCCCTTCCTCCATGAAAGTTGATGATCATAGAGAAGAAAGAGTTAGGGTTTAATGATGATTTTGAAGATCTTGAAGCTAACTCAAGTAAGTAGCATAGTGTTCCTTATGATTTATTGAAGGAGATATGTATGATGATGGGTTAAATGATCACAAATTGGTGCTTTATATATGATGGAATGTGGTTGATGAAATAATCACATAATTGTCTTGCCTTTACATACATGATGATTGCTGTTCATAAGATGTTGTACTAATTATTTAGCGATAAAAGGATCGTCAAAATGATGTAGAAATTGTGCAAAAAAATTGACTGATAAATGGAGTTTTCATGATCTATTTTCGAAGGATAAAAATGTGGATCATTGATTGTTTTAGACATGGATTGGATTGAGAATTGAATTTTGAAAAAAATCAAGTGTAGTGTCTTGAAAAGGGAAGAACTAGGATGAAAGTTTAGAGACAAAGTGATAATGGTGTTGAAAATGTGCTGGAATATGTAAGTTGTAACATTTCCATTGTATATGTATTGGTATTTTAGCCACGAATTGATCTGCAAATATCCAAATGGAATGATTTTTTTATTGGATTAAATTAGAGACATAAGGCTACATTTTGTATGAAGAAATAAAATTCAAATTCTATCTTTAAGAGTTTCGAAATCTGACTAGAAATTGTGTACTAGGTGTTGAAAGTTAATGATGAATGTATATATATGTATATGTTTTGTTATTACTGTTCATGATCAATCATGAACTATAAATTGTTTATGGATGATATTGATTTGAATTGGAGTTAGAATAATTGGGAAATGATGAGAAATTAAATTAGAAATGATAGACTAAGCATAAGGTAGTGAATGTAGTAAGTAAAGAGTCAAAAATCTAGAAATAAGAATGCAATTGGATATGCTTTGGTGCAAAAGCCATAACGTTTTCTATAGAACATTGATTGAGATCATTTAAGTATTCTTAGAAAGAGGACTTCGAGATCTACAATTTCTATAAAGACTCCAATAAGAAATTTTGACATCTAGAGGGTCAAAATTTAAGATTTCTATAAGTGACTCGTAAAGGTCTATTTAACGGACATAGATATCCGCCTAACGGACATTCACGGGTCAAGTGATCTTAATTAAGGTGTAAATTGGTCTTAAATGGAACCTAGAATGATCCTTGGATTATGGGACTAATGTATGATATGTTTCAAGACAAAATGGAGGTTAAAACTTAGTGAATGAAGGGACAATATCAAAGTACCAAAGATATGAGTGTAATGTGAATGAAGATGTTCATATGATTGTAATCCTTATGATTCAAAACAGTTGAGTAATGTGTATTAAGTGAATGTGAATGAGAATTGGGTACTATAAGAGCATATATGAATTATGAAATGAGAATGTGTATAAAATGTGAATTTAGATAATATACTCGGGATTATCATTGAGCATGCATTAAACACAACACATATATATATGTGTATGATTGAGTGTTCATATGATTGTGTAATTAATAATGTGTGTAAATGTGTATTGCATGATATTAATACATAGGACAGAACATCCCTATCTAGAAGTTTTCAGATTATGGAAGTTAATGCTAATCTGGAGTATACTGTGAGTCGACCTAAATGGTCTTACGTACTGCTTGTTCTGTTTAAATTCTGTATTGAATTAATAATGAATGTGATTATGATGGTACTGAGTTCGGACAATGAAGGTCCGAGACTTGATGCATGAATGTGATATTGAAGTGCTACTTGTATATGAATGTGACGAACTAAATGCTTCTTGACATGATTAATTGATTATGAGAGATGCATTCCATCCGTGACTTGATTATTAAATGCTGGACCTACTTTTGAAGAAAAATGTGAATATGTATATAAATGAAAAGGTGATTCTCAACTTAAATGTTGAATGCTGGACTAAGATCCGATGATGTGTGAAAGTGACTGATTGATCATGTGATTGAATGAGAATATGAAAATGTGATGCATTTCGTTACATGAATACATAAAAGATAAAGGTAGTTGTGAACGGAGTTGCTAGTATAAAGAGCTTAAAGTTCATGCTGTGATAAGAGCCTCTGGCTCAGTTGTGAATTGACCCGGTAGCCACTAAGGGATATGGGAGATTATCCGATACATCTCAGTATCCATAAAGGATATGGGGCAATAAAAAAGCACTTGGTCACAACAATAATAATTGAAAGTGAGTCTCATATGCATTGCATATAAATTCGATATGTATGTTTTAATAACTTGAATGCTTTCTGAATGTAATTTATGTTTAAGTGAAAGTGCAATGTACGTGACTCAATCTGATGAATTGATGAACTATATGTGTTATGTGATTCAGTGAGCCATCGAAGATAGTCACTCACTGAATTTGCAAAAACTCACCTAAATTTTGTAATAGTTTTTCAGACTCAGAAGAGTTACCCCGTTAGGCAAATGGGAGTATACCCACTGCATTCAAGTAAGAGATAGAGGTCGAAATCAATTCGCATTTGTATTTGTATTTTCTTATTTTTGTATTGAATTGAGTCTTCCGCAATTATTGTACAATGTGTATTTGAATATTTCTATATGTAATAACTTTCCAAAGTAGAAGGGCTTGTAAATGAAATTGATCTTGAGTATAATAATAATAAATGTGATTTTGATGTTATGAAAGAAAAGAATGAACCCAATTTAATTATTGATTTCCGCATATGTGTGTATTGTTTTGAAAAAAATTTGTCCTGAGATTTTACTGATTGATTGTGCTAGCATGTCACCCTCATGGGGCAAGTTCTCGGACATCATTGAGGATGTCGGGTATGTGTCTTGCGAGAGTGGGGTGCTACAATCATACTCTAATTTTATATAAAAAATTTGTTCATCTAAGTTAATTAAATTTAGTTAAGTAAAACTATTTTATTTAAAACAAAAGAATATCTAGGTTACTAACGTCATAAGTTTTCTTAATAAGCCTGTACAATAAATGGGTTTATACTTTTATACTTAAATAATATAATCACGTTGTTAATATATATAATTAATATTTATTTGATATGTTTAATTTTTAAAATTTAAAATTCTTATCAAAATTAATATAATCTCATTATATTACTTTTATCTAACATAATTTAATTGTAAAAGATAATCTTTTAAAATTTCTTTGATTATAATTATTTATCTAATAAATAATTAATTTAATAATTAAAGTCTTGAAAAGCTAAATTAAATTCTACAACATTTTCTAATTTATTAAACTAATATAAATTTAATTTAATTGATAAAAATTAGCTTAATAAAAAAATTAAGACCTTAAAAATTAAGAATGGAGGCTCTTAACCTCCCTTATAGTTTTAAAAAAATTTAAAAATTCTCTCCTTTTTAACATTCTTTAAAAAAACTCCTAATTTCTTATAATAAAAATCATAACTTTTAACTTTTTAAACAAGGAATGAGAATTATTTTTAAAAAAGTGTTTTCTCTTTTAAAAAAAACTAGAGTTTAAGAAATTTATTTAAAATTAAACTATAATTATAATTAAATTTTAACTATTTTATATAATTATAAGTTAATCCTAAAAATCAAACATTTGATACTTTGGTCATGAAATTTCTTAAACTTCGATATTATCTCTCTTTAATTGTTCTATATGTATGACCTATTAAGTTGTTAATATATTGTAAATAATTATATATTATAATTATAAATAATAATTTAAAATTAAATAAATTAAATCTCATTTTGATTTATCTTTAATTCTCTAATTTAAACAATTTATAATTATAAATTAAGATTGACATCTATTAACATATAATAACCATCTAAATAATAAAAAATTTTAAATGGTTTGATTTAAACTATTCGACTAAACGTATAATTTTAATTTTTTAATATGCAATATTTCAATTATACATAAAATATGGAATAAATGTCAACTCTATTTACAATTCAATCATATTTTTCCTTGTATATTAATAATTGATATTTAGAAATAATATTTTTTAAATATCAATTCACTAAGCATAGAGAATTCAAAAATAGTTATTAATAAAAAATGATAGAATATTCCCTTAATTACATTAGAGTAATAAATCATTTTTTTTACTTACTCAACTATTTTCATATAGTTTATATTATATTCAAGTAATATATATTAAACTATCATCTATTGGTTACTTGGGCAAAATTTCTAACAAAAAATGCTATCAAATATGCACTTTCATTAATAAGTTCTTAACTCACAACAAACAAGATCCATCAAAATAGGAAGTATAGAGCCTACTTTGAATCACACAACTATTACTAATTTACGACATACTACTAGTATCACAATATTTTGCTAGAACACTTCTAGCTCTGACTCACACTCACACTCACAATTTTTGGATGATTTACACCAAGGCCTAATACATCTATTTATACTAGTTTACAAACAATTTCAACTACACACTTAAGTTGGCTTTCTTTATGCTATATGTCTAACTTTCCATCACACAATATTTGGTCAAGTCTGTAAATCTCCATCACACAAAGTAATAGCTTACGATAATTATTGCTGATTTTTAACACTCCCCCTCAACATTAGTTATTCCTTTTTTATTTCTTTTCTAGATATCATGCCAAGCTAACTTCGAGACTTTTCAATTTTTGCTTTATTGAGACCTTTCGTAAAAATGTCTTCTTACTTTCTTCTTATAGGACTTTTTCCCATACATAATGATAATGTATTTCCACATGTTTTCTTCTTACAGGAAAATTTGGTTTTTAAGTTGAATGTATAACTAATTGATTGTCACAAGGCAGTGGTACTACATAGTTTACAACTTGATGGAGATCTTCTATAAGTTGCATCATCCATGGACTTTCTTGAGTTGCCACTGCCACTTCTCTGTATTCTGCTTCAATGGTAGACAATGAGACAGTCAATTATCTCTTGCTACACCAAGAGACTATTCCTGAACTAAGGTTGAACATATAACTTATAGTTGAATGACGAGTGTCATGGTCTCCTATTTAATCAACGTCACAATAGCCAGAAACTCTACATTCCTTGCATCTTCCATATAGTATGTCATAGTCAATTTTGCCTTTGACATATCTTAAGATTCTTCGAACTGCTTCCAAATCTTCTTTGGATTCTGCATGGACTTATTAACCACTCTAATAGTAAAGGCAATACGGGATGGGACAAAGTTAGACAGATTAAACTACCTACCAACTATCAATAAATTATTGGATCTTCTAAATATTTGCCTCATACTGAGTAAAATATGGCACTAACCTCCATTGGTGTCGATACATGTTTGCATTAACCTTGTGGTTGTTTCATATAGATTTTTAGGACTAGTTCTACATGTAGGAAAGCTTTTTTTACATCCATCTGTATAACTTCCATGACTTGCTAGCTGTCAATGTTAGTAAAACATATACAGTGGTGATTTTTGCCACTAGACTAAAGTTTCATTATAGTCCAATTCATATTATTGTGGAAAACCCCGAGCAGCAAGCGGAGCTTTGTATCATTCAATAAATCATCTGGTTAGGTCTTCAACTTGTATACCATTTATATGATATGGGTTTTACATCCTTGGGTTTTGCCATTAAATCCCATGTCTCATTTTGATTCAATTCTTGGATTTCATCTTCCATGGCTAATCTTCATGCCTTACTTTTGGATACTTCTTCATAAGTAGTTTATAGAATCTTTAACTAGAGTTGCATTAGCATATCTAGGATTTGGCTTTCTCAGTCTAGTTGATCTTCATACAATTTGTTAAGGATCTTCTTCTACTTCAAATTTTTCTATTTAGTTTGGCCTTTCTTCTTCATGAACCTTTTGATGCACCCCTGTTTACCATAAATTTTTCTTTTTTGGTTAACTAGAAGTGCCTTCACTATTATCTTCAATTTCTAGAGGTACTTCTTTATCTTCATTACTTTGTTGAACATTTTCAACATTTTACTGATCCTCTATTTCTTTTAGCTTTTCTTCAATCTCTTTCTGGTTCATAGCATCTCCAACCTTTTCTTTGACCATCATATCTAACAAAGATGCATCGAACAACCTTCTTGCCAAACTTCTTGTGTAGATTATTTAGTATGAATACATAACATACATAGCCAAATAAGTGAAAATACCTAACCGCTAGCTTGATCTTCCATAACTTCTCAAATGGAGACATAACTCCCAATGATGCTTAAGGAAGTCTGTTAATTACATGAGCAATTTTCTTCATACATTCATCCCAGAATTGTGGTGGCACATTTTTTGGTATGCAATATGCTTTTACATATCTCTGCAAGATGTTTATTCTTTCTTTCAGCAATGCCATTCTACTGTGGTGTACCTAAATAGGTTAGCTATCTTTATATCTTGCATTGTTGCAAGAAGTGCACAAACTCTACTAATGTGTGCTCTCCTCCATTATCCGTGCGAAGGCATTATATTTTTTTATTTAATTCTTTTTCAACCCTCTCATTAAATTCCTTGAATTTTCTTAAATCTTCTAACTTCTCTTTTAGAAAGTCAACCCATACATATCTAGAAAAATCATCAATGAAGGTTATCATGTATCAAAAACCATCGATTGATAATTGTTTTACTAGGACAAGCACATCTGAGTGAACTAGCTCTAGTGGTACTTTAGCTTTGAACTTAGACTCTTAATATGGAAATGGATGGGCTTTACCATACTGACATCCTACACACACTGTGTTTTCTTGAACTACAAGTTGAGGAAGTCCTTTGATCATTGATTGCTTCATCATTGCCTTTAGCTTGTGATAGCTAACATGACCTGGTCGAGTATGTCAAAGATCAGTTGTCTCATTCTTTCTTATTTTATCCATATATGTTGCTTAAGCATTCATCACATAGATAGACTCAAGTCGTATGCCTTCCAAAATTGGCTTACTCATGATCTTCACACTTCGACACACCTTGACATCATTAAGACCAAAAATCACAAAGTTACTAGAAGATTTCAACTGGGACACTAAAAACAAATTCTTCTTCATTTTAGGTATATGATAAAAATTTGGCAGTTGTACTTAGTGTGAGTTAAACTAAGGTGCAATTACTATTTTGCTAATGTGAGTGATTGACATTTTAGAGTTATAAGTAGTCATCACAACTCTTCTTCCCTTGTGTTATAACATGTTTAGAAGCCTCACCACAACTCTTCTTCCCTTGTATTCTAACATGTTCAGAGGCTTATTGTTATCTCCAGCCAAATGATTAGAACGCTTGGAGTCAACAATTCAACCATGCTTGTAGTTTGATACTTTATCATGAGCAACTAGATGGGCTTACTTTTCTTACAACTTTGAGAGGGCATTTTCCTCCTCTTCAACTTTTACTTCTTTTTCTACTCCTTCGTAGACATGAAGATCCCATTCATCCTTAATATCACTCCAAGTTGAAGCCGCAGCATTGACTTCAACACACTTATGCCAACAATCTCAAGAGAAATGGCCTTTCTTACCACAATTGTAGCATTCATCATTTTTTTCTAGTGTTGCTCATCATCTCGTTCATTGTTGTGCTTGCCTTGTCTTGCTTCACCATGCTTGAAGCCTCTACTCTGATGGTTCTTTGAACCTCCACCTGGCTTTCTCTCCTTTTCTTTCCCTTTAAAATTTCTTTTGTTAGTGTAGAGAGCTTTCTCCTCATCTTTGATTGTAACTCTAGACATTTGTTTAGCTAGTGCTTCTTGATTAGCTAACAAATTTTCCAACTTTGACAGAGTTGGTTCTTGAGCCCATCCACGAGTAGCAATGATAAGAGCATGATATTCTCGTCGTAGACCATGAATAATATTTCTCCTCATCCTTGTTGTACTTATTGCATTTTTTGGATCCAATTTGGGATCTCATAACATACTGCCTTTACTTTATCAAAGTATTGGCTGATTGTGATGTCTTGTTTTGTGAGTGTCCGAAGCTCATTCTAGAGCCTCTTCAACTTTGCTTCATTTGTTTTTGAAAACAATGTTGACAAAGCATCCCAAGCTTCCTTTGGTGTCTTAGTGTATTTCATATGTTACAGGAGATCATCTTCGATGGTCACTGAAAGTGTGTTCATAGCTTTGCCATACTTGATCTTGTATTTTTTTAGCTCCTCTAGATCAACTAGGGTAGTTTCTTGATCACCAACAACACTCCATAAATCCTGAGCTAACAAATAAAATTGGATACGGGTACTCTAGTTGTTATAATTAGTATGATTAAGTTTCTTAATTGAGCTGGATGAACAGGTTATATCTGATAGTGACTTGATAATGTTTTCAAATAACTAAGTAAGTTTTGTCCTTGACAACAACTTCACAATGCTAGAATGTGCACTTTCCTTGGTACATCAATGTCTGACTACAATCGCCTTTTCTAATGTCGATCCTTGATCACCTACTCTGATATCACTTGTTGGTTATTTGGAGAAAATTTTGATAACAAAAAATACCATCAAATACGCACTTTCATTAATAAGTTCTTAACACATAAAGAAAGTAGTAAAATAGTGATTATTTCTAATGTACAAGGTGCGTCAAAATGGGAAATACAGAGCATACTTTAAATTACACAAATACTACTAATTTGTGACACGGTACTACTCTCACAATATTTTGCTAGATCACTTATGGCTCTCACTCACACTCACACTTACAATTTTTGAATGATTTACACTAAGGGATAATACATCTATTTAAACTAGTTTATAAACAATTTCAACCACACACTTAACCTGGCTTTCTTTATACTAAATGTCTAACTTTCCATCATACAATATTTGGTCAAGTGTTTAAACCTCCATCATACAAAGTAATAGACTTAGGATACTTATTGTTGAATTTTAACATCATCAAAATAATGCAAAATATATAATCATTTTTATACACTAATTTTAAATCTAAAAATCAATTATACAATTATTATGATGAGTACATAATAGACAAACTATTAATGTTTTATTTAGAACACTAATAAGTACTTATATGTTTATTTAAATATCTCCATATTTTAATTTATAAAATCAGTTATTTTTCATAATAAAAAACACAACTCGTGTTATTTTTACTATTTTATCAATATGCCTTCTTGATAAAAATATAATTAAAAATTCATAATTAGTACTTAATTATAATTTGAATGTATGATTTTATTATAATTATAATTATATAGTAATTAGACTAAAATTTTTATCTTTAATATTAAGTATTAAATATAATGGGAAAAAATTCTGAAGATAAATAATAATTTTATTGAATAAATTAATTATGTCATATATAAATAAAAACTAAATCAATAAGAAAATAATAAATTTATAAGCCCAGCTGAGCACACCACCGCTTGTTTTAACAGAAGCGATAGATAGTTGAGGAATTTAAGAGATGGTGGCTAATAAAAAAAAGCGAAATTAGTTTTCAATTGCAGTGCATTTTTAGCCATTTCCCCTTAGTCTGCATTAGCTTAGCTCTTGCATGGCTTGTCTTCGGTAAAAATCAATTAAACACTGCTTTGATTACATTTACAGCCTGAGTTAACAACACGGCTCCAACATGCCTACTTAAATCTTTATGCGAATATCTTCCCCAGTCCATCAAAAATGACAAGCAAAGCAGCCCCAATTATACGAAGATAATTTAAAAGAAAACTTGAGACAGTGACTGATGGAAACAAAAGTTTATTCCACGTTCCTCGTCAAGTCTTGTTATGTACCTTCCATTCCTCATTCTCTTGCCAGCTTTAGAAGTTCCCCATTTGAAACCAAAACACACCACACAACATCAATAGTATATATATACGAACCTCTTTATATCTGTGCTTGTGGAGGCGCAGAATCTATCCACACCTGTTGAGAATACCTTTTTTCTCCTTATCTGCCATGATTAAGTTAAAAAGAGAGGAAAAGTAGTAGTAAAGATTCCGTACAAAGGAATTTTTACTTCAAAAAAGCTAAATTGGCTTCCACCTTTTAATCTTCAGTTTTACCTTGCTTTTTGTGTAGGTCCTAAGGAATTTCATTCCAGGCCATTTACGCGTATGGAGATATCATACTATATAGCTGGAATCGAGTGGCATGAAAGTGACAATGATTCTTGATTGGAACAGATCAACTCTATTTGCTGTTCGTACTCTTTACTTTCTGTCTCCAGTGAGCCTTGTTATAATTGGATCTGCTTGTGTTCCTTATTATATATGGGAAAAGAACCTTTTAAAGGTTTAAATTAATAGAAAAAGAAGTTCCATATCAAATAATCAGTTTCTAAAGAAGCTTGTTAGAGCCATGCAACTAGTTGAATAAAAAGCTGCCAAGAAAGCCTAGTTCAGAGCACTACCTTCTAACTGTCCAAGCGTTTGATGCTTGAGCTGACCTTGTCATCACAATTTCTGGTTAATTCTCTGTCTATTAAAAGGCATTTATGTATACCATAACAGTTTCAGCAGAATTAGGCCCTTCCTCATCTGTGTGTGCCAATCAGTTCTATTCTTTCTTTTCCGGTGAACGACCAGGCACGTTGGAGGGACCAAACCGGCTTACCACTTTGAACAGAACCCAAGAAAGAAGTTGGTCCCACGAATAAATATATTGAAGTCAATGCTGTTTCTGTACGGACAAATGGATTTTTATTATTTTTTTTGCGGTGGATCGTAGCCGCCAATTTGCTCAGGTTATACAACTAGTTCTCTAACTCTACGGAACTGATCTTCTGGGTTAGGTACTCTTGGCTTTAACTTGTGTTAGAGGATCTAAGTCATCCATTTAAGTGACCTGGGTAGAAAATTTGAATGCCTAATTTTACACATCAGGACAAGATCTTCTGTTATTTCTACTTTGTTTCAATTTTGTTCTATTTCATCTTAATTATTTATTTACGTGAGTTTTATATAGATAAATAGTTAAGATAAAATAGAATAGACTTGAGGGGATAGAGAATCATGACAAATAGATAGTTAAAATGGAATAGAACAGGATTGAGATAGGGTAAAAGAAATAGAGAATTTAAAGAATTCAGAATAAATTAATTTAGTCCCACATAAATAAATAGTTAAGATGAAATAAAATAGAGAAATCAAGGACCTGAAAGTGCCCCGAACCAGTTAGCTATGCAGTTGCCTCCCCGTACATACTGCAACTCTATCCCTATGTCTTGGAAATTGACTTCATCCAAGGTTTTATATAACTTTCTGTGTAGATTAAACTAACACACGAACTAAATTTCATAATTGCTGATCCTAACTATAATTATGTTTAAGCACACAATATTATAGTTATGGTAATCTAATGTAAATGTAATTCAAAATTATGTTAATGTCCATCCTTTATTCTAACTATTTGTGGATACATGTGCAATGTGGCTAAGTAGATTTTGATGTGCTTTAACATGGATTGCAGACTCACCAAAATTGTAACACGTTTTGAGATTGTGTACACCTTGATCTGCTTTAATATGAATGCCTTTCTCACCAAAATTGTAAGACTTTTATTTTATTGATGATATATATGATGTGACTAAAAAGAAGTATAATATTGGTTAACTATTTAATATCAATCATTAACGGAAAGGTAGAAATCTCTGACTAGTACATAGATCAAACCGCGCAGAAATCAAGATCGACCAATGGTTATCTTGGTCCATGTTAACTCGCGTATTTGTTGCAACTTCGGTTAAGGCCACCTAATTGCTTTTATTTGAGGTTCATTCCCATGGATATATAAGACCTTTGGTTGATACAAAATCATTAAAAAATGAGGAGTAAGGTTTATTAACTAGTATTGGTATCACAAAACCTTACCCAAGACAAGTTTGTGGATAATAATAATTAAGCAAGACATTGTGCAAAGTAAGTTTCAGCTACAGCAGTTGGGATCTTAGCAGGAGCAGCATTGTCAAGAAACTGTCCCACAATGGAAACGCTTGGTCGGACCACAAGCTTCTTCCATGCCTCATCCGCTTCCTTTCCACGCTTACAGAACACTTCTGTTGCATCAATCCGATGGATGTTCCAACCCTTCAGGTTTCTAAGTCGATGAATTTTCTCCAGCTGACGACAAGCTAAATGGCACGTGTTACTTTTGATGTCACATACTGCTTCATGAAGCAACTTAGCACAGTTTTCTTCCTCAAGGACTGATTCACATTTCAAGTACCTATCCAGCTCAGGGACACCAATTGATCTCCTGATTCCTCTGGAATAATCTGCATCTGGATCAAAAATCTTCCTAACCTCATCAACCATCCCTTTCTTAACCATTTGATCAACTCTTTTCGACACGAACCCGTGCAGCACAGGCATTGACACATCCACCCAAAGGAAGCAACAATCGTATTTCGATCTGAATATGAAGTCTTCATCGTCGACCAAAGCTTCAATGTATGAATTGGAGCCTCCAACGATGATTGGAAGCACCCCTCGCGTGCAAATCGATTCAATGGCCAGTGAAGCCAGATTACAGAAATTTGTTGCTGTAAAATCAACATAAGGATTTACTACGCCTAACAAATGGTGAGGAATTCCAGACTTCTCTTCTTCAGTAATTTTATTTGTGACAGTGTCTAGTCCCTTGTAAAATTGCATTTTATCAGAGTTTATGATTTCTGCCGGAAACTGGGTGGCAAGGTCGATGGAGAGACGGGACTTCCCAGTTCCTGTCGCTCCCATTACGATCACAATCCTCTCCTTTTGCCATCTTCGACATAACATATCCATTTTGAGTCTGCCAGTAGGAATATCGATCAAATGAGGTGATTGTTGGCACATGGACATGGAAAGTTTCATTTCTTAATTACCTGACGATCATCAAAAAGATGATGGGTTATTTCATGTTAAATTATAGTTAAACGAAAAGCTGAAGACAATTGTACACGAACAACAAGACAAAGTATTCTTTTTAATGCTCGGTTACTCACCTTAATTTTCCTCTGTAAGTGATACGCAAGATATGGTATGCAAGGATTGCGAAAACAAAGAGTGGAAGTAAATGGATTCAGATAGTTATTATTTCCCTTGCTAATTAACTTCAATCTGTTGCACAAGCCATGGGGCGAGATGGGGTATATATAGGCTTGTACTGGTTGATTGAATAGATCTATAGTTGCCCACTAATTGTTGTCAGTTCCAGCAATATGCTGTTTACGTGCAATTCTCTATAAATTACTACCTGAAATTCATCGTCTGAGTTTCTAAAGGAGCATCCGGTTGTATAAACTCAAAGGCTTCTTTACTTTTTCACTACAGGGAAAAGAAGAAAAAAAAACAAATGTTTGGACGATTCGGCTATTTGGAAGGGCATTATTGTAGAAAAGATTCCTTTTTAGTGCTTTGAAGTTATGATTTGATTACTTGCCTTTGCATTAAGATTGGTAGAATTTGTTTCAAGATTACTGGCCTTTCCACCCAGGCCATTGAACTACATAGGCTAAGACATTTCTTCTGGAGAAAGTTGAAAGATTCTTTCAGGGAAAGTTCTCATTACAGAAAAGTTGTAGTTGCTGAACCTATAATTAAAAAAGGATACATGAACAATAGTTATCAAATCTAAAACAATTTATAGTATGATGGAATTTATAAGTAAGTAATTGTTAATATATTATTACAAATACAATATAAATTAGTGATTGAGTAAATAATATGGGATTAATAATACTTGAAATTAGCACCAAGCTAATTGAATGATAGCATAGCATGTTTTGGTATACACAAGATACTCAAACTCGTGCTTTTGACGAGTGTGCAAGGACGGACGAAGGTACTTAAAGCCTTATGTAAATGAAATTGAAACTGATGGCTACAGATCCTTAGAAAGTGAGGAGGGAATGTCGAGCCTGGTTGGGGTCGACTAACCGTATATGGAGCTTTCTATTATCAAACACATCTGATTCCATCAAACAAGTGGCCTGGACGAATAGACAAGACGTCCTGTCCAGGTTTGGAATTTTCTGGTGAGTGGTGAAGGCCGTGACTTGCAATATTTGATGATTTTGCAAATCCCCCGCACTCTTTAAATGGTATTTATCTGGAATATATTAAAATTATTTTGGCTACAATTTAGGTAATTTTTTATTTATGCAAATCGAACGTAAATGTCATAATAATAATAACAATAATTCAATTTATAGAACGTGACTTGACACGGATTAAGATTTGGCTACATATTTTTGTTATTTAAGTTTTCTGTTTATGAACTATAAATTGATTTTCTCTATTAAGTTTTACCATTCAATCTTCGATTGAAGACATCTATGTATTTTATATTGCCCTGCGTAACATCTTCGAATAATACTATATTGTGTTGAGGTTTTCTTGTTAATTAAATTGAAAGATGCAAATCTTGTATATTTCAAAATTAAATTACAGGACATGCCTTGCAATTGCGTAAATGATGAAAAAGAAAAAGAATGAAATCAATAATGACAAATTTAGCCTTGACTTAATGTCCCAAGGAAAGGATAATACGCTTTAGCTACTTCTACAGTAATGGCAATATGCGTACAAGTCAACGATCAGGTATGTCAAAGACTTAGACACGAATTGCTCACTCTAAGCCAAGGAAGCAAGTCTTGGAAAATGACGGTGCACAAGGAGCTTGCTTTTATCGTGGAATTTTTGACTCCGAAGTTCAACGGCCTATTTGTCCATTTGTTCCACTGACCAACAACTTCATAGCTCCAAATGGTCCAACAAGTCAATGCACTTATCTATAAATACGTGGTCATGGCTTCTCTATTCTCTTTTATATTTCTACACCCTAAGGACCTTACGTTCTTCGTTAACCTTCATGGTTTATTGGCTTATAGTTACTTGATTTTTGTTTGGGTACGAGGGCTTATAGTTCTTTGTAAAGTGCCATTTTGAGTGTGGATTATTTCTTAACCAAAAAAAGAAGAAGAAGAAGTGAGAAAGGCCTCATTTGGACTTTTGGCAACCATATGCTGCAGGTGGAGAGGTGAAATGATTTCACGTTTCAATATTTTCTTCAGTTGCATCTGATTTCTAATCAATAAGGTGAAAAGATGACCGACACTCTCTTATCAATCGACTTTTGAGAAAATATGTATCTACTAAGACCGCATATATCACACTAGCAAAGCAATGCGTAAAGCCCGCATGTTAGTGTTACCTCTACTTTCAACCCATAAAACGGAAAACAGCATATGGTGTTGCGAAGCAATGCGTACACCTCAGTCGCTGACCTAATCAAAATGCCATTCATACCCTATGTCAAAACAAAACACGGACCACATCCGGTAGCTTCCGGCTTTGTTAGATTTCTTTATTTACATTTTAAATTTATTTTGTTCAAAATTTTTAAATAATAAATGTAAAGGCTTTAGTTCTTAAGAAATATTTGACACCTTATTAGCTTTAATTTCTCAAAATACTTAGAGAATAATGAATATTTGATTAAAATATAAATAAACATTACACAAAAGCACAAGAAAATACTTATTCAGCTCAAGTCATGGTAAAGCTCTTTTCATATGTGCCTGAGTCTGAACCTCTCCATTTCCTAATTTTAGAGGTAATTATATTCATCACAACAAGCTTGAACTCTTTTCGTATATGCCATTTAGTGTTCGCTGTCTCCATTTCCCTATTTCCTGGGTAAAAATATCCATCAAAGCTAGCTTGAACTCCCCATAAAATTATTGACGAGGCAAATGATCGTGCATGCCACTAAGCGTGTTGCTAGCGATCAGTGCCTTCATACATTTGGATTGGTTTTGTTCTTAGGGATGGGCTGATGGGCACGAGTCATATGTCCTGTCTTCCTCCTGAGCAAATGCCAGACACTGTGAGCCAAGTCATTCTTTGACCATTACCATTACAAGCACAACTCCAATAGCCAACAATATTCGTGGGAATTATTAAAAACTATTGTACCAACTTACATCATATCCTATTTGAATTCATTATTTTCTTATAATGTCGCAGCCGCTAAATAATGTGATATTTTGATAAATATCGAATAACAACTAGCTATATTATTTATCTATTTTGTTTTTTTAATAAGGAATTGAATTAATAGGCAATATTAATATTTACAAGGAATGAATCAAAATAACCTTTTACAAAAATTCATATAATATATAAGTCAAAAGCATCACTAATATAGAACAAAGCCAAACTATTGGCTTACTAATTAGCGTAGGGGAACCTATCTCTCAAGTAATTAGACATTACAAATTTCATCTCATCTTCATATCTCGAGTAAGTGACAAAGCTGATCCTCTTGTTGTTACTAGCTCCATGTTCGAATGCTGCTCTTTCTCACTCACCAGTTTTGGAGAAGTAGATTGGTTCTTGAGTGTAAACATTAATTCGTTTTTTAACGTATGCTGCAAACTGAGTTCCTTAAAGCTTACTTCAAAAAATTTGCCATAATCCTTGTTCTTTCGAATTAAGCTGGTAACCATTCAAGAGTATTTCTCCATTTTGTAATACGATAGTTCAAATTGCATGTCTTCAGAATATTCTTCTATACCATATTGGAGAATAAACAATAAAAGAATGAATGATCATAAGATTCATTAGCTTCCAAGCAAATCTGCACTTGAGATTACGAAGAGGAAGAGAGGAGCTTTTGAGGGATTCATAGTACTGCATCTCCCCTTCAATGCAAGTCAGAGAATGAAGGAAATTTTTAGAGAGAGTATCTTGTTCTAGATCAAAAGTTTTCACCTTACCTTTGGAGCTAAAATTTTAAGCAAGTTCATGCAAGATTTATTAGTGAAATTACCCGAAGAATGCCTCAACTCTAATACTTTATCTTCTCAAAGAGGATTGAGGAGGTACGGTGGAAAGCATTTTTGAAAGAATTATGAAATCCTCTTACAATAATACCAATCTCCCCCATTAATCAAGCAACTCACATTAGCATTAGCAGGGAAGAAGATTTAGCATAGTTTGGGAGTAAATTTTGTTGGACCCCATTTCCAGAGCCCAACATCAGTAATCATAAACCGTAAACGTATTACCCTGTAGGGTTATTTCAATGAAGCCTCATTAGCCATCATCCCACAAGGGTGGTGTGCTCAAACTAATCAATCACCAAAAACACAATTTGACTTCTTCAAAACAATTGTAGCTCTAAGTCTCTAGTTTAATTTAAAGCAAGAATCATCTCAATCGGAGCTCTATATCTTTCCATCAATCTTTTCATATCAAAATCAAAAGATACCAATTTTTATGGAGAGATAGGAAAATTTGTTAGGAATTTATTGGTTTAAGAATCACTTCATTTGGAGGTCGGAGGATGAAGTTTTGTCCAAAAGAGTTAAATATGATTTTATCCTCAATCATATTAAACCTGTTTCGGGACAATTTACATAACTTTCACTAAAAATATCGTATTAAGGTCATTCTTGAACGGTTTGAAAGAGGACTTCTAGATCAACAACTTTTGTGCAGACTTGAAGCAAGATTTTGCCATTTAGAGGGTCAAAATGCAAATTTCCAAAAGTATACAGTGTATGTCTGTTAAACAGACACACACGTTCGCCTAACGAACATACATAGGGCTGGAGGCCTTTCTAGACCCAAGAATGTAACATCCCATCACCGATGGGAAGGGTAAAATAGTCATTTGAAACGGGTTATGAGTGTTTAAAATTGTCTTGGCATGTTCATGAATACACATATATGGAAATGGTGACTTTTGCACATGTAAATGACTGTACATGCATGCATGACATTTTTCCCGGTATATTTGGTCATAAATGTGATTT
>JAOQMP010000004.1:10606986-10629862 GCA_027563575.1 Erythroxylum pedicellare
TCCTCGAAATTCTTACCTGAGTCGTTAAAGAGGTGTGGATACTTATTTTTCATGGCCTCCAAAGGCTCCCACATGGCCTCTTCCACAGAATGGTTTCTTCATAGGACTTTGACTAGTTGAACTGTCTTGTTCCTAAGGACCTTTTCCTTAGTGTCCAAATTCTCCACTAGAATAACCTCATAACTCAGATCATCTCTCAACTGAACCTTAGTGGTCTGAATGATGTGCGAGGGATCCGATCTATCCCTCCTCAGTATGGACATATGAAAGGCGTCATGTATATGTGACAATTCTGGGGGCAATATCAACTTATAGGTTGGTGGTCCAATCCTCTCAATAATCTCGCAGGGACCCATATATCTCGGGCTCAACTTGCCCTTTTTGTCAAACCTCATGACTCCTTTCCAAGGAGATGTCCTAAGAATGACTTTCTCACCGATTTCATACTCCATCTCCTTTCGGTGTGCATCAGTGTAGCTGTTCATTTTATCCTGAGCTGCTTTAAGTCGTTGCTTAACTAAGTTGACCTTGTCCACTATCATCTGAAGTAACTCTGACCCTATCAACTTTCTTTCTCCTTCTTCATCCCAGCATATCGGAGTTCTACATCTTCTTCCATACAGTGCTTCATAAGGAGCCATCTGAATGCTCGAATGGTACAAATTATTGTAAGCAAATTCAACCAATGGCAAATGCTCGTCCTAAGCTCCTCTGAAATCCATCATACATGCCCTAAGCATTCCCTCAAGGGTCCGAATGGTCCTCTCAGATTGACCATCTGTCTGGGGTGAAAAGCCGTACTAAAATTCAACTTGGTTCCTAGAGCCTCTTGTAAGCTTCCTTAGAATCTCGAAGTAAATCGAGGATCCCTGTCAGAAATTATAGAGTCGGGAATTCCATGCAGTCTCACTATCTCATCAGCCAAATTCATATACCAAGCATATATCAATTTGTCAAATCATTCAAAAGCAACAAATGCCAAATGTATAAAGCAATGAGAAATCATTTTATTCTCTTAACTAAAAAGAAAACATAATGGCTCATTATCCAATTTTAAATATGAAACTCACCTTAATTTTCTTGCTTGAAACTTGCTCAAGGATGCCCCTCCTCTTGCCTTTCTTGCCTCCCTTCAACATTGACAAAAATCTCTATTCAATAGGAATTCAAATTGGAAACCCAAAGAAAAATATGCATGAAATTGATCTTAAAATACTTAAACTCATGCATTTTCTAAGCTCTTTTAACTAAAACCCTTCCAAAATTCAAAAGATTAAACATAAACTTACCTTAAATCTTCACCAAACAATGAGTTTCTTGGCTCTAATGGAAGCTCTAATCTTCCTCTTCCTTTTCCCTTTTTAAATGACTTCAAAATCACTCTTTAAGACTAAGAAAAATTGAAACCTAGCTCAACTGTCTTCTTTCTCTCAACCCACGACACTCTCTCTCCCTTTCTTTCTTATTTTCATATTTTATCTCTTCTTTCACTCTTCACTCTTGTTTTTTTCTTCTTAAGTGCAAGACAATAATTCCTTCTTCTCATTTTTCCCTTCCTTCAATGCCTCAAGACTTTCCAACTTAAGTGATCTTCCAAAAATGCCCTCATGCAATCTTACCACCTTAATACTTTAATTCAAGTAACCTATGTTATAAAATCTTACTCAAATTAACATGCTAATTAACTCAAAAAAAATTAATCTATCAAGACCTCAAAATTAATTTAAATTATGCTTATTCATCAAGAAAAAATTTCGAGGCCAACAAATTTAAAGGGCTTAGGACACTCCAATTGTCTAGTCATAACATATTTTATTCCGATTCTTCGCTTTTTACTAAATTATTGGCTTAAGAGTTTTCCTATGTTTAAGTTAATAATTTATGAATAGATTTTTTACTTCAATTAATTACTTCCGAAAGTTTATGGATGTAATTAGTATTAAGTGTATTTAAAATCTCAAAGATGTGTGATTTCTTAGATCATAGATTTTCCTTTCTATAGCATTAACTCAAGTTTAACTTTTTAATTAGGGACAAAAGAGTTTTGTCAGTCATATTTCATTTTGACATAGTACTAAATTAAGTTTATTGAAAAAATTAGCTTCTCATGTATTGATATAAAAATTTTACAAAATCTTGGATAAGTGAAAGATCAAACTTTTAAATTAAACATGAAAGATGAGTATAATTTTAAGACTCCATAGTAATAACAGTACCAAAAAGAGAATATGACATAATGCTCAAATTCCTACTAACATACTACTAGTTATCATTATTCTTTAAAAGTACTCCTCTAAGAGAACTCCGGTTATTACAACCTCCACTCTTCACACTTGGAAGATGAACACATTGCAATGCATCACCTTTCACTCGACTAGCTTCTTTCCACCTCCACTTTTCTTTTCATTTCACTAAAATACCTCCATTCAGCTTTCTTTCCTTCCACCTCTACTCGTCTTTTTCATTTCATTAAACTACCTCCTTTCAGCTTTCTTTCCTCCCTTCCATGTACACTCATCTTTTCTTTTTTCTAAACTTCCTCCATTCAACTTTTGTTGCTCAAATCTAGGTTTTGTTTCACATTTCCTTTTCTCTCTCTTCTAAGGACAATTTGGTCTTTCCTTCGCTTCTTTCCATTTCCTTTCCTTCCTATTTTTTCCCCTTTTCACAATTCTAGCTATTGTCTTCTGCACAAGCTTCCCAGACCCTTTTCTTTTTACCAAACTAAATCTTCTAATCTTCAAACATGTCAATAGCTCCTTTGTTCTCCACTGACTTTCCTCCTTTGCCCTTAAAGGATGCAGAAGGCTCCTCTTTTCCTCCTTAAGTTGCTCCTGCAGTTCATCCACAAGTTAGGAAAAGCTGAAAATAAGTTATAAGGAAGAGGCAGGACTGTACCTTAGATTACTGCCCTTCGAAAGAGGAGGATGAAAAATTTTTGGTTTCCCTTGAGTTGGATTTCCTCTAGGTTGGTGCAAAAACTTAGGCAGCTTTATTGATTGCCTTCTTTTTGGATAGAAGAACTACATTTTCAGCTATTAAAAAAATGGGCATAAGCTATGTGGAAAAACAAGGTTTACATGAAGTGCTTATAATAGAAGAAAACATGTTACTACTTACCTTCTCATCAAAAGATGTAGCTATGAAAGTGGTGGAGGAGGGTTCTTGGAATATCTGAAATCAGCCTTTATTTTTATAGTCGTGGAGATCGAGGATTCAAGTTGATTCCATTAAAAACCAAGTTGTTCTCTTATAGATACATTCGCACAATGTCCTACTTAAATATTGGACTACCAAAGGCCTTAGCATAATAGCAAGCTACCTTGGCATTCTTCTTTATATGGATGAAAATATTGCACAAAGGAAAAGAGTTGGATATGCAAGGCTGTGTATTAATATGGAATCAATCCAAAATCTGCTAGAAAAGTATACCAGTTATGAGATTGGGAGCAAATGGCTCTTTGTTTGAAGACAAGGTCAATGTTAACTAACAATAGAATCCATCCCTGAAATCTCAAGGGAAAAGGTTGATATCAATGGGTAAGAAATTCCTAAGAGGAGATTACGAGGAGTTTATGAGATTGGATGAACATGCAGGTCAGTAGAGTACTCAAAAAGGAATATTCTCAAGCGATTGTGCAAGAAGTCCACATTGAACCCATGAGTGATGCATAGGTGGTAACTTCACCCACTACAAATCCCAATTCTTAGATGGATACTCAAGCTAGGAATAGGGAAAAGATAGAGGCCCTAAAGTAATTAAACTCCCCTTCCATAGTAAACTGAAGTGGAATTCTAAGCATCTCCTCCTCATCTATAATGGGAGATGATTCGGGTACTTCTTTTGAGACCATGGTAACAAGGAGAGCAGGTAAAAGCAAAAACAAAGGCTCCAAATCTACCACATCTTCTTAATGACTTAGTTTACATGGAATATTAAAGGTATTAGCTACTCAAAGAAGCTTTTAACTTTGAGGGATTTTGTCTATTAAAAAATGCCATGTTTAATTGCTCTTTTAGAAACCAAGATTAGGGTCGATAATATTATAAAGTTGAATAAATTGGGTAGAAGTTGAAAATTTGTCACTAATCACCAAAATCATGCTTTGGGAAGGATAATTCTTGGTTTTAATCCTGAATTTAAGGAAGTAGATGTCTTGGAAGTGGAAATGCAAAAGATGAATATGAAATGGCATTTCAAAGTTGAGGATGCGTATATCTTCTCTTTTATTATATATGGCTGTAATTATGCCTACCAAAGGAAGGAGTTATGGAAGACTTTGGTCGATTTCCAGCATAAAATAGTTAGTCCCTAAGTTATCAGTAGCAATTTTAACTCTACTTTGTATAGAACTTAAGCTGAAGGAAATGCTCTTTTGAGGAAATTCACATCAGATTTTAAGGATTGTGTGTAGAATATAAGCTCACTGATCTCAAATATCAGGGTCACACGTTTACTTGGAGCAATAAGCAAGATAGGGACTGGTTTATAAGGAAAAAGTTAGATCAGATGCTAGTTAATTAGATTTGGTTACATTAGTTTCCTATGAGTTCTGCCTCTTTTCTAGATCCTCTCTTCTCTGACCATTCTCCTGCCAAGATGGAGGGTATATTCCTCAAACAGAAAGTAAATTTCATTTAAGATTTTACAATTTTTTGGCATATATGGAAGGCTTTCAAGAGGCTATTCAGATATGGATGATGAAGGTCGTGTGTGGTACTAAATAGTATATATGTGTTCAGAGGCTTAAAGCAATCAAGGATGAATTGAAAAAATTAATTGCTACAAGGGGAAACTCTACTACTGAATTTATTGAAAGATCTAAGAGTGATCTCACTATCATTCAAGAATTTATTGAAAGATCTAAGAGTGACCTCACTATCATTCAAGGGCAACTTTCTAATAATCCTAGGGACCCTTAACTTTTTTCACTAGAGAAAGAGAAAGTTAACCACTATCTCTCAACTATACATAATCATGAAAGTTTGATAAAGAAAATAGCAAGGGGTAAATAGCTGCAAGAAGCTAATAAATGCTTTAAGTTCTTTAACTCCTTAATGGGGAGAAAGAACAATAATAGAATTTCTATCATCCAGGCTGCAAATGGCAGATTACTTAACCAGTAGGATCTAATCTTTAAAGAGGCATGGAAATATTTTAGTAGATTTTATGGACAATCTACTAGGAATTTAGTCACTAAACACTTGCTAAAATCTTTTATTTCGAAGAAACTATCTCAAGAAAAGGCTCTTAATTTAACCAGGCCTATCTAAGATGCTAAGATTGAAGGAGTTATCTCCCAAATGAATCCTAGTAAATCCCTAGGTCCAGATGGCCTAAATGGAGTTTTCTTTCAGAAAGCTTGGGGTGAGATTGGAATGATGTTGAAACAAGTTGTGAGTGAATTCTTCTCTGCTAGGGTATTATTGAAGGAGATTAATAAAACCTTCCTATGCCTAATTCCTAAGACCAATAACCTGAATTCCTTTGGTAAGTTCAAGCCTATTGCTTGTTCTAAGTTTCTTTATAAGGTAATCTCCAAAATTATAACAAATAAACCCAAGGCAGTTATGGGGACATTAGTTAGTAATAACCAAAATGTATTCATGCAATGAAGGATGATAGGTGATAAAATTTCCATTGTCAAGGAGCTCATTAAGGGATAGCAAAGGAGAAATTTTTTGCCAAACTGTGCTTTTAAAATTGATTCAAAAAGGCCTATGATTATGTGGAATGAAGTTTTATTCTTATGGTGATGGAGGTGATGAGATTCTCTTCTATATTCATTAAATGGATAGAGGCATGTATAACCACCTCTTCCTATTTGGTGTTAGTGAATGGTATACCAACTAGATTATTCAAAGAAGAGAAAAGAATTTGATAAGGTGATCCTATGTTTTCCTTCTTGTTCATCTTTTGTATAGAGGTGCTAACTCTATTAGTGAAGTATAATGTGGGTAAGGAAAAGGATTTCAAGTTCCACAGTAAATGTAAGAAGGTATCTCTAATCAATCTCTACTTTGCTGACAACTTGTTACCTTTTTACAAGGCACATCCATCTTCTATTCAAATTTTGATGTCCTCTTTAAAGCAATTTGGAGAAATGTCAAGTTTAGAAATCAACCTAGCAAAAAGTCATTTTGTACTGTCCAATAGTGTAGATGGATTGACAGTTGAGATAACTGCAATATCTTCTATAGAAAGGAAACAATATCCTTTGTGTTATTTAAGACTGCTTATCACTACAAGAAGAATTCATTTTTCTAAATGTTACCCTTTGGCGGAAAGAATACAATAGATATTAAACTATTAGACAAATAGGTTCTTATCTTTTGGGGGTAGACTTCAGCTCATTAAATCAGTGTTGAATTCCTTGCAAGTTTATTCATCTGCTAGTATGTTTCTGGCTAAAGGAGTAGTGAAGACAATTAAAACCTTATTTAGGAGGTTCTTATGGGAAAGCATAACTCTGAAGGAAGGTTAATAAAAGTTAGATGGGATGAGGTTAACAAGTCTAAGAAGGAGGGGGGCCTAGGGATAATTCCTATTGCCACCAGTAATAAGATAACAATGCTGAAAAAAATATAGCATATTATATGCAATGAAGATTCTTTAAGAACCAAGTGGCTTCACTCTTATATACTAAAAGGAAAATCATTATTGTCGGTTTCCCCTAAAGACTCTGAATCTTTCTTCCTCAATAATTTGATGTGACTGAAGGAAATTATGGAGCCGGGAGTGAAATGTAGAGTTGGCAATGGGGAAAAAAATCACTTTTGGTTTGATAATTAGAGGGTCAATCCATTAATTCTTCTGCCTAGTGCAGTCCAATGGTGGAGTCATATTCCACTTAATGCTAATGTTTGTGCAATCATAATTGACAACACGTGGACTGATTTTCCAGACTAGGTGATTCACCATCCTTACTTATACCCCTAATTGCAGGACTCAGGACAAATACTCATGGCTAAACCAACCCCTTAATTCCTTTTCTAACAAGGGATATAGGAAATGGCTAACTTAAGGACAATCCTTTGTTGATTGGTACCGTGTCGTTTGGCATAAGTCCTTAAGACCCAACTCCTCCTGCTTATAATGGTTGGCAACATTGAACAAAATGACCATCATAGACAAACTACATTTTCTAAATCTGGATAACACATGTATCCTATGTATGAATAATTATGAAACTAGAAATCATCTTTTTTTTTTCCAATGCCCTTTTGTTGAGAGCATATGGAGAAGAATTAAAGAGAAGTGTCACTGGAGATCGAATGATATTCTGCATACTATCATATTGGACAACTTAAGAGGTCTGATGACTAACCTTAAAGGGGATAAAGCAATATACATCATTTCACTGGCTTCTAGTCTAGAGGAGATATGGAAAGAGAGGAACTTGTGAATTTTCAAAGGCAAAATGTATTCAAATCTAGAGGTGTTAAATTCTCTAATCATAAGGATTAGATAATTGATTTTTCTCTCTAAAGAACTACCTACGTGTAGTGAACATGTAGTTAGAGCATGGAATCTAGCCTAATACTAACACATGCAGTACCAAAATGAAAGAGGAAAAGTGATTAAGCTGTTACTTGTTGGAAGATGTACTCTAGCAGCTGTTCTTAGTGGTCGATCCTTTAGATTTATGGAATCTTTGTCTCTATTGACTATGTCTTGTAAGCTACACAAGTGAGACAAAAGACGTGAATCTCAAGCAAATAATACAGATCCCTACCCTATTTATTCGCTTAACACATAGATCGTGAAGGATAAGATGCTTAGCTCTCGTTAGAAACTCCACCCTTTCCACTAGTGACGGATAGGAGGAATCTCAAGACCAATAAACCCTAAATATATCAATTAAAGATCAAAAGAAGTAGAAAAATGCATGATTTTTTTTTGAGATATGAATCCTTATCTCGATCGTCAAGCTTGAAGATGAAAAACCCACTCGTTGCCTTAATTCGGAAGCTTCTCGAGTCTCCTTTCGAAAGGAGATATTTTCTTGCCCATATTCAGCACTCAACGATAGTTAAAACTTCTTACAACCACCCTTAGTACACTATCATTTTTTCATTCAATTTTTAGCTTTGTGTTCACACGAAGTTGTAGTGGCTTAGCCCATAGTTGTTTACCTTCTCCTTGCATGTAGGAGAATCTATTCTATCTGTGTATTATCTTTTATATTATGTCTATAAATTTCATTTAATTTTTTTTAAAAAAAGCGTGTTAATAATTAAAGACACCAAGCAAATGCATTCATTAATGAAATAGATTTTAGTATCGCACCAACTACGAGGAATGATATGGATCGGAGATTGTGCTCCCAAAACGAAAATAAATCAGGCTGCGTCATTTTAAGTTGGAGGCCCAAAGTGAGTCTCGTCAAGCTCACGTCGGTGGGTCTCCACACTCGGAAGCTCATACGTGGTAACAAAAATTCTGGTATCGTGTCTGTATTATTATTTATGAATTTTGCAAAAATTATGATAAAAGCTCTCAATTTAGGAGACAGCTAGAGGGCGAGAGGTAATTGCTGCAGTCCTGTGATTGAGTTGGAGTGAGAGTATAATAAATCTGGCAAAAGTGGAAGGATTGAGAGTCAGATCGTCGTTGAAGTCCGATTCATCTGTCGGTAGGGACGAAGACGTCGTCAAGTCGCTCCGGTGGTGGCGTCGGAGGGTTTTTGCCTCTATGACGGTCCTCTCCGTCACTTGGGCTGGAGTCTTTCGTTTCGCTCTTCTTCTCCTCCTCATCGCCGCCGTCGTCACTGCTTTTGTTTCCCTCCCTTTAGAACAGGCATGTTAACGGTCCAATTTCAACTTATTTGTTATTGTTATCGTTGCATTATAATGTTCTTGCCTTATCTTTTTTTGTCAATTAGATTGTTTATTGAATTGATTTGTGTTTTCTTTTTCGCAGAAACTGAAGGATCTTTTGTTATGGATTCAACAGGATCTTGGACCTTGGGGTCCACTTGTCTTGTAAGTTGCTTTAATGATCAGTAACTAACTCCAAATGCACAGTCAGCAGTTTGATTCCATAGATATCAGTGCTGTTGCGTGTAATTTCTCTTATGGTCTTCTTTGTTTGAGTTTGGATCATCCTTCTTTGTTGGAATTTTGGCAGGGCTCTTGTATATATTCCTCTCACTGTCTTAGCGGTTCCTGCTTCAATACTTACGGTAGACTTTGTATTTTGATGCTTCAAGCAGAATTAAGCTTCAGTCTCCTTTCCTTTTCTTTCGCTGAGTACAATGTGGGATTGCTTTTACCTTCCAGATTGGAGGTGGCTATCTTTTTGGGCTGCCGGTAGCATTTGTTGCTGATTCTATCGGTGCCACAATGGGAGCAACAGCTGCATTCATGCTTGGTAGAACGGTGAGTTTATTAAACCTCTGATACTTGGTAACTCTAATATTGGCATGTTTACCATGTCCACATGCTTATATTTCAAGCCGAGAAATGCAAAAGCCAGAGATGTTATTTTATACCTGAGAAAGCGTGGGTGTTAGATTTCAGAGATATCCTAGGAATTTGACTCGTAAGTTTATTCAAACAGACTTTCTTTCTGTATGACAGGTTGGAAGATCATATGTTGTCTCCAAGTTGAAGAATTATCCCAAGTTTCAATCCGTTGCCATTGCCGTTCAGAGATCTGGTTTTAAGGTTTAGATGGTTTTAATTTCATGATTTGTCATATTGTGTGCTGTGATATCTTATTCATAACTTCAACTTGTGGAAGATTCATGGTTAAGGTACCCGTGCTGCTACCAAAATTATTTCTATATTAGCTTAATGTTAGGGAAAATAAATGAGGAAAAAGATTTCTGGTACCCAAAAACAAGAGAAATGTGATCCCATTTATGAATGTCACTTCCAAAACATGGTTGAAAAATTATATGTATTTCTCGAAGGTTTCTGCTGTGGATGTTGGGATATGATCAGTTGTATTATAAAACCTTAAATAATACCTAGTTAATTATGGATCTGAACTTCAGTTTTAGTCTTCTATTTACAGCCAAAAACCTGGGCCAAGTTGGCATATTATGCAGACTTAAGCTGACACATACTGCGTATCCGTACATACTTAATACTTTTGAAGTTTCTTGATATTGAAAATCCTTTTCATCCATCCTTACAAGACTATGACAAACTCTGGGAAGTTTGTTTAAGTTTAGTTCTGAATTTTTATGATTCTGACATCATTAAATGCATCAGCTGTTTAGTCAATTTATTCATCTGAAGATATGTGGGAACATATGAATCTTATATACGAATTTATGCTCTTCCTTTTCCTGATTCCTATGACTCTGCTATTCCTTTTGGGTATTTGAGTGGTGTTTTTAATTATTGTTGAATTTCTTAATTTATTTGTTTTGTTATTCAACAGATTGTTTTGCTGCTTCGACTTGTCCCTTTGCTCCCATTTAACATGCTGAATTACCTCCTGTCTGTGACTCCTGTTCATGTGGGGGATTTTATGCTGGCATCATTTTTGGGAATGATGGTAAGGAAATCTCCATCTTTATTTGGAAGGACTACTTTGTTACTACTATCATGATTTGCTATATTATCTCAAATTTTGAGTTTAGTTTTTATGGTAAGCTGTTCATTGTAACATTCATTGGTTAGCTTATTATGTTTATTACTTCAAAATATTTTCCAATGAATTTATACCATTATCATTTATAGATGCTCCTGATTTCGTCTGGCATTGGCTTTAGTAGAAATATTTGATACAATATGATATCAGTTTAAATTTATTTGTTGGATGGAAATATGTTACTATTTTGATGTCCTATGTTTTTCATATTATCTCGGCAGCATGTGTTGTTTTATGTTGTACATGAATAGTTATTTTTTGCTTTAATGAAAACTTGCATGTATGATTTTTTTAATTGAGCAGTGAAATTTGACTTAATGAAAGCCTTTTCTCCCCCTTTGAGGGCTGGGTGGGAAACTTACATTTCTTTAACATTTTTATGATTTCGAGCACTTGGTTGCTTTATGTTCTATAAGTCAAGTTTGATGAAAGTGTTTTGAGTGTAAAAGACTTTGTTTCAGAACATCACTGAGCATTTGAATTTTTTACTTACTGCAGCCAATAACATTTGCATTGGTCTATGTTGGAACAACCCTGAAGGATTTATCTGACGTCTCGCATGGATGGGGTGAGGTCTCAACAACTCGTTGGGTAAGTGCATGTCTTTTAGACTAAACTTTGATGAAACTAAAATTGATTTTCCCAAGATTGTTAATTAACTTGTACAAAACTGTCTAATATTTTCAGTTTAGATGCAATTTTATTTCACATCATGTTTTGACAATCATGGTGCAGGTAGATAAATTTGAGTTCATCATTTGCACTATTTAATTGCCCATGATTGCAGTTCAGACTGCATTTATCTTGTTCGTGATGAAGGATGGATTGATTTAGAATGTAGGACAACTGTGTATACTGATGATTATTTTGATCTGAGTATTTATAAAATGCTACATATAACATATTTAAATGATTCGTTGTTAATTCTAGATCTATACATTTTTATTTTACTTTCATTCTTGATGGCTTATGTAGACATTCTGTGAATGCAGGTGTTGATGATGTTTGGGATTGTCATCTCTGGTGAGTTGCTGCTGGAGATATGTTTGTTTGTTTCCTACTTGTTCAGTTTTTTATCTGTTTCAAAACTCTTATCAGGCAATGTTGATTCGAATCTTTTATCGAGGTGTTGGGGGTGGTTGTGGGTTTGTTATATCTTTATGCTGTTGTTGTTGAAATCTTTAAAAGTTCTAATGAGTGGAAATTGCAGAAAGTACAAGGAGGTCAAGGATGGTATTTTTCACAGGACTAGGGCTTCTTTTGGGGCATATAGGACAGAAAAAAGAAATCTTAACGACTTTATTGTCTCAAAAATTTATGTGAAAAGAACTGTAGCTGCAACAAGCTTGTAGATTTGGTAACATGAATGTCTGAAATAAGTTACTTGACTGAAGTATAATTTAAAGATGCAACAAGTTTATAACACTATCTATGATGGTGATGGTTATGAGTGTCATGGTTATTCACAACTTGCTAGACAACCTTGGTGTTGCTCTTAAGAACATGCTCTGACTATTTTCCTTGCACTGCTGCTTGCATGTAGTGATTATGATGGTTTCCGTCGCTAAAGTTGCAAAGGCTTCTCTGGAGAAGGCAATTGCCGAAAATGGCGAGAAAGACCGCATCTTGAGATCATCAAAGCTGCTCATCGGTGGAGATTCACCTGTGGATTGCCACAAGCCTCTCATAATCAAAATAGATTCAATGAGAGAGGATGACAAGTAATTGTTGTTTCTGTAAATCCTTTTCTCACGATTACTTCATTTAATTGGTTTATATATAAGTTGTTAGGAATACAGAATACTGAGGGGCAGAAAATGAAAGCAGAAAGGTAATTTTGTTTCTTTTTCTGATCGTATATTCATGTATAGCAACTTTCAGTATCATATCCCAACGTAACTTGAGTTTGATCCATCCAGAAGGTACATCTAATCCAGCGCAGGAATATATCAACCATATGTTGTGTTATTTTCTGTGTTCAGAGCTATGTTTTCAGTCATGAAAAATATAATATAGGAGAGGGCATACAAGGTTTTGGGTGCATTTTAGATGCTTGTCCATGGAGATTTTGATTGCAAGCTCCGAGACAAAATCCTAATATAGGAGAGGACATAATAAGGTTTTGGGTGCATTTTAGATGCTTGTCCATGGAGATTTTGATTGCCAGCTCCGTGACAAAATTCTTGAGAACCAATTCTCTCAGAGAAAAATGTCCATATTAATCAGAGGAACGTCACGACTCTCCATCCTCTCGAGTGCCTAGCAGGCCTATGGCTATGGGTAAGTCCTAGTTTCCCTCACATAATGCTATGCTTCCAAAGTAACAGTAAATGCCTATGCCAAGTGAGCTTAGCTAAATGATAAGAAAACTATTTGAAGAAAAAGGAATAAAGAACTGAAAGGAAGTTGACGCCAAAGTTGGAACAAAAATGGAGCAATGCTTAGTTAAGCAAGTCAGTTAAGCTGTGGGCAATGGTGTGGAGTTTCATGTAGCGTGGCAGCCGAAGCCGTGGGCAACAGGACCAAGCCTTTGGTCAAAAGCAAATTGGATGCAGCCGATGGATTTAGTTCTAGCAACTTTCCAACCATGTTTTCAAGGGATTCTTTCGTCATCTGCTCATGTACAAGGTAGTGACCGTAACCCTGCAAATGTGATGCGAGGAAACTGGTTGACTGTTAGGATTCAAATGGTGAACAATGTTAGTTGCTGGGGAAGGGATGGGTCATACCTCCAAGGAAAATAAAGCACCAGAAGTTGGCACACCTCCCAATCTGCTCTGAGTTAGTTCCTGCAGAAGAATAATTAAGAATGCTGATAGGCCCTTTTTCTTCTTTTTCTAGATGCTGGATCACTCAAGTCAACTTCACATAACTTCCCGCATTTCCATTGAACAATAATGAAATACCAAATCTTCCATGACGCGACAAGCAAAATACATCCATCTGTTACCTAATAATCTGTTCCAACCGCACTGAAATGTATGCTTTAAATGGTTTAGATTAATTGAGCAAAAATGATGGGATGCAGTTAGTCCAAAGACCGGTAATTAGTTCCCGGCCAAATGTCCAACATTCTAGTAATGGTTAAACTACTCTAGTGAGCTCTCTTTGTGTTTGCATATGCACATCAGCACACTAGGAGGGACTTACCTTCATCTGACACTGCAGATATTTGATGTAGTCAATAATATTGTTCAGAACTGCTGCTTGACCTCCCTTCAAAAAAAGAAAAAAAGCCAAAAATAGCCCTAGCTAATCTCACGTATTCACCATAATCGTTTAAGGTTTCCCTCAGCATTCATGTACAGCATGGCTTAACATTTAGTGATGAGAAGTTGTATGAAATCGCATTGAGATGCATTGCATGTTAAATGAAATCTTTAGGCAAGCACCTACTTCAACAGGATGGGGGAGAAGCCCTTTCAGTGCCCTGAGTCCTTCAGCAATTCGTATCCTTCGTTCCTGAATATGAAATAGAATCTCATAGATCGTAATATACCAGCGCAAGGATGAACATGAAAAGCTCAGCCAACGTATATCTTTTTTCCAAAACCTTAGTACATGCGGCCATTAAGTCTGCTCTGCTTAGTTATCGGGTATCACCATTATATGTCAAGCATTTGGAAAAAGTTTTCCACTTACGCGATCACGTTTGAAAGCTTTGTATTTTGACGGGCTGGAGATATAAGCAGATGGAGCAGCCGTAACACTAGGATGAACCTGTGGAAGATTACCAATGTCTTTGCTTAGATGGTGCATCCGAGAACTATGAGTCTGCAGTCGGTATAAAACAGCAATTTCGTGTTTAAGTCGTTTTTTGAGACAAAAAAAAAAAAAAAAACTTGAAGAGACATAAGTTCAAGATGGAGTAACGAAGCAAAGAACTTGACCTGGATCTCATGCTGTGAACACAACCGATTGCTCTCCGGTTCTCCTTTATTATGTGGCATTGAGCATCTTACCTATGGGAACAGAAAAGCAAATTAGACTAGGGATTTTTTAGTGAACATACTGAAACCAAATAGACTTAGCAAATAATTTCAAGGTTAACCTATACTCCGGAAATCGTAATTCCTTAGGGTTTAATTTGCATACCAAAGGTTAATTTATGTATATCAAAATATATCTTCATTAATGACCAAAGTCAAAATTTTTACATTTGCTGAAGCTTCAGCAATGTCACAATTGAGCATATGGACATCTGGCTTCAACGCGTAAGTATCCGTATCACAGAAGCAATCAGAAGTCTTAAAACCAGAAGGATTCCATAGGCTGTTGCTCAATAATTCCCTTTGACAATCAGAGACCCCTTTAACATCAGGCGTTGGCTCAATAGGACTAATGCCTCTCAGTGCGTCAGATGGAGAGCCAGTTTGAAGAAATGTCGAGTTCTCCGCGAGAAACTCATAATAGCTCACTGGCGTTTTGGGGCAACCAAAACATGGAGGTAAAGACCAAGCAAGATTATGGCTTTCACTGTTGTTCGTTGGACAAAACATTCTTTGATCATTTCCAGCAATGTATGAAACATCATTCAATTTCCCTCTGAAATCGGAGGGCAACAGCCTTTCAGGGTTGTTATAGCTGCTTTCTCCTTCCATACTCTGCCAAATAAGAACTGTCGCATGATTAAACAACACAAAAGAGTAATAAATGGCACATTCCACATTATGTAATATACTGAAAGTACGAAATCATTTTGTCATTCCATTTTCAGCTCAAAGTTGCAATCGACGAAATTCCAGGGAAAGGAATATAAGCAACAGAAACACGTTATTGAGGCAGTTTCCGGACGTTTTTAAGTATGTGATCAAACACAGGAACATGCGGAATCTACCCTGCATCCAGAGCACGCAGTTAAGACAAAGTTTCAGAGTCCGACCAGCAGAACGTCTTAGAGTAGCAGTCACAATAAATACTAAAGAATCATAGTTCGTTGCTCGTAACGCTAGAACACATACATAAACACATTATGGAAGTTCAGAAAGCAAGCCAAAAAACGGAAATCCGTGTTTAAGTCCCCGGAGACAAAAGTAAGCATGAACGCATCGAGAAAGAAGAGTCGTATGCTTACAAGAGGGAAGATGACCAAAAGCTTAGAAGGGATGTGTGGGTTTTAGAGTGGGAAGTGAAAGGCAGAGAAATGAAAATATTCTGAGACCTCCAGACCAGCCCCCTGCGTTGCGTTCAGTTGTCTCACATTTTTGTTCTCTATTTTGTACGGACACCGCTATGATCCAAACAGCTGGCGTATAGTACTGTACACCCCACACTTAGTTGGTTTTTTTTTTTTTAGCCTCTCCAACGCTCACTCTATTTTAATTACACATTTATATAAATATGTAAATTAAAAAAAAAAAAGAATTGGCTAACTACCCATACACAGAATGATTCATTGAATTGGTTAACACAACCTAGTCCTGGATGTTAACACTGGCTAATTGATTGCTGTACTTGTAGGTAAAGGGACCTTACAATGATTTACTGAGTTGAGTGGCTGCAAATCAATCACCTTACTGATTGTTTTGATTACTCCAGTCTTCTTGGTTGTGACTGGACCAGAGTCTTTTTAAAACATTTTTCTTCCATTCAACATGTTCAATGTTATATACAGTGAACGGAGCAATATGAATTTCTACTAAATTTTAATTGAAACTTAAAAATAATATAGTGTTTAAAAAGGATTTTAATTTAATATCAATGTTAACATATTTGTTATTTTTCTTAGCTGTGTAGAACTCACAAGTATGCTCCAATCCCATTGTTTTTCTTTTTTGTTATCTCCTTTTGATTTAACTTCTTCGTTAAAATTTTTGGGTCCTTCTCCTTTCTTTGCATCTTTCATTTTTTGTTTTTTTACAACAATTTTTCTTTCAATCTTATATTTTGACTGCGATTGCATTTTATTTTTTTTCATTTGTTTTGCTTAAGCATGTAGGAGAATCTGTGGAGATAACAATTATAGTAGTGAGTATATTGTTATCGTGACAATTAGACGCATACAAGGGATGGGATGGGATGGGATGGGCTGGGCTAAGGGATGGGCTGGACTAAGTTGAACTAAAAAAATATATTAAATCCTTAACCCCATACCTAACTCACCCTCTTAAATAAGTTTAATTTCAATTTCAAATTTGATCTATTATAAGAAAATAAAATTTGAACCCAACTTATAAGTCTATTGACATTGATTTCTATTTTATCATATTAAATTTAAATAAAATACTTAATAATTTGTCAAATGAAAAAAAGAACTCAAACATCATATAAAATGAAAATAGAATTTCTTACAAAATCCATAATAAACCAAGTTAAATATCATCTTCCCTTTCTCTATCATTATTACACACACAAAAAATATCGTCTTTTTTATGACAAACCATTAAAACAGAATAAGTAATTTAAATCATGATCATTTATATGAAATAAATTACAACGTACAAGTCTTCTAACTTTCACAAAATAATGAGAAATTTTATTGTATTTGGTTTGAGTGAATTACAAGATGGACTAACCATTTTTCAAGCCAAACTAAATGCATCTGTTGAAGGCACCGCATGAATAGCCAAAAGATTTCCAATCAATGAACTCAAGGCTGGAAATCTTTTACAAGTCCTATTCCAATATTTTAATGTGTACAATTCTTTCAAAAACCTGTCAAGAACTCTTATTTTATGCCATTCTTCATCAACACGTGAATAATCAAACAACTATTTGTCTAATTCCACCCACTGAATTAACACATACTTGAAATGTAAAGCAAAATCGATCATAATATAACTACAATTCCTTCTTCTTGTACATACATCAGTCCTTAGTTTCTTCATTATATTCAACTGAAAACTTTAGAAGCCATCTTAAAGAACTTCTTAAGTTTTGGAGTATAATTATTCAAATGCTTAAATCCATTTCAAATTTTAGCAATAGAATCATCAGTCAAGTTTTCATGGTAAGATTTAGAATGTGGCAAGACCATCTAACGCGAAAAGTTGGCTATTACAAAAAAACAAACCACACTTACCTAAGTGAAGCTTCAAAAAGTTGACTATATTGTCATTATAAGAAGCATTGTCTAATGAGATTAATAAAATCCTTTTATTAACCTTCCATTGAGCCAAGCAAAGAACTACGTCATTCGTAAGTGATAATCCATGAAAAAGAATGTTTCAATATCTTAAAAAGAAATTTCCTTTTCTGCAACTTCCACTTGTTATTAATAAAATGAGTAGTAATGTATTCATATCATCCTTTGATACTTTGCTCTTCCAACTATTAGAATTTTATGACTAAGAGATTCAAACTACTCTTTTTGTATTATTTCTCTTTCCTGATTGCATAAGACATTATATCATGTCTGCAAGTCACCCTACTAATTGGCTGATATGTTGACGAAAAAGTAAGGCTCATCACATATCTAAATGCAACTAGTTTAATAAACGTGAAAGCAAGCTTACTCGGAACAATCATCATATTAAGTACTCTACGCAATTCAAGATGATTGTGTTCTATAGTTTTTCAATTCAATAATACCATCAGAAGCTGATTTAGTTCTAATAGCATATTCTCTTATATCATTTTGTTTTTTCATTGGACATTTTTCTAAATAATGAAATAAGTGAGAAGTACCACTTATAACTTGGGTAGAAAATTCTTTCCACAATAATTACATTGAGCTTTTGGATTTTCTTCTATTCCTTTTTTATTCATAAATTTCCATGTAGTAGGTAGCAACTTATTTTGTTTCAGGCTGATTAATCTTTTCTTTTTCATGAGAATCATTAGACGGTAGACCAAAAATTGTCATTATTATTATAATTCCTACGTTAAAAATAATTAATTAATTTTATATAATAAAAATAAACTTCTTATATATGGAATTGTTTAAATAATATACCATAAAAGAATATGACTTTGGTTAGTTGTCTTTTTTTTAAAAAAAATTTGGAGAAACGAACATTACATTACATATGTTATTTCAACTTCATTTTTATTAGATTTTTTCCTCTAATGATTTTCCTTTTGTTTCTAATAAGTTGTTTCATGTATAAGTATTTTTCACCTTATAGCATTTCTGTGGGCCAAAATTTGTGTGAAATAATATTCACATTAGAAACAACAACTATCTTTTTTGGTTCAACAAGATTAAATGTTTTTATTAATTAATCATTATCACTTTTGTCATAAATAAACTATTTATTGATAAGCAAATAATTATCTACCTATTCTCCTATGGGGTTTTCATAGATAATGACTAAGAAGATATATTAGTCATAATTGGTCTTTTTTGTATAGGAAAATAAGATGGAAAAACAATTGACTTCTACTAAACAATTTATGATTGTTAAACCACCCAAACTGAAAAAATGAATATTTTCCTGCAACTACACATTCCAAACCATATTTTAAAGATTTTAAAAAGGGACTATCATCATCTTGTTTAGTTTTTGGTTTAGAATACTAATAATTTTTTAGATTGGTATAAATTATAATTCATAAAAAAATTGTGTAAAGAAAGAATAAAATCTTTTTTCCTCTGGAAAACTATAAATTAAATTAATTCATTAAAGATAGTAACAATTGTTACAAGCATAAACCATCCCATCAAATGAATGAGTTAACAAAACATCATGAAAGTATTATAATGGATAAAAAATAGGTGTAATTACTAGTCATTAATCCCATGTTGACATAAGACTGAAGCTAATCTGCATTTTGTCTTCAGGAGTGAAAAAGTATAAATTAATTGCCTTAATCATTTCTTTGTGAAGCCTTGAATGTTGTTTCTCAATGTCCTTGAATATTCTCATATTTCTTTCATCCCATACAAATTTTGCTAGATATGATAGAGCAATGAAATGGCAGTATTGTTTTGTTTTATCATGGATGTTTAAAACTTATCACTAAGCTACAATCTGATCCCATTCATTTGGTGCATCTCTTAACAAGCATCTTTTAGTTATGTCCTTCCACAAAAACTAAGTGACCTGCTATATGAAGAATAAGTGAGGAATACTCTTTTGATCTTTCTTGCATAATACACATCTATTTAAAATAGCCATAAAACTGTTCAATCTATCAATTATAAGCAATCTCTTCTTGATTGCTATCCACATTGTAATTGAAGCTCTAGGCATCATGTACTTGCACTAGAGAAGTTTATGCCATGTTACTAAGTTTTCTAGCTCTTAAAACATCTTTCTATAAGACACATTGGTGAATTTACCAATTAATATCTATTTTTTTCCCTTAAGTTCACTACTATCGATCAAATTATACAAACTTGAATCTTGAATCCTTAACAAGATCTCAATTTTATGTACTAGAGCAGAAGCAAAAAATTGATCATCATTAATGATATTTCTATTTGAATTGAGCTTGTCAGTATCCTCAAAACTCTAATAGTTAACCATCTATCATATCAAAAGGATGTATTTAAAACATTTCCCAATAATTTGATCACATCTGGCTTGAATTTGCGTCTCAATTTGAAGATTGTTTTTGTCATGTTTGAAGTAGTTTTAGGTAATATTAAGCTTCCATAGACTCCTCCCTTTGATGTAATAAGCATTTATCCACTTAATCCATAAGGATTGCTCATCTTCAATGATCATCCACAACTTTTGGGAAGCATAACCAAATTACAGATCCTCAAAGGGAGCACATTCAAACCACCACACCTTTTTATAGAGCATACGTCAGACTATTTGTTGGGAGTGTAATGTTTACTTGTTCTGTTTACAAACCACAAAAACTTTAAGAGAATAACATCAATTGTCTTGATAACATACTTGGGAAAATAAATGTGAGCTACCCAATGTAGACTCAATACATTAACTATAGAAGAAATCAGTTGTGCTCTATCAGTTAGGGATAAAGCCTTCATGCTCCAACCTGATATCTTAGTTTATATCTTATCAATTATCATTGTTTAATCTTCATAAGTGGGCAATTCATGTATACTAAACCTGTAACTTCAAGTATCATTGCTTCTTATTCTAACAATATCTTTTTCCAGAGTTCACTTCACGTATAAACATTCTACAAAATATTTTAATTGTAGTTATTAAATCCAATAGAGATATTTTATATGCTCTGGATAGTAATAATGTCATCAACAAATACCAAACTTATTATACCTAACCTTTTACATCTAGAATGATATATGAATTGTTTTGTTCTCTTCATTACCCTCCTGAAAGACCTTCATAATATGAGAGAATAAGTAAGGAGAGGAAGGATCTCCATGCCTTATACGTTTGCTACTTTTAAAACTTTTTAAAGGTTCCCTATTTATAAACGTGTTGAAAGATGGAGTGGTGATGCACTGAGATATCCACTCAATAATTATTTTAGGAAAATCTATTGCTTTCATAATGTTTATTAGGAATTGCCAATCCACAGTGTCATAGGCTTTCCTTAAATCAATCTTCAAGGTGTAATTTCTAACTTGTATTCTTCTATGGTAACCTTTCATAAACTCTTGCATCAAAAAAATGTTATCACTCATTGATCTGCTAGGTATATATGCTTACTGCGTTTCATCCATATCCTTGACCAAAATCCTATTTAATATATTAGCTATAATTTTGGAGATGATTTGTAGATGGAATAGGAATAAGCAATTGGTTTGTAGTTAATGAAATACTTCATTTCTCCCCTTTTTGGAATTAAAGTTATGAAGTTTCTATTAATCTCATTGAAAAATTTCCTACGATTGCAAAGTTCCAAAATAGCTTCATAAACCATAGTTCTACTCAGAGGCTAGGTTTCATCAAAGAAAATCATATTAAAACCATATGGACTAGGGTATTTTATAGATTGATTGACTTTACCACTTCATCAATCTACTTAATAGTGACAAAGTTGGATAATGATTCAACATCTTCAGGAGTTCTAGCTTCCAACATGATCTTTTTAAGTAGTTCAACTGTGGAGTGAGCATTAGGTATTGTATTTATGATTGAAGTAAAATAATTGTATGCTTCCTCAAGTAAAGCTTGCTATTAAGATAGGCTTTGATTATCTTTAATCACACTGATAATTCAGTTGGAGCACTTCCTTATTAACATAAATCTATGAAAAAAAGTGGAGTTTCTATCACCATTTTTAAGTCATTGCACCCTTAATCTTTAGTTCAATATAGAATGATCATATAACAGGGCTCTTGAAAGGTTCTACAATGCATTCTTCTCATTCTATTGGAGTACACTAGACTTAAGATTTTTGTACAACTCATATTGTTTTGTTTTGAGAGCCTCTTTAGTGGTTGTTGACAAATGATGAGTGTTTCTAATATTCTCCTTATACAACTACTTTAGAGAAATTATGATAAGTTTCATTTTTGTTGCATAAACAAATTGGTTAGTGCCCTAAACTTAAGTGGAGATAACTTTCTAGATAATTTCATCAAAGCCTATCAGAGAGGTTAAGAAATTATTGAATCTAAAAAGTGTTATGATATTTATGGCCTATGTTTGAAATTGGGTGATGCACATTAAGTGATCAGAAAGGCTATCAGAAGTGAAAATTGAGATGAGCTAAGTAATTGTTAAAGCCATTCCAAATTTGTCATACATTTGTCTAATTTTTTCTTGATGAAACTACTTCCATATTGATTATTATTCCATGTGAAATATTTCCACTCCAAGGCATATCAGACATCAAGATGTCTATAATACATTTTCTAAACTCAAAGCAAGTTTGTTTACATCCACATACACCCTCAGCTTCTTCATAATTCAAGATAGTATTAAAATCTCCTGTTAATAGTCATGGTTTATGCTGGAGTAGTGCTCTAAAGGTAATCATCTTTAGCACTTTTGTATAAACTTTTTTTTATTAATAAAGCGAAAAGTAATTTTTCATTAATTTGATGTTCATTTATTTATGAATTGATGTTGATGTTAAATTGAATTAATGAAGTCCATAATACAAAACATTGCATGAAGGAAATTAAGATGAGATCATGATAATGTGATTCCTATCATATGCAATTATGTTAGTATCTAAATTATCCCTAGTCATAAGATTAATTAGACAGGACATTATTAATCTGGATAGACTAGCACATATTATACTCATTGATTTGACCAAGCACTAGATCTCACAAATTGTAAGCATGAGATGTTTGGATGCTTATTAAGAGTTGTAAGTACATCGGATGACCTATTATGAGATTATCATATGGAAGATCTATCAAATGTCAATGATTAATCTCATCATAGCAATGGTGCAAATATCCTTAGACTTGAGGTACTCAAGGATATCTTG
>JAOQMP010000004.1:10629962-10642748 GCA_027563575.1 Erythroxylum pedicellare
GAGGAAGATAATCGTGAGATAGAAATGAGGTTTTAAAAACAAGTTTTTAATATAACCATCTCCAAGTTCTCTTCATCATTTTATCTTCCTTGAAGCTTAATCTTCTTCATCTCTCCAAGAATCAAGGTAAGAGCTAGCACTCTCTCCTTTATTCTAGCTATTTCCAAAATTAAAGAGTTTGATTCGGTTAGATTCTCTGACCTCTGCGTGGATACTGTTGTAGACGGTCTCCTTTGGTCATTATGGTTTGTGAATTCTGATACTTCTTTATATAGATACATAGATCCTAGACTTCGAGAAAGTCCTGGAATAAATTTTTTTGTTTTCCGCACCGTGTGTATGTGATGCACGCACTGGGATTTTCCTACAGTGGTATCAAAGCCACTTGTGTCTTGTATAAAGAAGAAATCATAAGAAGGTTGATGTTGCCTCTCGGTTGTGATGATTGTGCATGATGAGTGTGTTAAATTCGAAATCAGTGTACAGATCTTTTTTTCGAAATTTTCTTGCCCGTATTTTCTCATGAGATGTTGTTGAATATGTCTGTGGAAGGAAAAAAAATTGTCAATGTGATTTGATATGTTTTTGCTAATTTATTCCCTAACGTTCTGGTTGCTGTGTTTATGAACATTAGATGATCAGGCATGCTTGTAAATTTGAGAATAAATTATAGAATTCTTTTTTTGGGATTTCTTTCACCAACATGTTTCTAAGATATTTACAAATGTCTATGGAGATGGAAAAATGTTTTCGAGGTGATTGAATATTTATTTGATAATTTCTTGTGTGCTATTGGGAATGTCTTTGTTGAGGAACACAAATTCTGGATTGGCTTGGTTGCTGAGGTTGGTTGAGTTTTTCTTGGAAATAAATTCTGAAACAATTCATGGAATATGTTGTGAACATTTTGTAGCCTCCGTAATTTTCTCAGCATTTATTGAAATTGTTTCGATAACTTTTTCTAAGAAAAAGACAGAGCATGGCAATTTTGAGAAAATTGCTGGAACTAGTTTGTTTGAAATGTTGATTGTGTGTTTTTCAGTTCCAATGCCTTGGATCATTTTTAATGTGATCAGAAATATGTTATATTGATGTTGTATTCATTCCAAACTGATTTGCTTGAAATTGGGTTTCCAAAAATTTTTGGATGTCAAATATGTCATATTAGCATCTCATTAGTATATTCAATTGTCTTGATTGTTTTGGCCGTCACAAGTTATGTGACAAGTGTCGAAGTAGTCTTGATGAAGTGAAGACTACCTAGAGATACTTAGGGTGATAGTTTGATGTTCTCAAATTATTTGGAAATCTAAGAGATTAATATTGTATTAATTTATTTTGAGTATTTCATTCCTAGTATGACTAGATATGACAATCATGATACAATTAAAATGTTTAATTGGTACATCATAGTAGTGGGTATTACACTTGGTATATTGGTATTTTGAATTGGAGTTGAAAACATACAGATTGAGAAATTAGCCAATGTCAACTTTAGAAAGTAATTAGGTTCAAGAGTTGAATCGAATGTCACATCTTTAGATGCATAACCCATCACAACCTATATAGGAAAACCTTGTGAGATAATTGCATTAGCGAATGCGTGCTAGGGTTGTTTAGGTGGGATGATGGATGATTATGGATATAAATTTGATATGATTGGTGAAATGTCCTAAATCATTCCATATAGTCATTGTGACTATAATCCTATGACTTAGATGAGACCAGAGTATGAAATCCCTCACACATAATATAAAAACTAACACCTTCCATTAATATGGGAAGAACCATAGTTCTTTTAGAGTTAGGGTTGTTCAGTAAACTTAAGCCCGTTCTATATGGATAAGTTTGAACCATGGAAATAAGATTTTCAGATTAACGGGTCAATTTTCAATAGAAGCATTGATTTTTTGAGTAAACTCAAGGTCAATGTAGACAGAGGCACAAGTAGGTAGCATACATCAGATGTACACACATCAAAAGTTGATAACCCAATGTGTGTGCAAACATCACGAGTTGATAATGCTAGATGATAGTTGCATCTATGATACAATTGATATGACTGATACCTACCGATTGACCTAAGGTGGCTTATTGGGTAAACCCAAGGTCATTCTTAGTAATGTCGAATATCGATCCACTAGGACACTTCGCCATAATTTTTCTTGGATTCGTAGTGAGGGCTATGGATTCTTTGAAACTAGTGGGAGCCATATGCATGTCCTGTATGTATTTATTTGTATTCTAACATTCTTTCTTTTTTTATATTTAGGTTGATTGAAGATATCTTCAAGTGCGAATTTGCACTCACTTATGGATTCTAATAAATTAACTGGACCCAATTTTCTTGATTGGCTGAGAAATCTAATAATTGTTCTCAGACATGAGGAGTTAGGCTATGTTTTAGATGTTCCACTTCCTGATCCATATGTTGTTGATGCTTCTGATGAGGATTAGAGAGCATATCATAAGCATCTCAAAGATAGTGATTTGGCTACCTACATTATGCTAGCCTCTATGTCACCAGAGCTGCAGAAGTAGCATGAGTCTATGGATGCTAATCCCATAGTGTTTCATCTTAGAGAGCTTTTTGATGAGCAAGCTTGGTCTAAAAGGTTTGAGACCTTGAGGCTGCTCTTTACGACTAAGATGACTCTGGGGATATTTGCAGTGCAGTATGCATTGAAGATGAATGGTTATATTGAGAGGTTGACCACTTTGGGTTTTGTTATAGACTATGAATTAAGCGTTGACTTAATTCTAGTTGGATTGTCTGATAGTTATTCTCAATTTGTGTTGAACTATCGAATGAACCAAATCTCCATAACAATCCCAGAGTTGATCAATCTGTGTAAGACAACAGAGCAAGCTATCAAGAATGATAGCAAGGCAGTGCTAGTGGTGGACTAATATACCTAGGGCTTAGCTTGCCCTTTTTATCAAATCTTAATACTCTTCGCCAAGGTGACACTCTGAGAAACATTCTGTCTCTTACACTATATTCCATGTCCCTTCGATGTTGATCCACATAGCTCTTCTGTCTATCTTAAGCCGCTTTAATTTGACTTCGGATCATTTTCACCTTGTCCACTGTATCTTGTATCAGTTCTAGGCCTTCAACCATTTTTAAGCCCTCTTCATCCCAATACAGAGGTGATCGACACTTTCTACCATATAATGCCTCATATGGTGCCATTCCGATACTACTATGATAGTGGTTATTGTAAGCAAATTCTATCAGTGCTATATAGTAATCCCAAGCTCCTTGAAACTCCAATACGCATGCTTTAAGTATATCCTCAACAGTTTTAATTGTCCTCTCACTATGTTCATCTGTTTGATGATGAAATACAGTACCGAAGTTTAACTTTGTGCCCATAGCTAACTGCAAACTCTTCCAAAATCTATAAGTAAATCTAGGATCCCTGTCCGATACAATGGACACTGGAATCCCATACAACTTAACCACCTTATTCATATACCTCTGGGCTAACTGGTCCAGTGAGTTATTCTCTCTCATTGGTAAAAAATGGGTTGACTTATTCAATCGGTCCACTATAACCCATATAGCATTGTTCTGCCTCAAAGTCCTTGGCAATCCCATAATAAAATCCATGGTAATTCGTTCCCATTTTCACTCCAGAATAGGCAATGAATGTAGCTTCCCAACTGGAGCCTGATGCTCAATTTTAACCTACTAACACGTTATACAATTGGAAATATACTCCGTTACTTGCTTCTTCATTCCAAGCCACCAAAAATGCTACTTTAGCATATTATACATTTTGGTGGTATCAGGATGTATAACATAAGTGGCCATATGAGCTTACTCAAGAATTTCCTTCCTTGGATCATCCACATTAGGCACACACAGCCTCTGTTTTAACCACAATGTCTCATCCCTCAACTCAAACTCGGATTCTGGATTCATCTTCACTTTCTTTATAATCTTCACTATATCAACATCTTTCCTTGGACTTTTCTGATTCTATCATGTAACATCGGCCTTAACTTCAATGTAGCGATCAATGCCTCATTTTGCTCCAGATTCAACTCCAAATTCAGTGCGCTCAACTGAATTAATCTTGGTAACCTCGATAACTGAATTTGAGCTACACTACTATTTGACTTTCTACTCAAAGCATTAGCCACCACATTAACTTTTCCCGGATGATACTCAATCTTGCAGTCATAATCATTCGACAACTCTATCCATCTCCTTTGTGTCATGTTTAATTCCTTCTGACTCAATAGTTACCTCAAACTCTTATAATCAGTATATATCTAGAATGTTTCTCCATACAAGCAGTGTCTTCATATCTTTAGAGCAAAGACAACTGTAACTAGCTCTAAATCATATACTGGATAGTTAATCTCATGAGACCTTAGTTATCTCGATGCATAGGTTATCACCTTGCCATACTACATCAATACACATCCCAATCCTTGATGCGAAACATCACTGTATACTACATAACCTCCTGTTCCTGATGGAATAGTTAACACTGGTGTCGAAATCAACCAATGCTTCAGCTCTTCAAAGCTCTTTTGACATTTCTCATCTTATCTAAATACTATATTCTTCTTCAGGAGTTTTGTTAGAGGAGCTAAGATCAAATTAAACCCCTCGACAAATCTCCGGTAACATTTGGCTAATCCTAGGAAGCTTCGAATTTCAGATACATTCTTAGGAGCTTCCCAATTCATCACTGCCTCTATCTTCTTTAGAGCTACTTGTATGTCTTGTCCAATCACTATATGACCCAAAAACACTACTTGATCTAGCCAAAATTCACACTTACTGAATTTGGCATACAACTGTTTTTCCCTCATAATCTGCAGAATTACTCTCAGATGCTTAGCATGCTCTTCTCAATTCTTTAAATATACTAAAATGTCATTCATAAACACTATCACAAAGTGATCCGGGTAGGGCTAAAACACCATATTCATCAAAGCCATAAATGCTGCTGGGGCATTAGTTAACCCAAACGGCATTACTAAGAACTCGAAGTTTTGATACCTGCTCCTGAACGAACTCTTCGATACATTAGCCTCTGCTCTCTTCAACTGATAATACCCCGATCTCAAATAGAGCTGAGTGAACACCTGAGCTCCCCACAATTGATCAAGCAAATCATCAATTCTAGGCAATTGGTATTTATTCTTCACAGTCACCCGATTCAGTTTCCTATAATCGATGCATAACCTTAAAGTTTCGTCTTTCTTCTGTACAAACAAAACTGGAACTCCCTAAGGTGAAACACTGGGTTTAATAAAACCATTTTCCTGCAATTCCTGTAGCTGAGCCTTCAACCCCTTTAATTCCTTTGGTGTCATCCTATATGGAGGAATATATACAGGAGTTATACCCATAACAAAATCAATTGTAAACTTTGTTTCCCGATTTGAAGATAAGCCAGATAACTCGACGGTAAACACATCCATAAATTCCCTAACCACAAGAATGTCTTGCACATTCTGCTCAGCTCTAGTACTAATGACGTGGGCCAGATAGGCCTCACACCCACCTTGCATCAATTCAATTCACTCATGAATGATATCAACCTGGATGGCACTACTTAACTAGTTCCTCTAAAAACTGCTCTTAGTTGACTAGGAGATTCTAATAACATCTCCTTAGTATAGCAGTTCATGATAGCCCTATAAGCGGTGAGTCAATCCATGCCTAGGATAATATTAATCTCCCTTAACTGTAGTATTATCAAGTATGCCTCTAATATTGCCTATCCAATTCGAATCAAGCATCTTTTGTAGACTTCTCCTATCACTGTAGTACTACCTATTGGTGTACTCACCTCTAATTCATATTGTATTAACCTACTATCACAATGTAGCCTAGATGCCACATGCGGTGTGATAAATGAATGCATAGATCTTAGATCTAGCAATGCAAACGCTTCATGATCATAAGTAAGTAGCACATCTGTAACGACATCCAGAGAATCCTGTGCCTCCTATTTGGTCATGGCATAGACTCAGGCCTAAGATTGCAATCGGTTGCTCTGTATTTCAGTCCTGAAAGAAGGACTCCCAGAGCTCACTCTACCTCTACCACGATTTCTCTGTCTAAGCCTACTACCTCGACTCTGCTGGACCATAGCTTCACTTATAGATCCCCCTCTCATGCCATATTGAGCTCCAGCAATGACAGGACAATCTCTAATTCTGTGCTCTAGAGAGCCATATCGAAAACATGCTTGTAATAAAGTCTAACACTTACCATTGTGCTTCTTACCATAGTGCTCACATAAGGGTAATTGACTCTGCATCGTACCTCTTCCACTGTCAGATTGTACAAAGCCACCCCTTTGCTTAAATCCTGACTGTCTTGATCTAATCGGTGCTCTGAAAACTCGATTATGACATTTACTAAATCTTCTGCCAAAACCTCTCTAAATCTCACTGGACCTCTTCATTCTAGATCCTTACCAAGAGTTTACTTGTCCCTCTCTCAGTAGCAGCGGAATTCTGATCGAGGTAGCTCTTAACTCGGTGAAACTGCTTAAGTTGGAGATCACTAGCCTTATCCTGATCTCCAGGTTCAGCCCATCTTCAAATCTCCTACACTTGTCTTCTGCGGTAGGAATCAAAGCAGTAGCATACCCCCATGAACTCATTGAACCGAATCTCATATTCTGTCACTGACATTCTGCCCTGCTTCAGATCTAGAAACTCTTTATCTTCCTGTCCAAGTAGATCTTCGGCATGCAATTCTCCTTGAAGACCCTCAGAAAGTCTTCCCACTCTAGGTTGCAAGGCCTGGTGGTACTGCCTGGAATAGTCTTCTACCATTGGTAGGCTGGTCCTCGCAATAAGGATATTGCATAGTCAAACTTCTTATCCGGCTTGTAGTTCATCTAATTAAAAACCCTCTCTGTCTTTTTTATCCATCCCTCGGCTTACACAGGGTCTGTAATTCCATAGAAGTCCAAACTTATCATACCTCCTCTCCTTTCTCTCGGGAACTCTAGGAGGCATTTTCTTTTGGATACAGATTCTGTACTTTGACTTCATTCCTTGTTGCCTTGCATAAGTCACTCATAGGGTGGTAATTGGGTACAACTTAAGGTATTTGAAGGTAATTGAGTATCCAATCAAGGATTCACCACCTCTATGATAGTAGCAGATGACATCCACAGCCTCTTATCGGGGTTATTACTTGGAAATCTCTAGTCGAAGTATATATGTCATGAAGAATGCCTTCATTGGCATATAGAGTAATGAGTCCTAGGAAGAGAATTGATATCACTTAGACTAGATTTGATGTAGTTAGACTAGTGAGAGTTGACACTTTGCCCATACTTTTAACTAAGTGGAGTATAACATGGTGAAAGGATGAATTGCACAACAATTATCTATAAGAGTGTTTGTGAGATGGTTCGTGACGAGCATAGGTTCATTCGTCAAACCACTTATTTTTCAGTTAATTGGAGGTCATGATGTGTTGCTAGACGCAGCTCATGACTTGCTTAGATTAATTATTAATCTAAGTGGCCAACATAACCGAGAACTTAATGGGTCACATGCATAAGAGTGACTCGGAGGATTCATAAAATGGTTTTAGATAGAGATCTATTATAAGGAGAGCAATAGAACCAAATGGATCCCGATGAGATTAGGATATCTCCCACTTTCGTCGATATTGCTGAAACAAGTCTCTGTTGTTTTTTTAAAAATGTTGTAATTTTTTCTTATTGCATTTATTGTCTTTAAATGATAAAAGACAAAATAATGAAAGGAAATAAAGGATGATGATCGTGTAAAATTGTTTTACAAGTTTTAAAAGTCATCTTCATGATTCTCTCATAATATTTCTTATCTTCTTCCTTGGCGTGCTCTTCTTAATTCTTCAAATATACTAAAATGTCATTAATAAACACTATCGCAAAGCAATCTAGGTAGGGCTGAAACACCTTATTCATTAATGCCATAAATGCTATTGGGGCATTAGTTAACCCAAACGGTATTACTAAGAACTCAAAGTGTCGATACTTGCTCCTAAACGCACTCTTCAGTATTTTAAACTCTACTTTTTTCAATTGATAGTACCCCGATCTCAAATTGAACTGAGTGAACACCTAAGCTCCCTACAGCTAATCAAGCAAATCATTAATTCTAGGCAACAGGTATTTATTCTTCACTGTCTCCTAATTCAGTTGCCTATAATCAATGGATAACCTTAAAGTTCTGTCTTTCTTCTTTACAATCAAAACTAGAGCTCTCCATGGTGAAACACTGGGTTTAATAAAACCATTTTCCTGCAATTCCTGTAGCTAAGCCTTCAACTCCTTTAATTCCTTTGGTGTCATCCTATATGGAGGAATAGATATAGGAGCTACACCCGAAACTAAATCAATCGTAAACTTTGTTTCCCGATCTGGTGGTAAGCTAGATAACTCAATAGTAAACACATTTATAAATTGCCTAACCAGAAGAATGTCCTGAATATTCTACTCATCTCTAATATTGATGACGTGGGTTAGATAGGCCTCACACCCACCTTGCATCAATCTCAATTCACTTATGAATGATATCAACCTGGCTAGCACTACTTAACTAATTCCACTAAAAATTACTCTCAGCTAACTAGAAGATTCTAATACCACCTCCTTAGTATAGCAGTTCATGATAGCCCTATAAGCAATGAGCCAATCCATGCCTAGGATAATGTCTATCTCCCTCAACTTTAGTATTATCAAGTCTGCCTCTAATACTACCTGTTCAATTCGAATCAAGCATATTTTGCAGACTTCTCCTATCACTGTAATACTATCTATTGTTGTACTCACCTCTAATCCATATTGTAATAGCTCTATATCACAATACAGCCTAGATGTCAGATGTGGTGTGATAAATGAATACGTAGATCCTAGATCTAGCAATGCAAATGCTTCATGATCATAAATAAGTAGTGCATCTGCAACGAAATCTAAAGAATCCTGTGCCTCCTGTCTGCTCATAGAATAGACTCAGGCTTGAGACTGCAGTCGATTGCTCTGCACCTTAGTCCTGACAGAAGGACTCTCAGAATTCACTCTACCTTTACCACGGTTTCTCTGTCCAAACCCACTACCTCGGCTTTGCTAGACCGTAGCTTCACTTACAGATCCCCGTCTCATACTAGATTGAGCTCCATCAATGACAGGAGAATTTCTAATTCTGTGCTCTAGAGAGCCACATCGACAGCATGCTCCTAATAAAGTCTAACACTCACCATCTTGTTTCTTTCCACAGTGCTCACATGAGGGTAACTGACTCTGCAATGTATCTCTTACACTACTAGATTATACAAAAGCCACCCCTTTGCTTGAATCCCTACTGTCTTGATCTAATTGGTACTCTAAAAACTCGATTCTAATGCTTACTAGATCTTTTTCCAGAACCTTTCTAAATCTCACTGGACCTTTTCACTATAAATCCTTGCCCAGACTCTACTTGTCCCTCTCTCAGTAGCTACTCAATTTTGATCGAGGTAGCTCTCAACTCGGTGAAACTACTCAAGTTAGAGATCGCTAGCCTTGTCCTAATCTCCATGCTCAGCCCATCTTCAAATCTCCTACACTTGTCTTCTTCGATAGGAATCAAAGCAGTGGCATACCCCATTAACTCATTGAACTGGATCTTATATTCTGCCACTGACATTCTGCCCTGCTTCAGATCCAGAAACTCTTTCATCTTTCTGTCCAAGTAGATCTTGGGCATATAATTCTCCTTGAAGACCCTCAAAAAGTCATCCCACTTCAAGTTGCAAGGCCTGGTGGTATTGCCTATAATAGTCTTCCACCATTGATAGGCTGGGCCTTGCAATAAGGACATTGCATAGTCGAACTTCTCATCTGGCTCGTAGTTCATCTAATTAAAAACCCTCTCTGTCCTTTATATCCATCCCTCGGCCTCCGTAGGGTTTGTACTGCTGTAGAAGTCCATATCCCCCTACTTCCGCAGCCTATCATACCTCCTCTCCTTTCTCTCAGGAACTCTAGGAGGCGTTTCCTCTTGGATACAGATTCTATACTTTGACTTAATTCCTTTTTAACTTACAGAAGTCACTCATAGGGTGGTAATTAGGTACAACTTAAGGTATTTGAAGGTAATTGAGTAACCAATAGAGGATTCACCACTAATATGATAGCAGAAGATGATACCCATAACCTCTTATCGGGGTCATTACTTGGAAATCTCTGGTCGGAGTACATATGTCATGAAGAATGTCTTAATTGGCATATAGAGTAATGAGTCCTAGGAAGAGAATTGATATCACTTGGACTAGATTTGATGCAGTCAGACTAGTGAGAGTTGACACTTTACCCATACCCTTAACCAAGTGGGGTATAACCTGGTGAAAGGATGAATTGCACTGCAATTATCTATGAGAGGGTTTGTGAGATGGTTCGTGACGAGCACAAGTTCATTTGTCAAACCACTTACTTTCCAGTCAATTGGTGGTCATGATGTGTTGCTAGACGTCGCTCATGACTTGTTTAGATTAAGTGTTAATCTAAATGGCCAACATAATCGAGAACCTAATAGGTCACATGCATAAGAGTGACTCAGAGGATTCATAAAATGGTTTTGGATAGAGATTCATTATAAGGAGAGCAATAGAACCAAATGGATCCTGATGAGATTGGGATATCTCCCAACGAGATTGCAACATCGATATTACTGAAATAAGTCTCCGGTGTTTTTTAAAAGTGTCGCAATTTTGTCTTATTGCATTTATTGTCTTTAAATGATAAAAGGCAAAATAATGAAAGCAAATAAAGGATGATGATCGTGTAAAATTTTTTTTACAAGTTTTTAAAGCCATCTTCATGATTCTCTCATCATCTTTCTCATCTTCTTCCTCTCCTTCACATTTTCGCTCTCCTTAGAACAAATAAGAGAGCTAGCACTCTTGTATTCATTCTAGTCATTTTTGGATCAAAGAGTTTGATTCAGTTAGTTTCTCTGATGTCTACATGGATACCGTTAGAGACGGTATGTTCTGGTCATTGTGGTTTATGACAACCCGGTGAGTAGAATATCGAAAAATGAAGGAGACTACACACAAGGTATATGGTTATTATTTGAATGATTGATTGATGTAAGTGTTATAAATTCCTATATATATAAATGTTATGAACATGTATATAAATTGAGAATATTCAGCTAGGTTTTATGGTATTTCTTTGTATAGGCACATAGATCCTGGACTTCGGGAAAGTCCCAAAATAATTTTTTTTCCCACACTGTGTGTATATGATGCTTGCACCAGGATTTTTCTTATAGTTGTATTAGAGCCACTTGTGCCCTGTATAAAGGAGAAACCATAACATGTGTGGTGCTGTCGATTGATTGAGACAATTGTGCATTCTGATTGTGTTGAATTCGAAATCAATATAGAGATATTGTTTTCAAAAGTTTCTTCCCAGATCTACTCATGAGATGTTTCTGAATGTGTCTGTGGAAGGAAAAAATTTATCAATGTGATTTGATATATTTTGGCTAATTAATTCCCTACTGCTCTAGTTGTTGTGTTTATGCACATTACCTGAATAGGCATGCTTTAAAATTTGAGAATAAATTTTATAAATTTTTTTTTGGGATTTTCTTTCACCAAAGTCTTTATAAGATGTTTATAAATATCTATGAAGATGGAAAAATGTTTTCAAGATGATTGAATATTTATTTGAGAATTTCTTATATGATGTTGGGAATGTCTATATTGAGGGACACAGATTCTAGATTGGCTTGGTTGTTGAGGTTAATTGAGTTTTTCTTGGAAATAAATTCTGAAAAAATTTATAGAAGTTGCAAACATGTTATAGCCTCTGAAATTTTCTCAGCATTTATTGAAATTGTTTCAATGATTTTTTCAAGCAAAAGACAGAGCTGGACATTTTTTAGAAAACTACTGGACTTGGTTTATTTGAAGTGGTGATTATGTGTTTTTTGGTTTCAATGCCTCAGATCATTTTTTATGTGATTAGAAATATGTTACTTTGATTTGTATGCATGCCAAACTGATTTTCTTTAAATTGGGCTTCCAAAAAATTTTCGGATGTCAAATATGTTATATTAGCATCTCATTGGTATATTCAATTGTCTTGATTGTTTTGGCCGTCACAAATTATGTGACAAGTGTTAAAGTGGTCTTGATGAAGTGGAGACTACCTAGAGATACTTTGGGTGATAGTTTGATGTTCTCAAATTATTTATAAATATAAGAGATTAATATTGTATCAATATATTTCAAGTATTTTATGTCTAGTATGACTAAATATGGCAAGCATGATACAATTAAAGTGTTTAATTGGTACATCAAAGTAGAGGGTATTACACTTGGTATATTGGTATTTTGAATTGGAATTGAAAACATACGAATTGAGAAATTAGCCTATGCCAACATTAGAAAGCAATTCGGTTCAAGAGTTGAATTGAACGCCAAATCTTTAGATGCATAACACTCATAACCTATATAGGAAAACCTTGTGAAATGGTTGCATTAAAGAATGCATGCTAGGGTTGGTTAGGTAGGATGACAGATGATTATAGATATAAATTCATTGTGATTGATGAAACGTCACAAATCATTCCATATCGTCATTGTGACTATAATCCTATGACTTAGATGAGACCAGAGTATGAAATCTCTCACACATAATATGAAAACTATCACCTTCTTTTAAGTCAAGAATACTTCACTTCTATTAATTTTGATGACAATCAAATAATAATAATCTTAGAAATATGTGAACTGTTTTGATAAGTTTGTTAAGT
>JAOQMP010000004.1:10673360-10697065 GCA_027563575.1 Erythroxylum pedicellare
AAAAGATCTTAAAGAATTAACTTATATTTTGGGGATAAGGATATGTAGAGATAGATCTAAGAGGTTGCTTGGTCTTTCTCAGTCTACATACAGAGAAACTATGCTAAAGAGGTTTAGCATGGAGCAATTCAAGAGAGGTTATCTTCCCATAGTAGATGGGATTACACTCTCTAAATCTATGTGTCCAAAGAAACAAAATAAGATGACTCGCATGAGTTTGATTCCTTATGCTTCGGCTATAGGATCAATAATGTATGCTATGTTATCTACTAGACCCGATGTATCGTATACTCTAAGTGTTATAGGCAGATACTAGTCGGACCTTAATGAGGGTCATTGGGTGACTGTCAAGAATATTCTTAAGTACTTGAGAAGAACTAAGGATGTAATCTTAGTATATGGAGATGGTGATCTTGTGGGAAGTGGGTATATTGATGTTAGTTTCCAATCCGATAGAGATGACTCCAAATCCCAGTACGGATATGCATTCACACTGAATGGTAGTGTAGTCAGTTGGAAAAGTTCCAAACAAGAGAAGATAGTTGATTTGATGATGGAGGAGGAGTTCATTACAGCTTCAGAAGTGACAAAGTGGTTTGGATCACAAAGTTCATCATGGAACTTGGTATGGTTTCGAGCATCACTGACCCAGTGTAGTTGTATAGTGACAACAATGGGACTATAGCGCAGATGAAGGAATTGAGGTCTCATCAGAAGTCTAAACATGTACTCAGGCATTACCATTTGATTAGAGAAATTATTAGTGGAAATGATGTCAAGATAGAGAGAGTTATCACTGATCAGAATATAGTTAATCCATTGACTAAGCCTATTTTCCAAAAGATTTTTATGTCATATGTACACGCCTATGGTATTATATATCAAGGCGATTGGCTTTAGTGCAATTGGGATTTTTTTAAAGAAGTGCTCCAAAGGCAATCACCTTTAGCACTTATTGTACAAATCATTTTATGATTAATAAAAGCATTTTTCATTATTTCAATGTTCAATCATTGATGAATTTGATATTGATCTTAAATTGATTTAATGAAGTCCTTGATACAAAACATGGCATAGAGGAAATCATGATGAGATCATGATAATGAGATTCCTATTGTGTAATTATGTTAGTATCTAAACTTTCCTTAGTCATAGGATTAATAAGATGGGATATCATTAATTTGGATAAACTAGCACATGTTATACTCCTTGATTAGATCAAGGGGTAGATCTTATAAGCTGTAAACATGAGTTGTTTAGAGTTAACATCTGGATGGTTACTAAGGATAGTAAGTACATTAGATTAACTTACTATGAGACAATCAAATGGATATTCTATTCCAGTGTCAATAATAGTCTCATCATAGCAATGGTGCAAGTATCCTTTAACTTGAGGTGCTCAACGATATCTTAGATATTGATCCTGTGCTTTGACCCCTATTCATCGATGCCTTTCAGGGGTTACTCATAGGGTGGTGATAGGGTACAGCTTAAGATATTCGGAGGTAATTAAGTAGTCAATAAAGGATTCACCACTCCTAATAGAAGAAGATGACACCCACGGCCTCATGTCAGGGTCATTACCCAGGAGTCTCTAGCCAAAGCAGATTTATGTCATGAAGAGAGTCTTCAATGATACATAGAGTAATGAGATCCTCAGGAAAAAATCTAATAACACTTGGACGAGATGTGAAGTAGTTAGTTTAGTGGAAGTTGACACTTTGACCATACTCTGAACCAAATAAGGTATAGATGGTTAAAGGATGAAATGCATGGTAACATTGTGTATAGAAGGGTTCATAGTTAAACCACTGACTTTCCAATCAATTGGAGGTTATAACGTGTTACTAGATACTACTCTTGACTTACCTGAATTAAGTGTTAATTCAAATGACCAACATAACAGGGAACCTAATAGGTCACACACATATGAGATTTGAAAAATGAGTAAAATGGCCTTGAATGGTGATTCAAGATATGAGAGAGTGTTTCGGTTTTCCGATGTAATTGTGGTAGAAAACGTTGCATGGAATGAATTAGAAACAAGTGTTTTTGGGTGCCAATTTAGCCATTAACTTCCCAAACTTCCATTAATGCATGTTATTCATGGTCATTAACTTCTCATAATTCCATTAATACATGTTATTCATGACCATTAACTTCCTATAACTCTCCATTAGTGATGGGATTATGGAAGGCCAAATGGTACAGAAAATAGAGATGATTTTTGTGCATCTTGTGTTAGACACAAGTGAGAAAGAAAAGTTCTTTCTTACACAAACACTCTTTTCTCTCTAACTTTCACAAGAGTTCTAGTCTTTGCTAGCACAAAAATAGAATTCTAATGATCTCTTAGTCAGGTTCCATCCTTCTATCTTCATGTGGACTTTCATTAGAGACAGTCTACATTGATCATTATGGTTTGCAACATTAAAGAATAAAGGATATCGTGGGAAAGTTATGTAAACATCTTACATTTCATGCTTTTGTTTTCTATATCTATATGCATAAGTAGATCTAGTTTTTGAGGTTCCATTTTCTTTTTTGCTGTGTATATTTGATATATATTATGTATGAGATACATGATTGGAACCTTACAGACAGTTCCAATTCAGAAAGGAGATAAATATAGTGAAATGCAATGTCCCAATAATGATTTAGAAGGAAAGGAAATGGAATATATTGCCTATGCATCTGTAGTTGGGAGTCTAATGTATATTCAGATTTGTACTTGGTCAGATATCAGTTTTGTTGTTAGAATATTAGGTCAATAAAGTAATCTTATATGGGATCACTAGAAGGCTGCAAAGAAAGTTCTTAGGTATTTACAAGGCACCAAGGATTACATTCTCACATACAGGAAATCAGATTACTTACAAGTGAATGGTTATTCAAATTTAGACTATGTTGGGTGTGTATCTCAAGGAAATCTACTTTCAGTTATCTATTCCAACTCGTAAGAGGGGCAATTTCTTAGAAGAGTGGAAACAATTTGTCATTACTACTTCCACTATTGAGCCAAATTTGTAGCATGCTTTACAGCCACTATTCAATCATTGTGTTTGTGGAGCTTTGTCTTAGGTTTAGGTATTGTCGACGGTATAACTAGAACACTAAGAATTTATTGTGATAATTCCGCAGCTATCTTCTTTTCTAAAAATGACATATATCCTAAGGGTGTTAAATATATGAATTTGAAATACTTGTCAAACAAAAAAAAGTGCAAAAATATAAAGTGTCAATTGAGTATATTGGAACTGATCTAATAGTAGCAAATCCGTTAACCATAGGATTATCGTTTAAAACATTTACTGGACACGTTAAAAGGATGGGCATTATAGATAAGTCCTTGTTATCATGAGATCATGTTATGTATATACATATATTTGGTTATTTGTTGTTGTTGTTTTGACACTTAAGAATTCAATTAAAGTTATTTTTTCTTATTTATTAGTTATCACATTATGTTGTATACATGCTTGGTTTTATTGTGATGATAAATTTTTTTTAAGAAAAAAATTAAAGTTGAGAATTACAGTGTTTCTCGATTACAATTATTTTAAGTTGAGTTGATTGTGTGATATATGAAACGAATCATGTCGATAACTGATTTGTGATTGTCATAATCCTATCATTTCAATTTATTCAAGTTTGATAACTTGATAGATTCAATATATGGTGTACATTTATATTGTTGGATCATCAAGTCGTGACATGGACTAAATGTGAGAGATTATTAGATTATTTTAATAATCATAAAGGTAGTTGACCCATATGACTTAGGTTGATTATAATATAAGATGGGCCCATATAATGGTTATGGGGCTTATGGAGAACATTAAAATCACTAGGATTTTATTATAATTAAAAGAACTCTTCCCTCTATCTTCATTTATGTTAACAGTTACCAAAGAAAAGATATGTTCTTGCACCATTGGAAAAGAACAAAGAAAAGCATAAGGAGAGTGGATAAAGTCTTTGAGGAGAGAAGGTGTTTGCAACCAAAAGAATTAAAGATCTATTATTGTAGACACGTATTGAATATGGATCAAGGTTAGTGTTTATTTCTCTTTATTATAGTATGAATCATAATGGAATGGGTTGAATAAATTGTGTTATAGACAATCTTGGGAGAATTCTAGACTTGAAATATTGTTTAGATTATTAAATATTAAATTTACAAATTATTCCAATTCAAACCTAAAGTTTTGCTATCTTCAAGTTGATATTTTAAAAGAACTCCGTCGTCCCATTCTTTGAAGCTGCAACTCAAATCATTATCGTATTATATGTTAAGTTGTTATGTAATACATTGTAGCATATAATATTAAAAACAAGAAAGAAATCGGGTTTCGTAGTCAATAATATGAAGCGTTAAAGGTGGTTTCGTTTCAGTAACAATGACATGTTTACGCCCTTGAACATGAAAATGGTCTAAGCTAAAGGATAAAGATTATAAAAGGAACGGCATCACATGCCAAAGATTCCGGTCCAACAAGTTCATATAAATGCCTGTTTTCTTCTCTGTCTTTTTTCTTTTGTTTGGAAGTAGCAACTTGTGATAGTCATGTTAAAAGAATGACCTGAATAATTCAAATAACATACAACTACTGACATCAATTAATGTAAGCTTTGTCTTAATGCCAAGAAACCGGTCATGCATATCATTAACCGTATGCTATTGCTGATGAGCTAGTGGATGGATTCTAGACGTAAGAACAAAATTCTGCTTCTTCATTATTAACTTCTTATTTAAGTCCATAACTAAATAACTGCATAAAATTCTATTCCCAGTTGGATAGGTTGAGTTAAATTAAGGACTTTTAGTAAAGTTGAAGTTAGCGCACGTCGTCCCTTCGAAAAGTGCGTTGCTAAATCCCAACCTGTTCGACTCCAAATCAAACTGCAGAAGATTATCCTCTATTTGATGCCCACCAATCACGATTGGAGTCCTCGGATTGGCCCCACCATCCACAAATCCCAAGCACCACAAGTCCACTTGCTTGCTTGTCACCTTCACCACCATATTTGCTCCCACGATCCTCCAAATCACGCTTTCTCCCTGCAACACAAGATCAACGATCGGCACTGCAGGTCCCAGTCGTGTATTGATGATCCCTTTTGCTTGGTAGCAGAATTTGAACGGTTTGACAGGTTTGGCTACGGTGAGATTCATAGCAGAGGATTCTCTAACGAAAGCTTCTGTAAACGCATTATAAATTGAGGTCTGTAACGTGGTTTAGGGAAAAACGGTGCTGATCTTGGTCCCGCCATATCCTGTATCTGAATCAATGGCAAGGAGGGTTTTGTTTAACTGCACAACCTTCCCGTTGACTTTTATTGAAGTCAGTCCAATGAAATATTCATCGGAAGGGCGACCAAAAATCGTTATCACGGTGACTTGAACTGGGTTCACTAATAATGGTGTGTAGGTAAGCGATTTTGACATGTCTATTCCCGGCGGAAAAATGTAAGGCCCACGAGAACCAATAAAACCTACTCCTGGAGTTGACCTAGAACCAGACAAGCAAAGAGCAAATGAGTTCGGAGCTGCAAAGGTTTCTCTAACCTGCGACTGCAACGAAATGTTGGACCTTCCCAGTGCAGCTGTACCAGAGACTCCTTTCGCTAGACCCTTAAGGAGAGAAGTACGAGCACAAGAAAAGATGTAGTTTTCGACAACGGCAAGTGGACCCTGAACCAAGCCGTCGGTGTTGAGCAAGGCCAAAGCATCGATAATGGCAGCCTCCAGGTTGACATGTCGGGTGACGGAGTTTTCGGGGTAGAAGTCGCAGGTGTCATTGGCGCAGGCTGGTCCGGGACGTTGGTAGCAGTTTCCGCAGGCTAGAGAGTGGAAGGAGTCGCATAGAGAAGTACCGCATGGGACGTGGTGGTAGGAGATGGAGCTGTAATTGTTGTAGCAGTCCACCCATGTGAAGGAGGCACCGAGGTCGACAAGTAATTTGGTGGGTTGAAGAGGTGTTTTGAGGTAAATGGTTGTTGTGTATTGGCGGGTGTTATGGTCTTTCTGAATTGGTAAGATAAATGCTCCGTGGACCAGAGTGGGAATAAAGCATACGTAGAGTAGGAGTGAAACAGACATGTTTTTGGAGTTGTTTGTTAAGAGGGGTTGTGTGATTGATGAAGGGTAGGGTTTTATATAATGGAAACCCTGTGTAGGACGCATATTCTTTTGGTGAGCAATTGGGTGCATGTGGTGGAGTGAGCTTCTACTGGCGTAGAACGCATGCATTATCAAGATGGTCCAAAGTTGAGGCTTGGAACTATCTGGTCGGAGACAATCTGATGAGCTTGGTACACCACCGTCACACTGGAAAGCGGCGAATAGCTTCGCTTTTGAACTGGAAATTTGATTAAAATCGTTTTAATCTTGTTTACTTTTAAAGATTAAAATCTTGGACAATTTTCGTCCACTGAAAATGATGTTAATCTCTAGGGATATGGATTTTCTATGTGCTTGTTCTGACTTGAAATTGGTAAGGAACCCCTGGTGAGAAAGTTCTATTTCCACTGTACGATTCTATGTACCAGATTTGGGTCCTTGTACTTCATTGGAGGAAGGCTAGAAAGAAAATGGAGAATGAGTCCTAGAACATCTCGTGAACATCTAGCTCCAACTGATCCTTGTCCAACCGAAAAGAATAGACCACCAGATCCACCACTAGATCAACCACCCATAAATCCTTTGGGTCATTTCCCTCATGGCAATAGGGTTATGGGCAGTAACATGGTTTCATGGACAGGTAAAGTATTAAATAGGGAACGCACCAAGGAATTGGAATATGATGCTAGAGACTGGGTTCCAGTAGATTTAATCGCAGAAGGGACAGTGAAGAAGGATTTCAAAGATGGCAATAGTCAATTTCCAACGATTTAGGTTGATCCTAAATATATGGGGTCTCTGGAAACTTCATGGCGACAAGTAGATGTTGTAAAATTGCTTAGTTGTGATATTACATTTAGGATCTTGTACTCAAAATTTGAGCAGCTATAGAAGCCATTGGGTGGTTTTGATGTCATTGATCTTGGCCATGAATATTACCTGATTAAGTTTGATTTCAAACCTGATTTTGATCATGCGATGGAAGGTGGTCCATGGCTAATTTTTTATCATTATCTCAGTGTCCAACCATGGACACTAGGGTTTTTATCTGTTCACGCTACTGTTGATTCTACTCTTATTTGGGTTCACTTTCCTAGTGTCTCAGTTCAATATTATGATGAGGATCTTCTAATGGCATTGGGGATAGGTATTGGTCATCTAGTTAAAGTTGATAAGAACACCACGCTTGCTAATCGTGGTTGTTTTGCTAGGGTATGTGTCAAGATTGAATTATATAAACCCCTAGTTGGACAAGTTGAAATTGATGGCAGGACTAAGTATGAAGGGCTCCATACTATCTGTTTTTAATGTGGCAAATATGGCCACAAGGATAGTATTTGCCTAATTACTTTGGCAAGAAACTCTGCTCAGTATGTGGAGCCTCATCCACCAGAAGCCACTGATCAGGATATGGGTGCCAGTTTACCTGCAGTCGCCATTGTTGAGCAGTCGTTGGCTAATTCTCACGCGGATGCACCAACAAAGATTGTCGATGACAACAATGGCAAGAATCTCAAGCTAGGACCGTGGATGATTGTTGAGAAGAAATCTAGGAAATATTCTTGGGTAAAATTTGCAGATTTCACTCCGAAGAATCAGTGTCAAAATACTAATCGATATACAGTTTTAAATGACGAAGATTATGATGATAATGAGCTACAGACCTTTGCTGTTTTGGGCCATGAAAATGAAATAATATTTGAGTTCACTTTTGATGTCGGCAGCACAAGTGATAGGAAGAAACCTGATAGACAACCTAGAAGACAAGCGGTAAATCATAGGCTCGAAAGCCCTCTTAAACCCTCTACATGAGGTAATAATAAAGAGCCTAGTTCTAGACCTAGTACTACTAAAGACGAAAGACCTAAAATAGTGATTAGCGCCTCCTCTGCGGCCCATACAAGAGCCTCAAGGATTATTTCTCCACTTCCCAATAAACACCATATCGCAAACCCCATTATAGTTAAAGACATTGCAGCTCAATTTCACCAGGCTTTTCAAAATTCTCCTCTCCACCTAATTCTTCAGCTATCTTACATGGCAGCTCCTCGAAGCAAATTCAGGTTACACATAATAATGATCCTCCTTACCCTAGACAAACCTTCATAGATTATTTCTAAAAGTAGTGGGGGTGGGTCTTTGGGTCTAATGGATAGTGATATAGCAGAGTCGAGTTTTGCAGTCGATGGCGTGAATATGGATATGGTTCCAAGCTGTTTTTCTTGAGTTGCGTTAACTCTTTTTTCTACTCATTTTTTTAATGATTAATAGTCTCAATATTTTATCTTGGAATTGCTGGGAAGCGGCGAATGCAAATTTTTCTATTTGTGTAAAAGAGCTTGTTCGGAGTAATCAGGTGGATGTGTTGATTATTATGGAACCCCATATCTCTAGAATATGGGTAGCTAAGATTTCTTACCCACTAGGTTTTGAAAATGTTGCAAGAGTGGATAGCTCAAGATTTTTAGGAGGCATTTGGTGCTTATGGAATTCTTCTTTTATTAGGATCAAGGTCTTGGTCTCACATAAACAATTCCTTCACTTACTAGTTCTTGATGGATGTGCCAATGCTTGGTTCATAATGGCAATTTATGTAAGTCCCCAAGCATTAGGACGAGTCTGTCTTTGGCAGGAGATAACTCATCTTAGTGACATTATTAATCATCCTTGGTTTCTCATTAGGGACTTCAATGATTATACATATTCTAGCGAGAAGCGAGCTTGGATTTTTTCTCTGCAAAAGTCTGAAAATTTTCAAAAAAATTGGGATAAGTGTAATCTTTTTGATCTTGGGTATAAGGGGTCCCACTTCACACATCGCCAAAAGTATAATAGATACTTTTCTACGTATGTTCGCCTTGATAAAGCGCTTTGTAATTCTGCTTGGCACTTGATGTTCCCGGAGGCATCTCTTCATCAACTACCATGCACTCATTCTGATCATAACCCCATCATGTTGAAACTCTATGGATATGTTCCTCCTACTTCAACTGGGCCTGTTCATTTTTAGGATGCTTGGACTTTACATAATGGGTTCCATAAAGTTGTTGAGACTGCACGGAATAAAGACCATTCTTCCCTTGTTATGGCTCTAAACAATGTTAAGGAGGCTGCTCTTTTGTTCAACAAAGATGTCTTTAGAAATATTTTTCAGAAGAAGAGGAGAACTTTGGCTTGGTTAGATGGCATTCAGAAAGCTTTAGGCTCTAGACAATCTGACTCCCTTATTAATTTAGAGCAAGAATTGATCGTTGAGTATAATGATACTCTTCGTCAGGAAGAGACTTTCTAGTACCAAAAATCTCATATGTAGTGGCTACACCACGGTGATAGAAACACACAGTTTTTCCATATGATGATTATTTCTCAACGTAAAAGAAACAGGATTGAATGACTTTGTGCTCCAAATGGCTCTTGGATGACGGAGGAAGCTAATATCCAATCTGAGGTATTGACTTACTTTCAGGAATTATTCTATTCTACTGATGATATTTCTATGCCCTTTCCTCATATTCCTGATCACCCTAGGATCTTTAGGGATGCAACTCTTACTCTTTTGGCTCCTATTTCAAAAGAGGAGGTTTTTGCTGTTGTCCATTCTATGAAGCCTTATAAAGCCCCTGATCTTGAAGTTTTTTAACCTATTTTTTATATAAAAAATTTTGGCACCTAATTGGAGATAGCGTCTTTGGAATGGTTAATGAGGCTTTTAATGCTAGTGTTTGCCCAAAGAATCTCACTAAAACTAAGGTGGTTCTTATTCCTAACGATGAGCAACCTATCTCTATGTCTCAATTTCGTCCAATTAGCTTATGTAACGTGAGCTACAAGATCCTCACCATAATGATTGTCCAACGTATTAGGCCTATTCTGCAATCTATTATTCATCCTATACAAGGGGCTTTTATCTTAGGGAGAACTGTTGCTGAGTATATTATCTTGGCCAAAGAGGTGGTCCATACCATCCAGAAATCTAAAAAGAAGGAGGGTTATTTGGCTATGAAGATTGATCTTGCTAAAGCTTATGATAAAGTGGAATAGAAATTCCTGACACAAACTTTGCTTGATTTCAACTTTCCGTTGAAGATCATTTCTCTTATTATGTCGTGTGTCTCTAGTTCACGATTATCCATTTTATGGAACGGTGCATGCCTCCTAGAGTTTGAACCTAAATGTGGTTTGCGGTAAGGGGACCCTTTATCTATATACCTTTTAGTTCTCTGCATGTAGAAGCTCTCTCTGCTAATTTCAAACAGGGTTGTATCCAACTAATGGAAACCTGTCAAGCTATCTGGGGATAGTCCAGCTATCTCTCATCTCATTTTTGTAGATGATGTTCTCTTATTTTCTTATGCTACTATCCAAAGATGTAGGGTGGTATTAAATACCATTCAATAATTTTGTGCCTGCTCTGGGATGCAAATTAATGAGCAAAAGTCTAAAACTTTTATTTCTCCTCATATTACTAGGCGCCACTGAGAGACATTGTGGCATTAACTCCACTTAAAGTTTACTTTGGACTTAGGGAACTATCTTGGGGTGCCCCTGAATGGAAATAATAAAAAGAATGATTTTAAGCATGTTTTGGCTAAAATTCATGACCATTTACAAGGATGGAAAGCTAATTTGCTGAACAACACTAGTCATCTCACTTTAGTTCAATCTACGCTATCTACAATTCCTCTCTACACTATGCAAACTTATTGGTTACCAACTTTAACCTACAATATGATTGATAAGCATTGTCGTGACTTTCTTTGGCGACCTTCTAATACAAGTCATGGTTGTCATTGCTTGAAGTGGGAGGCAGATTGTAGCCCTAAAGATGTAGGTGGGCTTGGTATTCGAATGGCCAGAGAAAATAATATTGCCATATTAGGCACATTGGTGTGGTCTCTTGTTCCTTAGGTTGATGTCTTGCAGGCTAAGTATTTGCATAATGCCACTCTTATGCGTAGTATGGCATCCCCTACTGCTTTTCTAAGTTGGAAGGAAATTCAAAACGCTATTCCTTACCTAAAGGATGGTTTTGCTTAGAGAATTGGTAATGGAGAGCTTATTTCTCTGTGGAATGACAGATGGCTTGATGACTTACCTATCTATGGACAAGTTCAGTACATTTACAATCGTGATCTTAATCTTTCGATCAATGACATCCTTGATGTGTTTGGAGACTGGCAACTTTCTCGTCTATACACACCTTTGGGAAGGGATTTGATGAGAAGCATCATTATTGTTCCAGTGCCTCGTAATATGATGGTCCTACATACTTTGATTTGGGGAGAGACCACATCTGGTAGCTATACTATGAAATCAGGGTATGAGTACATCTCTCAGGTCCCTTATCTTGCTGATCCTCGTAAGTAGTGGTCCAAAATTTGGAAGCTAAATATTCCTCAGAAATTTTCCTTCTTCTTGTGGCAGATTAGGTGGCAAAGACTTCCTACTAATATGTTACGTTTTGAGCGTGGCATGGCCACTTCACCTATGTGCTTTCGATGTGGTAAGTACGTGGAGACTACTATCCATGCTCTTCATGATTGTTTTTAGGCACGGCAAGTGTGGCCCCACATTCATGGGAATTCAAATGTTTCCTTTTTTGCTACTAGTAGTGATGAGTGGGTATCCTCTCATATTCTGGATGTTTCTCATTCTTTTGACCATATACTCACAATCATTATTGGTGTATAGATTATATGGTGTCCAAGGAACCAAAAGCTAATCCAACATTAGGTTACGTCTACTATTGCTCAATACAAGTGGCATATGAAGCTTGTGAATGAGTGCCAGATGGCTTTCATGTGGATGATCATCCTACTATGTCTAATACCATATGGGTATTGTGGCAAGGACCTAACATTGGTTATGTCAAAGTTATCGTGGATGGTAGTTTGATTGGAAATCTAGGAGATGTGGGGTTTGGTGGTTTGATTAGCGATGAAAATGGGAGGTGGTTGGTTAGTTTCTCAAGGTTCATTGGGCATGCAACCAACATGATAGCTAAACTTCGTGCTATAAATCATGGTTTATCTTTACTTGGGATCATGATCATAGACAATTGATTGTGGAGTCTGATTCTCTTGAAGCGATTAATCTTCTCAAGCGCGCATGTCCTCTAACTCATCCTTATTTGGCCATTGTGGATGATATTAGATGGATCCTTAGGAGAGAGCAGTGTTGCTCTATTCAACATACCCTTAGAGAAGGGAACCAGTGTGAGGATTTTCTTGCAAAACAAGGTTCTTATGGATGTCAACGTTGGGTTATTTAGGATTCCCCTAGTCCAAATCTTGGTTTGCTTCTCCATTATGATGCTAGCTCAATTGCTTTCTTGAGGACTTAGTCCTCTTTGTTTCCTCATCCATTGTACCTAAAAAAAAGATTTAGGTCATGTCCCACTCAGCTTTTGAACTTATGGTGATAGCACCTACTACACCAGCAGTCTCATTGTATCGCATTTACTAGGGTTATTTAGCTGTCATTTTCCATGCCCCAAGTTCATTTTATGTTCATATTTCCGCAATTACTTGTATGTGATACGTTAAGAAAAAATGAGCATTAAGAATATAATAGATAATATATAATAAGAAAATAAAGAGATTTTAATGGGATTCAACTAACTAATTTTAATAAAAGCGGTTGATTATCATATTAAATTAATTTGATAATGGTTAAAAAAATTATAAAAACTAAGTTTATATAAATATAGTTAACTGTAAAATTTAGTTGATATATATGGAACTTCCCAATTACCCATCTTAACTTAACTTAAACATTATTTTAACTAGTCATCCATTATAAACATGTTTTTCTTACAATCATGGACATGGTATAGGATATGGTCATGGTATAAGATATGGTCATGTTTAAAGTCTTGCATCTCAATATTTTTTTTCAAAATATTATTATGTGTTTTGACAATGTCCTTATCTCAGGTTGAAAATCTTACTATATCTACCACATATGGAAATGGGGGTCTAACACGCTCATATATTAAACCATGTCCATCCCTAAAAATTCTTTGCCAAATTAGCCATGTAACGCATAATTCTTCCTCAATAACTTTATCCATCTCTACTTCAACTATAAATATTAATGTAAATGTAGACTTTACACTACAGCAAAATGTTTCTTAAGTAACAGACAAAATCGTTGTTACAAGTATAATTATTGTTGCCTTTGGTTTAAGGCAACATAATTCCTATCATTATAAGAAGTTACAATATAATAAGTGTAAGGCAACAGAAGGACAAGATTAGGCAACAACAAAAATGTTGCTTTGAGTTTTGACTAAGACAACACATTAGCTTCAAACTATAGCAACAATATTAAATAGATATTGCAACAGTTTTAACTCTTTATAAGGTAACAAACTAATATTTTTAGGCAACATTTTGTAATAATAAAAGAAATAATTTAATCATTCGTTACCAATATTATTAAATGTAAAATCAAGCTCTTCTTATTATGTAGTCAACATCTATATGACATTAAAAGAAACATATAGATATTACGTATGTATTATCAAAGATAAATTAACGATAAAAAATGGCATTTATATATAATATATAGTCCATAAGGACTTGTAAAATTGAATCTTTTAACATATTCAAAATAAGAAGTAAAAAATCACTAAATAAAATATCCATTTACAATATCGTCCCACAATCCATATGGAATATAAGTGAATTAATCTAAATAATAAACAAAACCAATATGTATAGGCGATCCAAAATCCCTCACCAAGTACCTTTTTGTCCACTCCTAAATATCACCATCCTACAAAAAACCCGAAGAAACAAGAAGTATATTAGAACTGTAAAACTACTATGCTCACAAAAAGTTGATATATGTAAAAAATGAAACACTAACTACTTTATTGTGACATCAATTCAATTAAGACAAATAATATAGTCCAAAAACTAATAACACAATGATTCAGTTCTATTTATGAACAAATTCAGAAAGCATGAACATAAGCAACTAATCTCAACAAAAAAGATAATAAGATGATGTACAAAAACACTAAATTAAGGAAATTTTTTACTTGATATTCTTCATGTTGATATGTATGGTTTGGAGGATTAGAAGATTTCTTTCTTGATTGACTAGGTGTAACCAATTTACAAAGCATGTCTATGTCAGTGGTGTTAGGTTGCCGAAGATAAGATTGAATGAGGGAGAACATTTGCTTCATCATTTCTTCTCTACCAACTTTGTCTTACTCTAGTTGCCTTTTCATTTCCAAGTGTTCAACTTTCTGTTGTTCTAATTCCTTTCTCATTCTCTCCTTTTCAACTTCAACTTTTTAGTTCATCTCTTCTTCTAATGCATTCTTGATGGACTGCAAATACTCATTAGGAACTTTTGTATAAGGCTTTACTCACCATATTTTTTTCTTTCATGGTAAATGCTTTCACACCCTTTCCAAAATGTTTATTATGGCTGGGCCTTATAACGCCCAGATCAGCAACAACTTTATCAAGCTTTTCACTATCATTTTCCGTTTGCACTTCTTCAATGCTAGCCTACAAAAGAAAAATTGCAGTCATAGTAATGAATGCAAGCACCATATATGATTACAAAAAATGCAATATATTTCGCATTACACTAAAAATATCTCATTTTGACAAGAAGAACAAATCAACAATATAAAAATAAAATAAAATGGAATTATTAACACATGAAAAAAGTAATAAATTTGATCATCTCAAAAAAAGTAGCAACAATAAAGAAAATTATCACAAAACTAGCATTACTCACAATTTTCTCCCTAACAGAGGAATTGGTGGTTCTCTTAACTCTATATCACCATTGAATGATCTTCTATTGTACATAACAAAGCTACACGCATCTTAAATGATTCATTAGTTGAAGCATCATATGTCTCTATCCCAAACTCCCACAACTCTATCAACTATTTAATCAAAGGCTGTAAAAAAGCATTAATATCCTTTCCAGGATAAGTCAGACCTTGTATAATTGAAGACAATATCAAATTTTCTAATTTCAAACATCTCCATAGTGTTAAGTTATAGTTTACTAAAATTATGGGCCATGTACTACGTGAAACACTCATTGTAAGAAAAAGATTAAATCCATCGGTGGAAAGAGCTAATCTGACATTACGAGGATCTCTTGCAAAATTAGGATACAATGAGTCAAAGTCTTTCCAAGCTTAGCCATCTGTACGATGCCTTAAATTACCATCTTTAGGATGCTCCTTATCATGCCATTTCATGTATTCAGATAATTCTAGACAAATGTATAGATGTTGCAACCTCGATTTTAATGGAAAATATCTAAACACCTTAGCTGGAATTTGCCTCACCTGATCTTTGTTATCTTCACTATTACAACTTTTTTTCCACCTAGATACACCACACACTCTGCAGCTGGTTACTTTCTCATCATTTCCCCAATATAAAACACAATCATTAGGACATTCATATATCTTTTCATAATGAAGTCCTAAATCCTTCACAAGTTTCTTTGTTGCATTAAAAGATTTAGGAATCTTTACATTAGGAAAGGCCTCTTAAAGTATCCCCATGAGATCGGTGTAAGCTGCAATACTAATTCCATAGGTACACTTAAAAAGATATGTCAAATTGTGAAAGAAAGTTTAGAAAAACTTAGACAAATAGGATATAATTCTTGTATTCCTTCCTCAACCAACTTAAAAAACTTCTTAGCATCAGCATTTAGACCACTACTAACTCCTTCACAAATACTAGGAAATTCATCTATATCTCTAAATGTGTCAAGTAGTAATCCATCAATATTATCATGCATAGACCTTCTATCAGATTCATTCTCATCATTCATATGCATATTTGTATTAGTTAATCCTTCCTCATTCAATTCCTAACCATCATATCCTGGAGCAAATCCATAAACAATCAAATGATCATGTAATATTTCTTGTATACCAATAATATTTACAACACTTCTTACATAGACAAGAAAACAACTTTTTAAGACTTTTTAAGAAAACGATCAACTACACTCATATATTCATCACTATATTTGGGAAAAGTCATCCAATGTCTATCTCTCTTATCCATTGGTAGGTAACTGTTCATCAAAGTAATAGATACAATATGGAATACGTAAACAATCAAGAAAAATTATATATACAATTTATTTAAAAAATAAAAATAAAATTTGTAGTTACAAAGCCCTACAGATTTAAAGAATTCAAGAACATATCTAAATAATTAGAGATGTGAAAATAAGTTATTTATGTTGATTTAATTTATTTCATCAAAGCAACCATAAATGTATTTCTGTTGATACAAAGCCATAAGGATTTCTCCAAATTTTGTTGACTTATATAGCATATTAGTTTAAAGGACAAAATAGTGGGAACCATTAGCTGCTTTTTAAAGCCAACAACAGGCGTAACACAGCTATGTTTCTGCCTACTTATTGTACTTGTTGATTTAACCAACTCCTCATTAGTAAACACCATGTAATCAGTACCATGGTATATAGTCAATAACCATACACTTTTATTAGTCATTATCATCAATATACAAAGCAAAAATGTGTTTATGCGTGTAGAATTCTAAAATTCATCAGTATGTCTCTTCAGTTGACAACTAGACAAAGTACAATCGATGTTTAGGTTTTAATCTCTAAGAAACCCCTGATAAGCATTGTGTATAAGATTGGCTTTACTATATGGACTCCTTTTCAAATTTATGAGATATACACTTATCATGTGTTGTCGTATGACACGTATGTACACTGATGATTTCCATATATTTGTTATATGTATTGTTAGACAGTAAAAAATATGAAAGAGGCAAAAGAAACAGAGGAATAGAGGCTAAACAATCTTCTATTTTATAAGGTAAATTGCTATCAAATAAAACATGAAATATGTCCATATAAATATAGGCTTACAAAACCAATTCTTGATAAACTAAATTACTACTATTTAACTTAAACAATGACTCTAACTAATAAATCTAACTAGAACTTTAACAATCATAATCCAAGTTTATTATCTAACACCCTCTCTTAAACTTATAATTCAACCTTTAATAACTCCAAGAATAGCTCTCAATCTGCAGAAATCTTCACATTTTAAAGCTTTGGTAAACATATCGGCAACTTGATCTTTAGATGTCCCATGCTTGAATTAAATCTCTTTGTTTCAAATGTATTCTCTTATAAAATGGTACTTGGTGTCTATATGTTTACTTCTATCATAAAAAATTGGATTTTTTCCCAAAGCCATAGCAAACTTGTTTTCAACAAAAATATCCATAGCTCCTTCTTGTTCAAATTTTAGCTCTTTAAATAATTTCCTCAACCAAATAGTATGACAAACACAATAAGCAATTGTAACATACTCAGCTTCACAAGTTGAACAAGTAACAATCGGTTGTTCTTTGAACATCAATCAAACACGGTACTTCCTATAAGTAAAACAAAACCACTTGTACTTTTGTGATCGTCGATGTCTCCTTCCCAATCACTGTCACTAAATGCAGATAATCTGAAATTATTTACAATAGTATAAAATAAGTCATACTCTAGTGTTCCTTTAACATATCGAAGAATTCTCTTTGTTGCTTTCATGAGCATCAAAGTTAGAGCTTCCATGTAACGACTAATGATACCAACTCCATACAAGATATCTGGTCTTATACAAGTTAAAAATTGCAATCTTCTAACTAGTCTTCTGAATAAAGTTGGGTTTACCTTTTCTGCATTATCGAACTTAGAAAACTTGATCCCACATTCCATTGGAGTAGAAACTAAATTAATTATATCCATTTTGAACTCCTTTAAAATTGCTTCAGCATAAGTTTTCTATGAGAGAAAAATCCCATCTTCACTTTGCATCACTTCAATTCTAAGATAATAAGTCATAAAACCCAAATTAGTCATCTCAAATTCTTCAGTCATTTTCTTCTCAAATTCTTTAAATATCGTAGGATAACTACCTGTAAAGATCAAATCATCAATATATAAATAAACATACATAATTTCTCCATTCTTGTTCTCCTTGACATATAAGGCATGCTCACACGGACATTTTGAGAAACCATCCTTCTAAAAATAATCATCAATATATGTATACCAAGCCCTTGGAGTTTGTTTAAAACCATATAAGTCTTTATTCAACTTCAACACCTTGTCTTCTGGTCCTTCAACGATGTAACTCAATGGTTGCTCCAAATAAATCTCTTTCTCTAAAGTTCCTTTTAAGAAGGCTGATTTTATATCCATCTGGTAAATCTTCCATCTTTATTAAGCTTCCAATGAAATAATTAGTCGAACAGTCTCAAAGCGAGCCACTGGAACAAAGACTTCATCATAATCAAATCCAGCTTTTTGAGTGAATCCTTTTGCAACAAGTCGAACTTTGTGCTTCTCTACTTCTCCTTTTGAATTTGTTTTCACTTTATAAATACACTTTACTACTATAGGTTACTTCCCTTTTTGAAGGTCTATCAATCACCAAATATCATTCTTTTTAATTGCTTTCATCTCTTCATCCATAGCAAATCTCCATCTTTTATTGATAGGTTCTTCAAACGTCATTAGTTCCGTATCTGCTAACAAACAAAATAGAGTAGAATCATTGATTTCTTCTGTTACTTCACATATTTCTTCTAAACTCCACTTACGATGTGGCCTTTTAGAGGAGATTTGTGGAGACATAATTGTTTAAGTTGTTTGAACTTCACTTGGAGGAGTTTGTGGTGTAACATCAGTAACAATTTGATTCTAGGACTTATCTGCATCAAAAAAATTATCAAACAAAGGAAGAAATTTATAATTTTCATCCTATGGTACATTCCACTCCCATGATCCTTCTTCATCAAACTCAACATCTCTACTAATGATTGTTTTTCCATTCTGAAGATCATAAAATTTATGGACTTTTGAATTTTCAGCATAGTCAACAAATATGAACTTCTGACTCTTATTATCCAACTTACTTCTTGTTTCATAAGGAACATGCACATAGCCAATAATTCCGAATACTTTTAAGTGCAAAATACTTGGCCTCCTTCCACTCCATACTTCTTGTGGAGCCATTTGCATTAGACTCTTTGTGGGACTATGATTATTCAAATACACTGTATATGCTACTGTTTCAGGCTAAAACTCCTTTGTCATCCTCTTACTCTTTAGCATACTACGAGCCATGTCAAGAATAGTTCTATTTTTACGCTCCACAACTCCATTTTGCTGAGGTGATCTAAAAACTGTCAAAGAATGTCAAATACCAAGATACTGACATAATTGATTAAATTTATTCAACGTGAATTCACCTCCTCAATCAGTGTGAATTGCTTCAATTAGATAACCACTTAACATTCTCAACTCGAGCTTTAAATTTCCTAAACACTTCAAATGTTTCAGATTTTTCTTTAAAAAAATAAACCCAATTCTTGCAAGTATAATCATCAATAAACAATAAAAAGTACCTGTTCTTTCCATATGAACTTGGTGCGATAGGACCACATATGTCAACATACACCAATTTGAGTGGTTGTGTAGCTCGAGTTAGAGACTCATTTGGAAAGCTCCTCCTAGACTGCTTACCATACATCCAAGTTTAAATTTGTTCAAGATGACTTATAAAAGGCAAGTCATGTACCATCCTTTTCTTATACAATATCTCCAATCCACTGAAATTCAAGTGGCCTAGCCTAAGATGCCACAACTATGATGAATCATTCGTAGTAGCTTTTAAACATAGTAGCTTTTAAACATCAGTAATCCCCACTCATTTCTTTATCACCATTGCACATTAATAACGAGGTAGATGTTTCATCATCTTCTTCTTTAACCTCAACACAATTTGTGTTTTCTTCTTCATTTGAATTCCATCTACATTCCACTACATAGTGACCAAATCTTTCACAATTGTAACTTTGTATATTGGATCTTTGACTATGACCTCAGTGAAACGATCCACCTCTACCACATCTTCTTAGATATTGTTGCTGAAAATTTGACTCTTTATTATCATTCAAATTATTTCAGCCTCCTCTGCCTCTTCCATGATTTCCACGATTCCAACCTCGACCACGACCTTTGCCCCCACATCCTCTACTACTTCCTTGATGTTGATTGTTTTCTTTTTCATTTAAATTTAACTTTTCTTTTTCATTTAAATATAACTTCACCTGTAACTCTTGAGCATCTGGTTCTTCTCTTTTCTTTAATATCTCTTCATAGGCTTGTAACGAACCCAAAAGGTGATCTATAGACATCGAATCCAAATCTTTTGATTTTTCAATGACAATCACAATATAATCAAATTTTAAAATTAGTGACTGAAGAATTTTTTCCATCAGTCGAATGTCTTTCATTGACTCTCCATATCTCTTTAATTGATTCACAATAGTCAGGGCTCTATCAAAATACCCTTCTATAGATTCAAAATCCTTCATCTTGAGATTTTTATAGTCACAACACAGGTGCATGAGGTTCAAAGAAGATAACATGTACAATGAACCTGAACAACTTTATCCAAGCAGGGCAGCACCACAGAGGAGAAATGAAGAACCAGTGAAGACGTGAAGGAGCAGATGGAAGGTGAAAATGAAAAAATGTCGTATGAAGAACCAGCGTGTATGAAAACAACATCGTATGAAAAGTGTTGTATAAAGAACCAACGCAGACGTGAAGGAGCAGATGGAAGCTACACCTCAAAAGCCTGATATGAAGAGCAAATAGAAGGTGAAAAGACTTGACACGATGGTATTATTTCATATGAAAATGAAAAGTCTAATGGCGCCTTTGTATATATCTATTATCTTCGTTTATGATATATATTTTTTCCGAATATTATAAGGACTAGCGCCTTTGTATATATCTATTATCTTCGTTTATGATATATATTTTTTCCGAATATTATAAGGACTAAAATAAATATATATAATATATAGCATATAACAATATACTTTAATTGTTATTACTTATGAAAAACGTACCCATTTCGGTTTGATTTAGCTTGATTTGACCCGAATTAACTAGATTTTAGGTTATTTTAGGTTTTAATATTTTAGGTTTTAGGTCGAGCTCCAATTGTCTAGTTCAACCTGATCTAAATTTTTAATTTTTATTTTAAAAAATTAAATTATATATTTAATCAAGTTTGGTTATACTCAATTGCAATCGGGTTCAAATAGGACTTCAGCGTAACTGAGTCTGAGTTCGATGCTAATTATTATAACCCTTAATTATTGTTTAAAGTTGTAATAGATTTAATTATTGCTTATATAAAATTTTATAGAAACGTTACTTTAATTTTGTTGCCTTTTTAAATATTTGGAAACAAATTACAATTAGCGTTGCCTATTAATATTACCAAAGGCAACGCTTTAAAAACCGTTGATTTCCAACCGTTTAAGCAACACAATTTAAAAGGTTACAAATTTAGTGTTGCCTACACCACTTTTTTTGTAGTGTTACCATTGATTTCCATCAAATATAGGCCCTATTACAAGAGAAAAGACATTATATGGTACACCTGCGATTATCCAAATCTCTTATATAGCATGATTCTACATATCCTATAGTCAAAGTATCCCCTTGCTTACTACTAAATACAATCTCATGAATTGACATTCATCAATGTTTTAATATCCATTTGGTTGCTTCCTAATGTTATCTTCTAATTTTTTTGACATGTTCTTATTAACTCAACTAATAGCATGAGACAAATTTAACCTAGTATAAATCATTGCATACATTAAATATCTAATAATGCTAGTATAAGATAACTTAGATATATCATTGACCTTTACATCTATTTTTGGGCACTAATCTAAAGAAAATTTGAAGTGATTTGCTAATACAGTAGTAACAAATTTATTTAGCCTTGCTTATTTCAAATATGTCGAATATCTTCTTAATGTACTAAAAAAATATCACTTTTTGGCTATTTTTATTTTGTTAGGATTTTAAATTCGTACCTAAAAGTAACTTTTTGGCTACAAAATTAAAAAAACGTAGCTTAAAATAATTTTTGGCTATGAAATTTGAAAATTATAGTCTATTGAAGCAAAACCTCAAAAATTATTTATTTTAGACTATTAGCTACATTTAATTTCGCTACATTTGATTTTGTTACATTTAGTGTTGGGACCCTGCCCTCATGATTCACGTGTCCGACTTTCTAAGTGACATTTGAACGCGTTCTCCACAAGGGTGGCAATCTCCCATCAGGACAAACATCCAAACAACACCCTACTCCTAATTCAGGACAGATTTATTTGGGAAAACTTTAATCTTATTGCACCTATCTTGAGGTAATTTGCATAACTATCATTTGGGGTAACGGATTAATACCATCTTAGGACAGTTTGAAAGACAACTTCGAGGTCTACAATTTCCATAAAGGCCTCAAAGGCGGATTCTATCGTCTGAAGGGTTAAAAAAATGGAGCAGACCATAGCATTAGATGAATGGTAAAGGCAGACGAAGAAAAAAGGAGAGACAAATGGCAGAGGCAGACGAAGCTGAAAGATAGACGAAGCAAAATAACAGACGAAACAAAAGACAGACTAAACAAAACAATAGACGAAACAAACAACAGACAAATCAAAACGACAAACGAAACAAAAGACTGACGAAGTAGAATGGTCAACTTAAAACAAAGCAAAAGTTAACCTAAGACGATACAGACGGTCAACTAATGATGAAGCAAAAGTCAACCTAAGACGATACAAATGGTCAACTTAAGATGAAACAAAAGTCAACCTAAGACGATACTACTCTTAAGACGAAGCATCTTTACAGAAAATATAACTTTTAAGACGAATGATGTCATTACAGACAATATGATGTCATCACAAATGATACGTCTTTACAGACGATGCATCTCTTAAGACGAATGTCGTCATCACAGACGATATGACGTCATTACAGACGATACCTCTGTATACTCCTAAGCATCTCCCCTTCTAAGGACATAACTTACGACCCAAAAGTCTAAAAATTCTATACTATATACCGTTGGAAAGCTAAAAGAGAGACCTACAACTTTCTAAAGGCACATTTTCCTATATCAACCTAGATTAATTTAGATCTTCCCTTGAAGTCCGAATAAGACTTTTTCCTTATGAAAACTTAAAAATCCAATGTACAAACTTAAAAGAGAGTCATGATCAAAAATGCAATTGTATTCCATTTGAATCAAAAGATAAGAGTCTTACAAAGCTTTAGCGGGCATTTCAAGCCCCAAATACATTAATGTCTTAAAGGTCCAAAATACAGAAGGTACATAATTCATGATTTGCTCGAAATACAAATAAAGCCTCTCTTTACAAAATTTGCTTCAAATATAGAATATACAAAAATTAGAGTGATGCCTTAACCTTTGTCTACTCGATATCTTGCTCATCACCTGGATGTGGGGGAGGAAAATGGAGGGGTGAGCTTAAGCCCATGGGTAACAATTTATAATTTGTAATAAGCAAAACCATTTAAGAAGTCCTTTCCAATGCAGAAAATTTACGTTATTACAAATTATATATGCATCACTTTTGGCAATTTATCATGAGCACATAAGCATATCAAAATGGTTCGGGTGGATCCAAAA
>JAOQMP010000004.1:10697165-10709060 GCA_027563575.1 Erythroxylum pedicellare
ACTCTCAAAATCCCTCTTGAAGGCTTAGTAAAATTAAAACCTAGCTCAACTCTTCTTTTTCTCTCTATCACCAACACTCTCTTTCGCTTCTTTCTTACTTTTCGTCATCTCTTCTTCTTCACCAACGTTTTTGTCTTCTTAAACACAAGCCTACAATTCCTTCTTCCCATTTTACCCTTCCTTTATTTCTTTGAGACTTTATAACTGAATTAATGTTCCAACAATGCCCCTCATGAAATCTTATCATTCTAACACTTTATCTCCCTTAACCTATAACATAATATCTTCCTCACATTAGCATGCTAATTAACTCCAACACAATTTAATCTAGTGAAACCCTGAAATTAATTTAATCATGCTTATTCATAAAAAATATCCATGGTCAACATTTAGATTATTAGCTAAATTTAACTTCGCTATAGTTTTTTTAACTAATAACTTTTAGCGACATTTTTTAATGTGAACAATTTTTTGTAGCAAAAAGTATAAGCAATGAAATGTTTTTCGTAGTTAAAGCACAAATCTGTTCCAACTATAGACAACGTTTTCTAAAATTCATAGAGGGAAGTTTTGGCTACAAAAATATTTGCGTAGCTAAAAGTAGAAGAATAAAAGCATTGTAAGCAACGTCATTTTCTCTACTTAATTGTCGTTGATTTTGTGAGACTTATAACATAAATACATATCTCTCCTCTTGCTTTGCTTCTTCTATCTTTGTATTCTTCTTTTATCTTCTACTTTGACAAAGTCCTTATCTTTCTTTTGTCATCTACCATAAGGAATTTTTCATTTATGTTTGTCTTTTTCCTCTTCGTTGTTAGTGTTATAGCCACTTATTACTATTTACATGTTTCTCCTCTTCTGTCCTCATATAAGTAAGCTTTTACTCTACTTTTTATTTTCATACGGAAAGTGTGATGTTTGACTACTTGATTACAAATGCAACATTATTTAGAAGCTGGGATTATTTATGAGTATCTTTAATACTCCTCCAACTAAGGCTCTAAAGGAAGGAGCTTCTAGAGAGAGTTAAATGATAGTTTGATATTTCACCAATAAAAAGCCCCATTTTCAAGTTATAAAGATGAGGAAAAACCAATGGATGAAATATTTCTTAGAAGATATTTTATCTAATGGAAATTTTATTTATTCTTCAAACTTTCTTATGCTACTCTAGCTCTAATGAAAACTAGATGGACCCAAACATAGATGAAACATCTATATCTAATTGCTGGTGAGTTCTCTACTGATTTCTCTAGAAATACTTCTAATATAGGCTCGCTGGGAAATTCATGTCCAGAAGATAATATCACAGGTTAAAGTGAAAATATTTATCATTTTATTGATTAGATAAATGAAGAAGCATAAATGATAGAGAAGCGCTTGCTTGCAAAGGATTAACTAGAATATGGTCCAAGTAATGGCTTTACCCCAACCAGTAGATGAACATCAAATAGAATGAAGGAGGGATCTATCTCCTCTCCTATAAAATGACTTTTATTTTATAGAAGATTAGGGGACATAATTACCAATCAAAACAATATCTTGAAAAATTCATTGATGATTAAATCTTATCTCGTTGATTTTTTAATGACTAGAATGAACGAGAATAGTTATAAGCACCTGAAATTCCTGAAGAATTAGTGTCAAACTATCACCAGTCATTATTATCATTATAATATAAGAATTATTGTGGCCTATATTTTAGAAAAGATTAAGGTTATTCACTCTATTTAAATAGATCAACTAATTAAGGTGTTAGAGAAATTTTAGGAATAACATATTAATGTATAGGTAACCTTTATGTTTGAACACAATCTTATATTCTAAAGAGTGCCTCTTAGGATCAAACTTAAGAAATCAACTCCATATATTAACCCTCTTGGATTATTTTAGGGGAATTTCATAACATGCTTATTCATATGAAGTTAAGGGCAATTCATGCATCAGAAATCACTTAGAAGATCTTAGATAATATGCAACAAATATTCAATTTACTAACCTAAGAATCTTAGAAGATCTTATATAATATGCAACAAATATTCAAGTTACTAACTTAAGAATGGAAACGAGTGAAGCTACTTTTTGTAATTGATTAATCTCTAAGAAAGAAATTAGATAAGGCTTTAGGTCATGACTTTTGCATTAAATAATTTACATAGAGAAAAGCTACTTTCTGTAATTGATTAATCTCTAATCACTCACCTATTATGGTGTAGCATATGAATCCTACCATTAGAAGAATATTTTCTTTCTATTTTAATATTAGAAGAATATTTTCTTTCTATTTTAATAATCTTTTTATATAACATAAATGGTTGTAGTACGAAAAGGACTCAAATCTAATGCACAAGATTATAAAATATTCATTTTCTTAAAGGAACTTCTTAAGGTGGAAGAGGATCTTAGAATCCTCAACTTTGAGAAAGCTAACAACACTCATAAATAGGTTATTGAAAAAAATTAAAAATTAGCAATCCCTTTTTATCTGAATCCCTCAAATTTAAAGCTATAAGTCAAGAAAAAATTAACCCTTTAGGTATACACTCAAGCTCCTAAAATCAAGTTTTCCATCTTGATGTTGAGATTAAGACTTCTTTGTTTAAAGGATAGATTGTTGGCCCCCAAATTTTTTTAGTGAATTAAGAATGATTTAAATTATTATGAGGTCTTTACGGATTTATTTTATAGAGTTAATTATTATGTTAATGTTGGTAAGATTTTATGACATATGTTAATTGAATTGAAATATTAAGGTAGTAAGAATGTCTAAGGGTATTTTTGGAAGATCTCTTAAGGATAAAAGAACATAAGCTTATAAGGAAGGGTAAAATGGATTTTTTGGGCTCATTAAGGGTAGAATGGGAAAAAGAAGAGTGGTCTTACTCTTGGGAAGGAAGAAAAATGAAAACAGAGATAGAAGAAGAGAAAATACAAAAAAAAGAAGAGAAGAAGTGAGGTTTCGGTGTTTTAAGAGGAAAGAAGAGAGTTGAGCCAAGGTTTCATCTTTTATAAGCTTTCTAGAGAGATTTTGAGGTTATGCAAGAAGGAAAAAAGTTAGAGGAAGATAAGAGCTTCCTTTTGAGTCAATAATCTCTTCATTTGGTGAGGATTCAAGGTAAGGTACTATTTAATCTTGTGAATTTTTAGAAGGTTTGGGTTCATGAAGCTTAGAAAATGTATGGGTTTAAGTTTTCTAGAAGCAATTTTAGTGAATGTGCTTTGTGGGTTCTCAATTTTGCAACCCTATTGAATTTGGGATTTTCGCCTATGAAAAGGCGATCAAGAAAGACAAGAGGAGCGAGAGGAGAGGTATATTTGAGCAAATTTATAAGCACGGAATTCAAGGTGGGTTACATTTTTATAATTGAATAATAAGTCATTAATATTTCTTTTAAGAGATGGAAATAAATGTTTCAACTACTTTATAAATGTGAATTTGTTGTTCTTTAAATGCTTTGAGAAAATGTTACATGTTTGTATATTTATTATGTTATTGACTTATGAAATGAAAAATATAAATGATTTTGAAAGGATATCCAGTTTATGAAATCATGTTTAAAAAATGTGTCATTTTGGGCAACAAGTTTACAAGATGTGCAATGTATGATTATGTGGGTTTGTGGTGGTCCCCTAAATATGTGAAGTGTACTTTGACCAAAGGCTTCTCCCACCTGCTCGCTAGTGGCACGGAGCTCCTTCTTGGACTCCCATAAGTTCACGGCTACACAAGACCATTAAGTGGGATTGTGTAGTACGTTCTATTTTGGATCCACCCAAACCATTTGATATGCTTCTGTGTTGACAGGTTTGTTGAAAGCATGATTTATGTTGCTTATAAATTGTTTAACAAATTGAGCATTGGAAAATATGTGTTTTATGATTCAATGTAAGCTTTAAAATGGAAATGAATATTTCAATAGCTTTTGCTTATTATCGATTATAAAATTGTTACCCATATGCCTTAAGCTCACCCCCTTATCCGTCCCATCTTCACGTAAAGAGCATGAGATCGAGTAATCAACAATCGAGGCATCACTTCACTTTTGCCATGTTTTCATATTTTAAGCTAATTTTATAAAGCAAGGCTTTAGTCGCATTTTGAGCAATTCTAGTTTATGTAAACTTGGTATTTTTGGATTATGATGTATTGTACCTTAAATTACCTATTAAAGCTTTGTAAACTCTTATCTATTTATGATAATGAAATATGATCGTGTTTTGCTCATGATTCTCAAAGTTTGCATATTGCATCTTTCAAGTTTTCCATACTTTTAAAATTGGATTTTGACTTCGGGGAAGAAAAACTGTATTAATCTAGGTCGAATTGAACAAAGTTGCCTTCTTGGAAATTGTAGATTATCCTTCTAGCTTTCCAATGATATAATGTATGAAATTTATGGATATCGGAGTTAAAAGTTATGATCATCATAAGTGGTGATGCTGCATAGGATGAACAACAATGGTAATGATGAGAGTTGTATGTGATGAATCATTTAAGTTGAGATTCGGCAAGTGTAGTTAGTGAATTAGAACTTTTGGTGATATGAGGAAGACCCTGTAGAATCCCTTCATCTGATTCAGTCTTAGACTGAATCTTTTTGTTTGATTCGTCTGATTCACTTTTAGACTAAATCCCTTTGTTTGATTTGTCTGCTTAAGCCTTAAACTGAATCATTTTGTTTAATTCATCTAATTCAATCTTAGACTGAATCCTTTTTGTTTGATTCATCTGATTTAGTCCTAGACTGAATCCTTTTGTTTGATTCATCTGCTTCAGTCTTAGACTGAATATTTTTCTTTGATTCGTCTGATTTATTTTTAGACTGAATCCTTTTGTTTGTTTGATTCGTCTGTTTCAGTTTTAGATTGAATCATTTTGTCTGATTCATCTGATTTAGTCTCAGACTAAATCCTTTTTTATTGATTCGTTTTATTCAGTCTTAGACCAAATCCTTTTGTTCTGCTTCAATCTTAGATTGAATCATTTTGTTTGATTCGTCTGATTCAATCTTAGACTGAATCATTTTGTTTGATTCGTCTGATTCAATATTTGATGCAAATCCCTAACAACGGCGTCAAAAACTTGATAAGACTCTGCAAATGTACGGGTTTAGTTGCAGCAATCAAGTGTCGATCCACAAGGACTAGGTCAAAGTACTAAATTTATACCTTCTAAATTTGCTAAGCAACTGAATATAAAAATTCATTTATTAAGGAAATATCAATACGTGGTTACCAAAATTTTAGCCAATATTATAGAAGGTCATCCCAACAAAGAAATCATGTCATCCTTATGAAATAAAATATTGATCCAAGTACACTTACCCTCTCTTGTCCATTAATTCTTTTGAAGTAATTAACGTGTTAATTCCAATTTTTAAACTAATTTCCTAGACCAAAATCGAATTCAACCCATTGAACACAATGGTCAATCTCAAGTACTCTTAATGAAGAATTCTATTTATAGATGTTCTTTCAATTAAGTCTAATCTAGTAACTTAGACATTAAACGTCACTTTTTAGTAATTAGTTTAAAATCTATCATTATTCAAATAGAAAGAAAGATTAAATCAACATTGGATTAAATTACTTTACTAAATCAAGTTAACATCGAATTTAGAAGTAAAGGCATAAGGTTTATCACATATATTCCAAGTTGAAAAAAACATCCCAGAATAAGTGAATTTACATAATCATGAGTAAATTCAACTAAATTGTAAAACCATAAACATGAACATTAAAGATAAATAACAAGTAAAAAGAGCAGGAAAAAGAACTCTAATTTCTTCTTAAATCTTGATTTCTCAATCTCCAAGTTTTCCTTTTTAATTGCTTTTGTCGTTTTCCTCCTTCTTGTTCTCCAACTTTGACTCTCTCTAAAAAAATTCCCCCTCCCTTTCTTTCCCTCCCCTCTTTTTCTTCTCCCACCAACTGCTTTTTTAATCACCGAAAACTGTCAAGGAAACCGTCATACATGGGACGTGTGAATATACACGGTTAGACCGTGTTTCTCACGGGTCTGGCTGTGTTCTCGCTGTGAAAGGACACGATCCGTGTTGATTTACACGGTCATACCATGTTTCTCATAGGATCTTCATATTTTAACTACAAATTTGACACAGGCTGTGTGTCTTTACATAGGTAGACCATGTATTTCTCGGGTTTTCTTCATTGTCTTCCCAAAACATCTACAAACACCGAGAATAAAGGAGCAGTACCAAATTCACAAAAACTAAAAGCAGTTTAACATCATTCAATACAAAAAAATTAAACTAAATCAAACAACTAACAATGGACAAATGATAAAGCAAAAGTGCACAAACCTGGAATTTAAGATTTAACAATTAGAGATCATTTTTTCCCTATCTTATCTCCTTCCTACCTTGTTAATTAAATTGTGTCTCACCTAAGATGTCCTAATGTATTAACTACCCTCTCTCAAAGTGTAATTAATTGTCCATAGCCAAATTAAATGGAGATGATTAAGCAATCTCTCAATCTACAAAATCAGTCCACCAATTCCATGAGTTATGAAGTTATCCTTGGGTAATCAACTAATTATGTAACGTTGGACTTTCGGAGCCCTTTTGTGTTGTACTGTATTTGGAGATACTATTATATATTGATATATACATATGGTTTTATATGATTTCAAAGATGTATTTAAGTCATTTGGGTGTAAATGTTAATGATTTATAATGTTATATGCCCTTAAATGAACTTAGAATTCATCGGTAATGCGGAATCTTGGAGAATTCCAACATATGAGCTTTTAAGTGGATAAAACTGAGTCCATTGGATGTATATGACCATGGTGGTTAAATTAATTGAGTTCTAATACCTTAGAGGTGATTAGCCATGATTTATAGACTCATTGGACACTTAGTAAGCTTAATCGGAAAAGTTGATGTATATAAGAGCTTATTTGCAAATTTTCAAAAGTTAAAGGACTGAAATGTAATTTTTCAATTTTTGGAGGACCAATTCATAATTTTATAAATTTAAAGGGCTTGATTATAATTTTCAAAAGTCTAAGGACCAAAATGAAAATAAAAGTTTTGGTGATTCCCAAATTTTAGGCTTAATTGCAAATTTAGAAAAAGTTTGGAGGGTAAAATGATAATTTCATACAATCTAAAGGCAAAATGGTAAATTCACCATATTTTGGTCAAAGAAGAGTCAAAATTCTATACTTTTCTTATGTATGGACGTGCACCCCCCATTTAAGACTTAAAACACTTAGTTTTAATTAAAAGAAAAGAGAAGAAAGGAGAAAAGAGAGGAAGAAGAGGAAGTTTTGGCCATCATCAAAATTCACCCTTCTTTTTGGTTTTTCAACTCAAACCAAGGTGTTCTAAGCTAATTTGGGGTCAAAAAACTCAAATCTATCATTAGATTTCAGAAATTCTCAAAGGATTTGAAGATATCACTAAAGGAAGGATTAGGTAAATTTTGTCTCATCTCTCTCTACATTATGATTTTGAGTTCGGTGTTAAGATATGTTGTTCTCTATGCTTGAATATGCATGAAACATGGTTTAGATGAATGAAATGGGTCATGGAGAGGGTTCTTTAAGTCAAAACCGAAATTGTCCCCTTTAGGTGAAACTTTGTGAATATTAGAATATCTTTTGAAATTGATGGTTTAAATAAACTCTATGATGTTAATTATGTATATATGAAGTGAAATGATGATGGAAAATGAGGAAGAAGTACATTAGAGGGAAGCTTTCAAGTTTATGCCTTTAGGTGTTTGATAAAATACCTAAGTGAACTTGGTTTAGGATTTAAGGATTTTAATGGTGTGCATTGGAAAGAGACTTTCATGATTACTTAGACGGAACTTGAATTGTTGCTTAGAATGAAAAGTAAAGGCCTAATATGCTTGGATAAAGATGTGCTAAATTATGTTATGAAATGAGTAAGTTTGGATTAAAGGAATTAAATGCCTTAGAAAATGCAAAAGAGAAGCTAATGTGATGGTGTATCAATATGAAATTTATGTTTAAGTAGTAATTTCATTGTATGTCTTTTTACGTACGAAGGCTCGGGAGTTGTGAATAAGGGAACTTGTACTAAGGATTGTTGAAGTTAAGAGAGAGTATATCTTCTTTTGAGGTGAGTTGGGGAACCATATTTCTTATATATGATGACTTGCATGTGAATTTTGGACCTAGGTAATGCACAGTAGAATTTAATCTCCAATAAATGCTAGTATATTTTTGTATTTAATAAACAATATTGTTTTGAATAACTCTTTGCTTTTGGAGTGCAACTGATGTTTTAATTCATATTTTGAGAAATGACATTGTTTTCAACAAACCTGCACTCGAAGTGTAAAAGAATAATGTTTTATTTTTTAAAACTATGTTTTTGAACAACTTTGCACTTATAGTGCAAAAGATGACTTTGTGGCATGAAATAATATTTTTGAACTTACTTATGCATATATGATATGTGCATGTTTTCTCTTTTGGCTTAGAGACACAGGAAGGTTTCATTTTATCGGTTAGACCGATAATGATGCCTTAATTTTTGATACTTAAATGTTGTATATGATTTTTGTGATTAGTGAGGAAACGATTAGCCAATCGTGTGCTGGGCATAACTGATTAAGCGACCCCCGTACCTTTGACATTGATACATTAAATTCAAGTCACCGTATCGACACCTTCCTACGGGACTTGCTGGTGATTCCACACCTAGGGTCTGGACACCGACGAGGTCATCACTTAGGGTCATGATGCTCTTGTCGACTGTAGTCTGGACTCACCAAGGATGAAAGTCGAGCCAACACCGATAATCGGTGGGTGTGCACATTAGTTTGGCCAACTAGTGGTGTCACATATTATTGTTTTGGCTTATTCTAATAATTGTTTTCTGATGAGATTTGATTTATACATCTGATATTTTTATGCATTTATATACTGGAATTGGAACCTATATCTATTGGATGGGTGATTAATAGGCTGGGGCTATATGGTTCCTAACTAGTATACATTGAGTCATAGGCTGGGCCTATGTGTTTTCTATGTGACATATACTCACTTCATAAGTTATCCACACCGTCTTGGTATGAATCAAATTCTATTTGTGATATATGCCTCTCCTACTCACTGAGTACCTAGTGTACTTACCCCCTCTGCTTTCCAACGATTCAGGTTAATTTAGTGAGTTTGAAGCTGTGAGTGGGTCATGTGGTTTTTTGACTTTTTTGGGGTATTACCACATGTGGGTAGTTTATTTATTTTGTACTTTTGTTGTCTAGTGGCTTATGAACTGTGTTATATAGTTATGCCTTATGGCTTTGTAAGTTAATTTTTGACTGTTTGGTGTATATAAATGAATTTATGTATGAATTTTTGACACTACTGTTGAAATTGCCTTGAGTGGACTAGAGAGTCCTGAAGTTGTGGTTAGATGTGAATATAGAAGTGTGTTTAAAATCATTTGTAGGTTTTGGGATTTTTAAAATACAGCCATTGTGCTGCCCAAATTTTTCGACAAAACAAAAAAAGATATAGTTAGTTAGCCTTGCATAGACAGATTAAAGATACTGCGAGTGTCCTTAGCCCGAGTATGCGGCGGTTGTCATAACCTCGATGTGGTATCGGGTCATGACAATTAAGTTGGTATCAGAGCCATGGTTAATACATTTTGAAAAGTGTTATCCCTGTTTGCAAAAAGTTCATGAGCCTTAGGAGTCGAGTTAGCGTGTCAAAAGCCTTTGGTCGAGAAGTTGAGTCTTGGATCGTTAAGTTGACATCCTTAATGGTCGAATGGTTTCGACCTCGATTAGAGTACTTGTCGACATTCCTTAGGATGTTTGGGATCTCAAATAAGCTAGGCTTAGTTTGAACTATTTTATTAAACAACGACTTTTTCTTTGATTTTATAGTGATAGCATGGTTGGATGAGGAAGTGGAAGTCGTCGCGAGGTTAGACCTTTGCGACTATTGTGATGCATATTCTATATAGTACTGGTAAACTCGTAAATAGAATAAGCTACTAACACGTAGTGTTATAAGGTGCTATATGTGTTATGTGTGTTCTCGGTAAAGATGCTAAAGTGTTGATCGACACTGGCGTGCAAAGGTCTTTTGTTAGTGTGACCTTCTCTAAGGATATTCGTCATCCCCTGGAGCCGTTAGATCCTCCTCTCATTATGGTCACTCTTTTTAGAGAGCAAGTGGCTTGCGATGAAGTATGTACTACTTTTGAGATAAAGATTGGTGATGCTGTGTTAGAGGTAGATCTTATTCCCCTAGATCTCCAAGTTTCGAGGTGATATTGGGGATTGACTAATTAGAAAGGCATCACTCTAGGGTTGACTATTTTAAGAAAGAAGTGGAGTTTGAACCTCAGGATGGAGTCCTGATTAAATTTACTAGTGATCGACGAGTATTCCCGAGTTGTTTGATATCAGTGATCAAGGCTAAGAGGTTGATTTGTCAGGGATGCCAGGCATTCCTTGCACCTGTGATTGACACTTTAGTATAGGGGGTTAAACCGGGAGATGTACCTATTGTGTGAGTTCCCTGATGTTTTTCCGGAGGAGTTGTCTGGATTACCATCTAATCAGGAATTTGATTTCACTATTGACTTGGTCCCGGGGACAACACTAATATCTATACCATCGTATTGTATAGCACCAACAGAATTGAAATAGTTAAAGATTCAACTATAAGAGTTATTGGACAAGGGCTTTATCAGACTAAGTCATTCACCATGGGGAGTACCAATATTATTTGTCAAGAAGAAGGATAGGACCCTTCGCTTATGTGTTGATTATCGACAGTTAAACAGGGTTACCATTAAGAATAAATATCCACTTCCGAGGGTTGAAGATTTATTTGATCAGTTAAGAGGAGCAACAGTATTCTCAAAGATAGATATGAGGTCCGGGTACCATCATCTAAAGATTGATGAGAAAGATGTGCACAAGACTACTTTTTGGACAAGGTATGGACATTATAAATTTTTATTGATGCTGTTCGGATTGACAAATGCACCTGTAGTATTTATGGATTTCATGAATAAGGTATTCCATCCCTATTTAGATTAGTTTATCATAGTCTTCATTGATGATCTTTTGATATATTCTAAGAAAGAAGAGGAGCATGCTAGACATCTCTGGATTGTGGTGTAAATACTTTGTGAAAGGTAGTTGTATGTGAAGTTCTCAAAGTGTGAATTTTGGCTGAGGGAGATAGGATTCCTTGTGTATGTTGTATTAGGGGAAGGTATTTTTGTATACTCAAAGAAAGTTGAAGCTATACTTGAATGGGAGCAACCCAAGAATGTCACAGAAGTTGGCAGTTTTCTAGGGTTAGCTGGTTATTATCAGAGATTTGTTGAAGGTTTCTCAATACTTGCAGCCCCTTTGTCGAGGCTTACCCGAAAGGGAATAAAATTTTAGTGGGATCATAAATGCGAGGCGAGTTTCCAAGAGCTGAAAAGATGATTGACTTCTACACCAGTACTTGCCTTACCTACCTAAAGGGCTGGGTACGAGGTATATAGTGATGCCAATCACCAGGGACTTGACTGTGTACTTATGCAGGCCGGGCGAGTGATCGTATATGCTTCTAGACAGCTGAAAAAGCACGAGCTAAATTATCCCACATATGATTTAGAGCTTACAGCAGTAGTATTTGAACTCAAGATTTGGAGACACTATCTTTATGGGGAGACTTGTCATATATACACCGATTACAAGAGTCTGAAGTATCTAATGACACAAAAGGAGCTAAACCTCAGAAAAAGGAGATGGTTGGAATCGATTAAGGATTATGATGCACTCATATTTTCTTGTTTTTTTTAATACTTTTACACTTAGTTTTTATTCTCATTTGATGTCTAAATCACGTGACTTACATTGATTTTATCATTT
>JAOQMP010000004.1:10777946-10788351 GCA_027563575.1 Erythroxylum pedicellare
CAATATGGACTATTTTGCAATTTTTAAAAATTTTAGGGACTATTTCATAAATTTAAAAAATTTCCCGAAACGGTACCCGGTACCGATACAGTTCCGTTCCAAAACTCAATCTGGTACCGAGTCTGGTGCGGTATTCATAACATTAGAAAATACACAATTCATATAAGCAAAAACATATTTATTTCTTTTATTTCTTTATGGAAAAATTTGAAAATCTTCATTTAAATTCACACAATCACGTAACTACTTTAATACCATGTGTAACGCGTAACACGAGCTTTAGTTACTCATCTAGGATCAAATGTGAAAGTGAATAAATAGAGCAAATGTAAAAAATACCTGATTTACTTTCCATCTCTTTGAATGAGCTTTTCTTCACCAAAACTTTCAATTTTTCTTGACAATCTATACGAAACTTGCTTAACCAAACATTATTAAACGTCTGTCTGCATCTTTTTTAACATGTGAACCTTTTAACGAGTCAGAGAATCTGAATATTCACGAAATTACTTAAGCTGAAACCTTAGCAATTATATATACTAACCGTATTAAGCTTTCTTATCACAGTTTAATATATGTCCGACCCCAACTGACTATGATTCATTTTTTGTAGGATTTCAGCCTATTAATTCAAATCTTTTATCGAAAATTTTTATTATCTTTAACCAGATTAAATTTAATTTGTTTAACCGTAAGATCGTTAAAATCGTAATTAGTTATTGTCCAAATTCCAAAAATTAATAACAATTCCCGTTCCAAATATTAACTGGGCTTGATTATTAGAACGTGGTCGTAATGCAATTCCACAGTCGTGCCAAATGCCAAATTCTGATCTTTAAAGTCCAGAAGGCCGAAAAAGAAAAAGAACAAATCACTTTTATGCTGTCAAAACTCAAAACATGCCATTAAGCTCTAGAATCGGAAGTGGTGGATGGGTCCTCTTGCAAAACGTGCGGAAGGGCAGAGTTGTCATTGCAGAATGGTGTCCACCGCAGGCAGTATATTTGTCGGCCACGACCCAGCCGACCACCTAAGGAGCATTCACAGCCCTCCTTTTATAATCCTCTCTTTTACATTCTCTTCATTCTTTTGTTTCCGAACATTGATTATTAGTTGCAGCTTTCCTTGGACAAGCTTTGGGTTATAGCACATTTTCTAGTTAATACGTTCGGCCTGGAGTCAATGATGCTACTATTTTTCTAGTAAAGTTTGTCTTTTCTTCTGGGCATTTCTTGTTTGCTGTCCAGTCAGTGAAAACTGTTTTCCTTTCTTTTCTTTCTCTCTTTCTTTCTTTCTTTTCTTTTTTTTTTTTGCAGTTTCTGGGTTTGCTGGATTATACACTAGCTTTGTCAGCTTAACTACCGAGTATTGGTGTTTATCATAATCGCTTCTCAACAGCCAGTAAAGAAACTAGAATGCTTTCAATGCTTTGATTTGTCACTCTGAAATGTTCCTCTTTGCGTGTTTTGCTGTTCAAATATATAGCATCTAGGATGTCCAAAATATATATGTATGTAGCATCTATTAACTTCCTGTCTATATATGGCTATACCTGAAAACGAAAAACGTTGGGCAATGGGCATAATAATTAATGCAATTCGTTCTTTTGTTAAGAACAATTATTAACGCTCTTTTTCTTTCTTGATGCCCCACTTCCCCACTTCTCTGTCTCTCTTCCCTGTGTAAAGGCAACCTTTTTCTTTGTACCATCTTTGAACCTGATCTAGGTACCTGTGAATCTCAAATCCTCCAAAACAATGGCCAGGAACAATAATGACAGCAGCAACGCCCACTCTGCACAACATCAACCAGACGTTGCAACCCACTTGTTCTTTTTCATGTGTCTCAAGCGTATGAATCCTCTTGTGCCCCCACTTGGCATTGTTGGCTTCTTCTTGGTGGCTCTCTTCTTCATTGGCTGCTGCTTCTACTTAGATTACCAAGATGTCACTCGCAGTTTGGGTTACCATGGTGCCTCTTGGCTGGGAATGGTTAGTCCATTGTCATCATCAGCATATTCCATTAATTCTCAGAAAGTACTGTCGAAGTTTCTCGATAAAGATGGTGATGGTTGCAATATCTTCGATGGGAACTGGGTTTGGGATGATAGCTATCCACTGTACAAGAGTAAAGATTGTATTTTTATGGACAAAGGATTTAGGTGTTCGGAGAATGGTAGGCCTGACAATTGGTACACCGAGTGGCGCTGGCAACCAAGTCAATGTAACATGCCCAGGTAAGATATCTTCTTTAGATTTTCAACTTTAGTTTACGTATGGAGTTCTGCTGTCTTGCCTCGTATAGTTGTTTAGTTAGTTAGAAAGGTTTTTAAGCAATTTATTTCGCAAAGAAATGCAGCTTCAAGTAATTGAATTGTCAAAACTAATTAATGTGTAACGGACGTACCTGATTTCTGGCTATTACTTAGTTGTACTTGTACATGGCAGGAAAAGAGACATTTATGCCAGTAATAGCAGTAGGATTATGCTAGTAATATCACGTATAGCTTTCCTTTCTGGTTGTGAAGGAAAAAAAAAATGTTCCATCAATAATTAACCGAGTTTCTGTTGCAACTTTTCCATTTATGTTCATGGTTTTCTTGTCTGGACTAATATCCCTTTTTTTTTTTTTTCTTGCAATCGGGTAAGAACCTGTGCCATTTCTGCTGCCTTTCTCTTCTTTGTACGAGCAGAAGATAACGTTATAGTTATATGGCATGGCATAAGTCGTCCTGTTCAAAGTCGTCTTGATTTATAGAACTGATGTGCCCAAACAACCTAATTGATGCTATAACTTTAGGCGCTCTTTTCTTTCAACTGGAGCGGAGTTTGGCTATAACAAACATATGAAGAGCATTTTCATTAGTTTGACCCGGTTAACCTTAGATTTTCAATTCTATTTCAAAAGCAGATTTGATGCAAAGCTGATGTTAGAGAAATTAAGAAACCGGCGGGTTGTATTTGTTGGCGATTCAGTTGGAAGAAATCAATGGGAGTCCCTCCTCTGCATGCTTGCATCTGCTGTTCCGAATGATTCATCAATCTATGAGGTGAATGGAAACCCAATCACAAAGCATAAGGGGTTTCTGGCATTCATGTTCAAGGACTATAATTGCACCATTGAGTACTATAGAGCTCCGTTTCTTGTAGTCCAAGGCCGGCCACCAACTGGAGCTCCCAGGGAAGTTAAGATGACCATAAGAGTGGACAACCTGGACTGGACTTCCCCCCAGTGGAGAGATGCAGATGTTCTCATCTTTAACTCTGGTCATTGGTGGAATTATGGGAAGACCATAAGAGTGTAAGCATAACTTTGTCCGATAAGTTGACCCAACTGTTGATACTGAACTTATGATAACTTTCAACTTTTTGGCATCAAGCAGGGAAAAATTTTACCCAGGGAGATTGATTAGTCAATCTCCTTCGACCCTAACATCCCAACTTCATGTTTGATGCACGTTTGTGTATTATGTTACAGAAATGCATGCGTGTGTCCATGCCCTTGGTTTTGAAAAGGGCATAATCTATCAAAACGGACTTCTCACATGCATAATGTCATTTTGATCGCAACTCCAGCGTCTAGCTGTTATGGGAACCATGAAAAGATATAAATACTTGTTTTGTTCAAAAGAGCTTAAAGTCACATTTGCTCAATTATGTAAACTTGGTCTTGAATTTTGTTTGCCAGCACAGAAGTGGTTTTGTAGTAGCTAGTGCCAAATGATTGTATTCTGAGTTCATGTTTCTTTAGGTATCTCCTTGGTCGCATATATATGTTTCATGTTTCTGAAAGGGAGTAGGAGTATGATATTTTTATCTGCGTACTTTCTGCTTATCGCCACTTTTCTCGTGGTTTACAATCTATCTCAGAATTCAAGAATCGTACCCAATTGTGGAACGGCATACAGCAGAAATGCAAGTACACTTATTGTTAAAGGGTTATTTTGCAGGGACTTAATTTGTGGTTATGTTTTGATGGAAAGACGAGTGAATGGGTGTTTTTATAATGACCTCGGATTTGTGTATTCCAACAGGGATTGCTACTTCCAAGAAGGAGAGCAGATAAAGATGGATATGAGTGTGGAAACCGCATATGGAAGATCAATCGAAACTTTGATTAAGTGGATGCATCGGGAAGTAAACATAAGCAAGACCCAAGTCGTCTTTCGAACCTATGCCCCTGTGCATTTCAGGTTTAGCTCATACATAATGTGATTGATCCTATTTCATTTTCTCATGCCATAATTCGGATGTTACTCTTATAACGAATGAAACAATTATATTTCTGAAACTATGGATGCTCTTTATCATTTCCTTCTCATGGAATCATTTATTTTCAGTATTACTTAAAATCTCATTCATCCGCTTAGACGAGATAAACCATTGGTATGTGTTTTCGTTTTGGATTGACATCACTCAAAAACTCTTATTCAGCACTTGAAGTTTTCTGGCACAAAATTAGTTCCCCTGTAAATAGAGAAATATTCTTATAACTAAATAATTTATAAACTGCTAATGTCGTAGTGGTGGCCACTGGAACACTGGCGGTAGCTGTCACATGGAAAAACTTCCTCACTTGGGATCATTGCCTGATTCAACTGATTACCATCACAAGATATTCCTAGATGTGTTGTCGACACACTCTAATGAATCACAGGTGAACGGCTTGGATTTGTTGAATGTGACAAGCATGGCTACAAAGAGGAAAGACGGTCATCCATCCGTGTATTATCAAGATCCAGAGATTCGTTCGGTTTCTCTTAAACTACAAGACTGCAGCCATTGGTGCCTGCCTGGAGTTCCTGATTCATGGAATGAGCTTCTTTATGCACTGTTTCTGAAACGGCAGTCTTTACGCACGCAAAACTCGACGGAGTCTTCTCAAGTTCCTCTATAGTTTTCTTTTTCTTTTTTCCTTTGACATGGTTCTAGGTTCATCACGAAGATATCATTGAATAGTTGGCCTCCAGACATTTTTAAGCACTGCCATGACTCGACTTCTCTATCAATCATGTCATCAAAATCTTCAACAGACACTTCCAGTCACGTAAATTCTGAGAACTTCTGCATGCCAACTATGTGCTGTGATTGGTTAACAGAAGAGCCTGATAGGCATAAGGAGTCTTGGCAGCAGATTCAGAAGACATTTGTAATGGTTCTCTGATCAGAGCAGCGAGTGACGAATACGTGTAAAGATACGTACAGTCTCAGTTTCTGTAAATGTTACAGAAAGTTTACTGGTTATAGTAATAAACAACGATAGAAAGCTGGTGATAGTTGTACATCTACATAGCACATTCTTAAATTTCAATGATTAAATGAAATGTGATTATACAGTTTGTCTTTTATCAGTCGACTTAAAGCCATATGGTAAGGCTAATTCAATAGCTATGTCACTCTTTTTTTTTTTTTTTAAGTACATCAAAATTGGTTAATGATTTAAACACTGAATTGAAAGCTAAATAGGTAAAATAAGATGTTTAAAATTTAAAAGATTCAACTAAGATTGTACTATTATAAAATCGATTAAAATTAAATAAAATTGAAGAATTTAAAATATAATTGAAAGAGATTGTCTTTCACTATTGAAGGATTTGGAATATAATTTTAAAAGAAGACTAATAAATAACAATTAATTGGTTTATAAAAATTGATTAGTTTATGAAAATTAAAAGATTAATTAATAAACTGATCGATTTTAATAAAAAATTATTAAAGTAAATTGAACCAAAAAGATAAAAATTGAATCAAAAAATTGATCAGTTCAAAGTTTCACAGTTAAATTCGCAGAGCCGATTTAATTTTTTAATCACTGGAAATAATTGAAAACTGGTTTTAGACAAACCGTGACAAATTGGTTTACTGTCTTTTTTTATTGATACATTTATGAAAGAAAAAATTTCAAATTGGTCCCTTAACTTTGGTGCTAAGTACACGGTGGTCTTGAACTTTCAACTTATTAAAAGTTTTTCATTGGGCCTTCATAAATTTTGAGGTGTACGCATCGCCCATGTGGTTTAAATAAAAGGAATACCAACAAGCTAAGGGCGTTTTTAGTATTTTAACAAGCAAAACTATTATCCTTCCACTTTTTGTTTCTTCACTACTCCCTTAATTTTTTCCATTAGTCGACTGTTCTTCAAGTTTTCCACCATCAAGCGACTTCCTCTATCTCTACCTAGTGTCTACTGTCTACTGTCTACTACCTACTGTCTACTGTCTTCCTTTAATTCAACAAAAGTAAGCTCTAAACACCAGTTAGATTTGGAAAGAAAGATAATTTATTACAGAATATTTGTTGTAATATTTTAGCTATGTTTGTAGCTCTCTTTATTGAAAAATTAAAGAATATAAAATTTATAAACTTTAGGTAATTTATTAGGATTGTTGTATTAGATTGACAATTTTCTTTCTACTAATATGTTGTCATTTTTTTTGGTTATTTAAGCCTAAGAAATGAGAAAGTTAATACAAAGCTACTTTTGTATACACAATATGTGAGAAGATAATGTTTACTAGGATGGTGGGATGTGCCCATTTAATTCCATCAATTATCTATTCTTTAATCAACAAAAAAGGGAAGAAGAGAAAAGAGAAGATAGTAGCTAAAGGCGAAGATAGCTTACCAAAAATTAGTGCCCCATGTCAAAGAGGTTATCATCATCATATATCATCATAATAGAAGATAATAACTATATACGAAGATAGTTTCCCAAAAACTAGTGCCCCATACATTATCTCAATCATATATAAAGGGCCAATTTCAATAACGAGTAATTCTCACAACAACTTTTATCTAGATACTGCATCTTCCAATTTTAAGGCTTAATTTCAATAATAAGAAAGTATTATTTAACCAACACCAAAATATAAGAAATAATTTGAAAATAATTCTAATGCTAAACATGAATCCATAACTAAATTCACAACAATACGATTTCCTAAACATTCGAAATAGAATAATAAGAGAATTTATTACAAGTTCAACAATTAAGATGAGTTCAAAGCTGAATCCATAAGCCTTCTTCTCTTTGCGCCTCTCTCATTACATAAGGTTAATGAAGAGATGATATTAACATCATTCCATTGCAATCCTCTAGGTTGGAAGTCAATTTTAGTTTGAGAATTAAATTCTACATTGGTGGATCTTTGAGAACTTCCTTGCTTCTATTATGAATATTTTCTCTATGATGTTTATATATGATAATAGCTTTGATTATTTAGTACTACATCATTTCAAATAAAATACTATAAAACATAGTTTCATATGTAAGTTAACTTATGTTATACTCAAGTGTCATCCATTATCTACCAAATCTTCTCCTTCTGTCCTTACCTCATCCATTATCTACCAAATCTTCTCCTTCTGTCCTTACCTCTACTTCTGCCTCTGTCACTTCCTCTAATCTACCTCTTCCTCTTCTTTTGACCATTATTTGTGTACTTTCATGGTCTTCCCAGTTCTCTTATCTAATCATTCCGTAGGTATATGTAACATTTGTTGATCAATTATATGTTGAAATTGTAGATTGAACTCTTGCACTCTATCTCCCCTCATTGGTGATAGATGATCGTAGCACCTATATAAACATTAAATGATTAGTTATAAATTGTTACTATTAAAATTAATTTAAAAATCAAAATGAAATTTCTTATATTTATTTCATCTTTACAATCCTTGGTTGTGTTGTTATTATCCACATTAGGTGCCCTTCATCCTCCTTTCATATCTAGCAACTTTTCTTATTTTAAGTTGCTTAAATCTCTTTTTTTCCCCCTATTGTTTAGGTTAACCAAGATTTAACGATGATGTCGTTTGTGCTGAAATTAAATTCTAAATTCTTTTAATAAAACAAATATAGCATAGGAAAGTGGAACCAATCTCACAAGAAATTATAATTCATCAATCATTATGAAAGAGATATTTAACGAAATGGGGTTCTAATAATATGAAATTTTGTGATAAAGAAAATAAATTAAATTCTTGATAAAATAAACCTTAGTTTATGATTGCTTTCACTATTAATTTTATTATTAATCATCAATACAAAAAGATAATTATTTCATGAATCATAATATTTAATGTGATTTGAAATACCTACCTTTTCTTAAGATTCTTAAGATTAGTTAATCAAAAACACATAATTCAATTAACTCTTATTATTTAACATCCTTATACATGATCCAAAATTTAATTAAACAATAACTTTAAGAAAAGAAAGACCACTGAAGCAAGATAACATTAAATATGTGGTTGCATTTAATCTAGTTTAATTCTTTTCCTAAAAGTTAATAATCTCTAAAGCAATAAATTAAAAACTCTTAATTGCTACAAAGATTAAAGGAATTGAACTTTTACTTATTCAATATTTAATCTAGTAGATGATGATTTCAATAAATGAACTAATTATGCATATTAGAAATCAATAAAGCATAATCATAAAAATCAAAGCACTAAAAAAGATTAGCCAACAATAGCCATAACTATTACTAACATCTAGTGAATGAAAACTACTTTAATATTTACTAAAGAGAGGAAAATAAAACTTTGTGAAAAACTAGAATGTGTAGATGGAAAACTTGGAATGAATTTCCTCCTTCACTTTAGCCCTATTTATAGTTGCTTTAATCTTATTTTTTTTGTTGATTTTGAGATTTTCCTTATTGTGATTCTTTGACTCCCACAAATGATAACTTCTGTGATTGCCATTTAGACCTGGTCGACATAAGATTTAATCAACTTTTGACACATTTTTTCTTACAAATTCAAAGTCTAGAAGTTATAATTTTTACTGAATGTGCCTATGCTTAATCCTTAAAAGTGCCACTATCAGCTTTATCTTTCAAATGGCTGCTTATTTTGTGGTGTTTTGATTTGCTTAAGCTTCAAATTCACCAATAATTATCTGAAAATAAAAGATAAACTAATATTTAAGATAGAATCAATAATCACAATTAACACAAGGAAATTAATATTTAAAATGATCAAATTTAATGGTCTAATCAAAATACCCTGCATCTAATCGTTGCTTAACCATAAGAAAATGAAAAATTAACAAAACAAGATAGCTAAATTGTTTTTACGAAATCATTTCCAATGAAATCAAAGATACATACTCCTTAAGACTTAGACCTCAAAATAGTTGAGCATTAATACACATCAAAACTGATTTTCACTAGAAAATATGATAAAAGACAATTAAAGACAATCTTAATCAAAAGTATACATAAAGCCTTGGTTAATTGCCTTATGGTTTTTACTCTTTACACAAGTATTTAGGCTCAAGTGTTTACTCTCAAACTTTTATCACAAGGAATAAATTACTACAAAGTTGTACATACACCAAATATCTCTCACCATAGACACTTAAAGATATAAATCAAAAGGACTTTTGTTAGTTAGCTGAAATAGGGATTGGGTTAAAGGTTAGAAAGGCTAAAACCATTTATATTTAATAAGATGTTCAAATAAATGCAGGGGTTAAGAATAGAATGTGAGCATAACAAAGGACTCAACTGTCTATATAGTAAACTATGGCTACAATTATTCTCTTTTTGATATATATATATATATATATATATACGCATTATGTTTTATTTATTTATTTTTAAGAGTAGAAAATAAATCATCAATACAAAGATAGGCAGTCATAATACAAAGTTAAATTAAATACAAAATGGGATTTAAAAAAAAGGCTCAAAGGGCCTAAACTAGGGAAAATTAATGAGACAGTTGGTTCACATGGGAGAATAGTAATAGGAATGAGAATGAATATAGTGAAGACTAGGAATAGATATAATTATTATAATTATGATGGTTGCTTAGGACGAAGGAATGATTACTATTATCACTATTAACAGTGGTTGGTTTGGTTTGTTGGAAATCTTGAGAAATAAATTTTTTATCAAAATTTAATATATTCTAATTAATTACATTTAATTTTAACATATTATAATTAATTATATTGTTTTGATAAAAATTTTTTTAAAAAAATTTTACTTCAATTTTAATATATTCTAATTAATTATATTTAATTTTATTATAATCAAATAAATGATATTTAATTAATTATATTGTTTTGCTAAAAAATAAAATTTTGTTAAATTTTTATATCAAAATTTAATACATTCTAATCAATTATATTTAATTTTAATGTATTCTAAGTAATTATATTTAATTAATTATTTTTTTGCACAAAAATAGAAAAATTTTCAATTTTTGTTTCACATCAAATTTTAATATATTCTAATTAATTATATGGTAAGATCGTTTGCACTGATTTTTCCACGACCGAGTATGACCGCATATTTCCACGGTCAGTGCTACGACCCCGATCTGGTATCCCAACGGTGCCGATCTTGGGGGCAAGACTATAGTCGGCAAGTTTTCGATAACAAACTGACGA
>JAOQMP010000004.1:10797391-10807846 GCA_027563575.1 Erythroxylum pedicellare
AGCATTACATATCGAACCTTCAACTCTAGCCTTGTTTTTGACATTTTTCTTTAAGTGATGCAAATACCTATATTAGAAAATATGGTTATTACAATTTAATAATTAAAACATGTTATTACTTCAATTACAATAATTTAAATTTGAATTAGCTCTCAAATGGATACATCCATCGATATTGAATTGGACCAGTTAGTTTTGCCTCGTGTGTTAAATGCACAGGTAAATGCTCCATACAATCAAAGAAGCTTAGAGGAAGAATTCCTTCTAACTTGCACCAAATTACGGGAATCTCCCTTTCTAGTATTTCTATTTCAGTTAACTTGATTTCGGATGATGTTAAACTTTTAAAAAACAAACTTATTTTAGTTATCACTTCCCAAACCTTATTCGGAAGCAACTCCAGAAATGTGATTGGAATTAGCCTTTGACACATGACATTTATGACTTTTCAACCCAAATAATTTGTACTTCCTCATATCCACACATCTTGCCAAGTTTGACACATAACCATCGGGAAACTTTAGTCTTTTCAACCATTCACATAATAGTTCATTCTGTTTTTTGTCCAAAGTGTAACATACTTTTGGATATTTACCGGTGTGAAGATCCTTATGTAACTCATTCTTCTACAAAAAAGTTGCAAATCTGCTCGTGATTTTGCATTGTCTTTTGTCCTCCCTTCAATATTCAATATGGTATTGAACAAGTTGTCAAAAAAATTCTCTTCAATATGCATCACATCTAGAATATGATGTATAAATTAGTTTTCCAATATAGAAAATGCCAATATGGCAATTTGATGCACTAACACTTTTCATACCAAAAAATATCAAATGAATATGCCAATGTGTAATATAGTTTCAGTATAGTTACGTATACTTAATAACCATACCAACATGAATGAGAAAATAAATTGTAGTAAAATATAGTTGTATCTTTATTATTTGATTGTGCCATGTATTATTATCGGTCTTCATTTCTTAGTTGATGCTAAATTACAATAGAAAATTCCTTTATGAGATGGAAATCTTGTTATGTCTTAAGAATACTCGTTTGTACTTTGAAAATTCTTTTATATCATGAGACATGGAAGTAAGACTTAAAATTAACTTTGTATATGTCCCTGTGCTTGTTTTGATTTAATTACTTGAGATTAACACATATTTTAAGAATTTGTATCTTTATAATACGATATGAATAATGCATAGAAAAACAATAATCTTTATTGCTATGCAATGATGATCATCATATAATAAATGATGTAATTCAATTACATTAAGGGAAAACTTAAATTGGAGTAAAATTAAATTCTAGGCTAATTATTAGCATCAAAGACTTTAACATAGTCATGTTAGTAACATGTTCCTTATAAACATTAAGGCATAGTCCTTTAATTAGTGGATTAAGTAACATATACTTAGTCCTAAAAATGTCTTATATAAGTTTTATAACAATCAAACATTTGACTTCTAAATGGTTAGAACTTATGGTATTCTTATTGTTTTTACTAAGTTGCACTATTTAATTGTTATCACAATACAAATTTATGGATATAAAATTTGAATCAACTAAAAAATTTCCCCAATGGGATTTCTTAATCATTCAATTTGTGGTGCATCTCCATAAAGTCAATATGTGTAGTTGAAGAGTTCACATTTTTCTATTTGACACTTTATAAGATTTAGCATCATTTGCTAGCGTAAATATATATCCTGACTTGGCTTGCTGACATCTAAATATAATAAAATCTAAGTACGTATAAACTATAAGGACAAGATTACCATCTTTTATGTATGCTAGTATATAATTTTTTATGCCATTTAAATACCTTAAAACTTGCTTGAATACATTGTAATGGTATGAACTTAGGTTTGATAAATATCGTCCCAACAATTAAAACTATTAATGTAATACCGACTTAGTTCTTACGTTTGCATATATGAAGCTCCTTATATTACATTGGCATATGGAATACCCTTTATACCCTCTTTCTAAAGTTCTTCTTTGAACATTATACCAAAGATAACATTTATGTGTGTATCCATATTAAACCTTTTCAACAAACTCATTATCCAATACTTTGGTTTGATTCAATAAGTCTTAATGATTCAAAGATAATTGTATCCTTGTTAATATATTTGAATTATAGAATAGCCTTATACCTCTATACTAACCTATTATAAACTTGTTTATAGTTAATAGAAAATATTAAAATTAACATAATTCCATATATGAATTCTCATTATCAAAGCATATCCCGATGTAACTTATAATATATAATAATTAACAAAAGCAGATTTCAAGTTAATACGTAATTTAGATTTTACCATGCATTATTAGTTTAATTATATAATTCTTCGAAAATGTTTAATTTAGAGTGCTCTTTTTCGAAATACACGGTTAAGCATTTTGTTCAATACACTCAATCAATCTTCATAACCAATACAAAGAAACAACAAAAATTAATTTTACAATGAATGTAGACAATCCAAAGTCATTGAAATGGTAAAGGAAAACATTATTTTTCAAAAAACCCGTCGTGAAGTTTGAGAGAGAGAAGAGAAAAATACTTGGACATTAACCGTCGGAGACCGCTGGAGAAGACGATGCTCGTGGTTGGAGACGTAGCAGCTTCACGATGTAGACGCAACCAACGGTGGACGGAGGAGATCTGGAGAGGAAGAAGAAACAGGGGCACGCAGGTGCGGGAGGGGGGAAAGGGGAAGGGGATGGCTGGGAGCTTTTAACCTAACCAAAATGACGTCGTTTGGTTTAAAGAAAAGAACATTCTGTCACCAAGAAAACGATGTCGTTTGGTACATCGTCGTTTTCTTGCTGACAGAACGTTTTGTTCCAACAACAAAACGACGTCGTTTTAGTTTAAATAATAAAATGTTCCTTCAGGATGAAAATGACGTCGTTTCATTTAAAACCAAACGACGTCATTTTGTTACTGGCAGAACGTTTTGTTCTAGTAACAAAACGACATCGTTTTGGTTTAAATAACAAAACGTTCCTTCACGATGAAAACAACGTCGTTTAGTTTAAAACCAAACGAAGCTGTTTTTGTTGCTAGAGGCTTTAACTTATTTAGTTAACTAAAACGACGTCGGATCACTTACAACCAAACGACGACGTTTTCATCCTGAAGAAAACCTTTTTGTCCTATAATAAAACGACGTCGTTTTAACTATAACAAAATGATATTGTTTTGTTGCTGAAGGCTTCATAAGTGTTACAAAATGATGTCGTGTGGTTACTTTTCAAAACGTTTTCGTTTACATTAAAAGTTCGAGCTCCATGACGGAAGACGTTGGACAAATGCCAACTACATTATTATAGGAAAGCTCCGTCGGTAAATTTCCTTTATTTTTCACCCCTTCTTAATTTTTCAGGCAACTTCACTAATGGATGTATTATTTCCGTCAATAATTTGTGATGTTTTCTTTTCCGTCGGTAAGTTTCCGTCGATATTTCATACTTTTCTTGTAATGCAAGAGAAGAAGGAAGATTAACCTAAAATTTTCCATCTCTAGTTTTTAGCTTTTCACCAAATTCGGTTTTCTTCTTTTTAGGAGACAATACAGTAGTTTCTTTTTACTAGATGTTAGAAGTAGTTATGACTATTATTGACTAACTTGCTTTTTCTTGGGTGAAGAGAATCAAAGCCCTTAGAACTTTATAGATTGAGAGATAATTGAGTCTTATTGTTAAGTATTTCATTTATTTATATATTGAATTATTTGTATGTGCTTTTGTTTTTATGATTGTTTTTGATTGATTTATAATGTGCACTATTCATTTATTGATGGAAACAATCATTTGTTAGATTAAAAATTAAATACGTAAAAATTCAATTCCTTTACTCTTTGCAACAACCAAGAGTTTTCAATTTGTTGTATCAGAATTTACTAACTTCTAAAAAGGCGGGTTCAACTAGATTAAACAGAGTAACAAATATTGTATTATCCTTTATCGATAGTTTTTCTTTTCCTAAATCTATTGTTTAATTAAATTTTGGGTTGTTTTCAAGGTTGGTAAATAATAAGAGTTAGTTGAATTACATGTTTTTTATTAACTAATCCTAAAGAAAGCCAAGTATTTAATACCACATCAAATATGTGATTGATGAAATAATATTCTTGTCGTATCGATAATCAATCTTAGTTCCAATGGTAGAAGCGACCGTAAACCGATGTTTGTTTTCTTTAGACAAGTATTTAATACCACATCGAATGTGTGATTGATGAAATAATATTCTTGTTGTATAGATGATTAATCGTAGTTTCAATGGTATAAATAATCGTAAACTGATGTTTGTTTTGTTGATAATTCTCTTTTTATTATTTACATAATTTAATTTTATTTATTTATCATAAAATTTTGTATCATCATAACTCTCGTTGCTTTAAATATTTCTTTTGTACCGATTAACGAACTAAAATTCTTCATAGAAATGAGGCCTACTTTTCTGTGCTATATTTATTTTGTTACAAGAATTTATATTTAGGTTAGGGTGCAGATGTCACCGATATTAATTTGATATTATCTCTAATATTAATTTGGTATTAATTAATACAGTATTTTACCATTGCTAAATTGATATTAATTTGCACAACGGAACATTGACATGTAGTGGTTAAGAAAATTATGTGTCTTTCACTTGGTACTTTGTGGGAGAATAAAAAATGATGAACGACGAGCACTTGCATTCCTTCCTCTCCTAAGTTAGAGGAAACAGAGTCATAACAAAGATGGCTTGTCTCTGATTCCCATGCGAACCACTAGCTTGGTCCTGAATACACTTAATCATGATGATGGCCTCTTGGTCAGCTACTTCATGATCGAGGGGTTTGGCTGACAAGGACTTTGGTTCACCTACATATTGTGAAGGTGCTCAAATGAAGGTATCATTACAGCAGATCTCCTTTGTTGAAATTCTCTGTTACCAATATTTTGTCTGTGCATATTATATTAAGAAACGGAAGGGTGAGTCAGCTAAAAAAATCAAACTATTCCCTAAGTTCTACACTTCCTAGTAGACAAGAGAAAATTATACATGTCTTTTCATTATCCAACCCATTTATCTTAATTATATTTTGCTACCGTCCAACTAGACATGCATATTTGCTTAAGTCTTTTTTTTTTTTTTTGGGTTGAAATCTTCAATTTTTATATAACGGAATTTCTTGAAGTTCATTTCAAACTCAAATTTTGTCTATTATAAAATATTCAAAGTTAAATTATGTGTATAGGCTCATATCTTTATATGAAGCAAATATTTAGTAATTTATCAAATAAATAAAATTTAAAGTAAATCATAATTTTGTTATAATGAAATCTAATAAAAATTAATTAAATGAGGTAAAATAGTATAAAATTTTCTAATTTTGATAAAACTTGTGTATATGCATGAGCTAGCTATTATATAATAATTTTAAAGTAAGATAACTAAAACATATTTATAAATACAGGTGGAATTATAATTTTGTGAAATTTTTTTTTATATATTTCAAACTTTACCGTCAAATTTTTTTGAATTGAGATTTCTGTACAAAGAGTTATTGTAAATTTATGTTTAAAATTAAATTAATTTTTAATCATAGTTTTATAGTTGATGCAAGCAAATAATCATTTAATAAATTTCACATTCCATCCTTATTAAAAAGTTATTCCATGCAAAATTTTGGTAATTAATCATAGGTATAAAAAGAAATCATTTGTAATAATGAATGTTCCAATAAGTCAAGTTTGCAACTGAAATTTTAAGTTAGATTTGGATATAAAAATATGTTTTAATTAGATTGGATTTGTCGAAATCCAACTCACTCGGTCCAAGTTCTATTACTTTCTAAATTATATTTAAGATTGCAATATTGTTTTTAGTTACAACAATGAGTGAAGTAGAGATGATCTCCATAAATTAAAAGGTTCTTTTAAATTTTATAATTTACACTAAGAGTATTTAAAAAATGACACAAACTTAACCTACCTCTGAGACCACCGTTGGTTGAGCTCTAAAGTAGATCATATGAAAAGGCTTTTGATAGAATCAGAGTTGGTCGATCTGAGAGTGAGAATTATAAACTATGGAAAGGTTTTATTTTGAAATTTGGCGTAACAATATGAATCTATCCACGGTGCGTGCGCCTATCATTGGGCTACCATAAGTGTTTTGAAATTTCTTGGGAGATCATCAAAGCATTTGGATTGAAATTGGCAAGAACTGGAGGAGGTCTCAATAAATGCACTATAAATGATAATTACTTGACAAATACCTAAAAGCCTTATTCAAACTGTTTGCTGACTGTCAGTTTACGTATAAGCTTTTCAAATATTATAAAAATGATCAAGAAAGGTGCAAAATTCTTCAAGTCCTACCAAATATGCAATCCCAAAAAGCGTTTGAAAGATGAAGAAAACTGGTAAGGATGATTAAACAAAAGGTTGGAGCATATCCTTCACAAATACTACTCTTGAATGCATAAAACGGATCCAAATGGGATTTGTTATAATCCCAAATGCAACTTGATAATGGAGAATAATTTTGATTCTTGCAGGACCCCCTCTGCTTTCTCGATAAAGTTTTTAAGTTTGCTCTCCAAATTAAGATAATTCAATTGAAGACGGGGGCTAGCTCCTTACATCCTTCAATTCCAATAAGTTTACGTTAAGCTCTATTTAATTTAATTTAATAAATTAAATAATAATTTATACACATTTGTCGTCATTACACGATCAGAATCATGTACATGCGGAACAGAAGAGGCATGTTTATAACTTTAACTTTATTAAGAAAAGAAATGAATAGTTATTGTGTTTATTGAAGCTGACAGAATAAATCATCAATCAACAATTCGACGACTGAGAATGAAGCGAAGAAGATAGGAATTCAAAGTGGGTGTGGGCACAAGGACAATACTTGAAGAGGGACGGCCATTTTCCATCAAAATCGGATCTGGGTCCAAACTACAATGCCTATTATCTGCCATTCCAAGTCCCAACGTACCAGTTTGGTGAAGTCAAACCTCAATTTTCGTAGTAGCTAAGAAGTCCAACGTTTTCTTAAATCATAACCTACTTCTCATTTTCTCTCTTCTTACCATTCCAAATGGCTTCGTCAAACATAGGTATCTCGAAGAAGAAGAATCTGTTAACATCTTTTGCTTCGTTCTCAGAATTCCATCACGTAGTCTCATGTAAGGGGGACAAACTGTTATTATTCTACTAAGTTGGGACAAAATTAGTGATTTTAATAAATTACCCCATGCCATCATCGGGATGGTCTCGATTTCATGAGTTTAATTAAAGAATCTTGCAGTGAGATAACATATAGATCCTTTAATTTGTGGGATTTGGGAAATTGCTGTGATTATAAATGAGATGAGTAGAATGCTTTTCATAAAAATACAGTGCTTAAAAGTAGTCATGTTAGGTGTTTAGTAATAATCATATTAAAATTAATACACCTAATTCTGAAACATGTAATACAATATATATGTTAAAGAGTCACGCAAAGAATTAAGTTTTGACTCAAACCTGCTTTCAGAACTGCTCAAACCAGCATAATTGTATCAAGGAGAGATTCGATATCATGGTAAGCTTCATTAGATGTTGGAGTCATTCAAGAAGATATATATTTCTTTTTCAAATAGATATTTTCCACAACCTATACATGAAAGAACTGCATTCCTGTGCGAGGTTGCACAATTGTCTATGTATATGGTAAATGATGAGTTATTTTATTTTATTGAGGTAATCAAATTAGAAGCTCTAGGTGATTAAATTATAATCTGAATTAAAACATGTCCACTTAGGTATTTGATTGGTTGAAATGGAAATGATTCGAATCTCAATTAAAACCCCGTGTGGGCAGTCAACTGTATACACGTACGACTGTCCTTCTCTGTTCTTCTTTTTTATGCAAGTGCAAAAGAAATGTAGATGAATTAACATAGGCACATGCGGGTTACTTAATTAGATTTCCGTGAACTATGTCTAAAGCAACTAAGAGGACGTATGTATAATGATTCTTCAAGAGGTAGGGATTTAATTCCACTACACTACCCATACCGACTAAAGTGTACATACATTACACACCAATATGCATACAAAATGAGAATCCGTACCGTAACTATTCCCAACTCTCAGTCTTCGATCACCTAATCTCACTCAAAAGTCACCAACTCACTTATTATATATGTCGATGTCTCACTCTCTGGTTCAACTCTGGTCACCAAATTATACATATATATAAAAAATGATCACATAATCAACCAACAGGCACCAAAGTGCCCACAACTAACAAAGTTTCCGTTCGCACTTTAGCAAAATTTGACAGCTGCCAGTATACTGTCTGGTAGAACAACCAGTCAAAACCTCTCTTCATTTCTTGTTCCTTCTCTCTCTCTCTCTCTCATTTTCTCACATACACTGGAAAAATAAACCCTAGCTAGCTAACTAATCCTTCTCTTTCTCTAGAATTTCTAGCAATGGATCCTAGTACACCAGCTAGTTAGCTAACGACTCTTCAAGCTCTTTGTCTTAAGAACAAGTACAAAGACCCCATTTTCTTGGGCAGTTCACAGTATCTCCTCAGAGTCATCTACCTTTCTTTTATATTTCTCACCTGCAGGTCTGCTCTGCTATTCTGTACCATCTCTTCTTCTCTTCTTAAAAGCATTGCCAACAACTTCTTTTCTGTGCTGTCTCAGTTGGGGAATTACACGGGTTTGATTTTCAGATAGGAAAACACAATAGTCTCTAGGTTATCGAACAACCATTCAGTTCCTGTCTTTGGAAACCTCCCTGACGATTTTCTTTTCTCCTTTTCTTTAGTTTCTTTTAAGTGATTCTAAATTTGGAATAAGTGAAAAGATTGAAGCTTTGCTCAGGTTGTGGACACAGTTGCCATAATGGCTGCGCCACCCAGTAAGCGCTTGCAGAGTATGTTGCAGGCCGCGGTGCAATCAGTTCAATGGACTTACAGTCTCTTTTGGCAAATTTGTCCACAACAAGGGTAATCTTTCAAATTATACCTAACAGTCAGAATCAGTGCCCTCTCACCTTTGTTTTTCTTCCTGATATTTACGTTGTTGATTTATGAATATATGATCAGGATCTTAGTTTGGGGAGATGGGTATTACAATGGAGCAATCAAGACTAGAAAGACAGTGCAACCAATGGAGGTCAGTGCTGAGGAGTCGTCCTTGCAAAGGAGCCAGCAGCTTAGAGAACTTTACGAGTCATTATCGGCGGGAGAGACTAATCAGCCGACACGTCGGCCTTGTGCAGCCTTGTCTCCGGAGGACTTGACGGAGTCGGAGTGGTTTTATCTTATGTGCGTGTCATTCTCATTTCCTCCTGGTGTTGGGTAAGTTCTACTGCGAACTAGCTTTCTTTTTGGTTTGATCTTCTACATTTTCATTTTCAGTTAATTGATATACTTGATGCTCAGGTGCATTAGTGTGCTAGTTAAATAGAAAACAATATGGGTGGATGATCTCTTCAACTGTAGATTCTTTTGTAATGTAGGCTTAGTGAAACTAGCTGAGAATTCTGCGCAAAAAAGAAGCAAAAAAAGCAAAAAACTTTCTGAAAAGAAGTAGGGCATTTAATGAAAAAGTTATGCAATTCAGTTTTTTCCCTGAAGGAAGAGAAGAAGAAAAAGATGGAGGTGCCCTCACTTCTTTCCATAATTAAATATAAGAGAAACCGAGGGCCTTCGGTAAGGCTAAATGCTTAAATAGCAGTAAAGGATATCCCAGTCCACATAGGACAAAGAGGAGTAGTAAAGAATGTTAAAAGAGGATGATGAAATGACAGACATAGATTGCACGATAGACGATAACTTGTCGTTTATCCGCACTCGTATTCATGTCTAACACGCAGGAGTAACCACATCTATTTCATTTCTTATGAAGTGGAAAGGGGAGCACATAAAGGAGCTGTTTGTGATTAATTTCCTTTCTGAGAAGAAGCTGACTTCTGATCATTTATAGTGCCTTGATGGCTACCTTGACGACACTTTAGTTGCGAGCCTTCATGTCATCTTCTTTCTAATGAGAAGGCCTTTCGATTATGGTTAAAGCTGAAAGAAGTACATTTTCCTTAGTTCCGCGCAGCTTGACAATCTTGAGATCGAAAACTACTTTTGAAACTGTTGGCTAGGGGAATATATTTCTTAGAGTTAAAAGATCTTGGTAATGGTTGAACAATAGATACTTAGGCTGCTTCTTAATTTGGAATCTCTACATAACCAAGCTGATCTGCTATCTTCATATATATGTAATACCAACTAATTATGCCTCTCTTCCATCGGTTTGTATTACACTAAGTTACTAACATCGTACACTTTGACTTTCAGGTCGTTTAGTAATACTTTGAGGTGTTCACTGTTTCATACTCATGAAGCAAAATAGTTCTACGAATTGAATAGTATTTGTTTAGTGTGCT
>JAOQMP010000004.1:10807946-10824784 GCA_027563575.1 Erythroxylum pedicellare
GTGTGCTCTTAGCAAGAATTTGTTCGTCTTGTTTTTAGAGCCACTTCTCTTCTGTTCTGTGGTGCATAGTATTGTGGTTATCCAATGGGAACATTTTGGTCCCCCACCTGCATTCTTTCAACAAATTCTTGCTAGGACTACTCAACGATTCACATTTGCCACGTTTTGCATCCATTTGAATTTACTAAATCCTCATGTGTCTCTAAGTATACCATCATCGATGGTTTACTTGGAACAAATTCGTTACCTGCATTCTTTGAACAAAATCGCGGCCGGACCACTCAACGATTCATTTCGTTTGCCACGTTTTGCGTACATTTGGATTTACACTCATCGAGGGACGTGTAAATACGCAGATTTTTAAGTTTGAATTGATCACTGAACCTCTTGTGTTGGTAAGGGCTAAAACAAGCACTTCACCACCAATCCGGGTACAGGTGGTTAGGTTTTCCCATTCAGCTTACTAGCAACGATAAACTCCTGGCTAGGATGGCTCACAAAGTGAGCTAACTGATGGTCCTGTGGAAAACTCAATTTTCTTTTTGATTTATTATATTCAATTAGAACCAGATCCATATAATTTGACGCAATAATATTACATGCGAATATATTTATGCTGTTCATAGATGCATGTAACTGGGACTTTAACACTCCGAATGCAGTGATTTATATACAGAACCCAATTATCATCTTGATGGATTATCATAACATGCAGCTTACCAGGAAAGGCATATGCAAGGAGACAACACGTATGGCTTACTGGTGCAAATGAGGTTGACAGCAAAACGTTTTCGAGAGTTATACTTGCAAAGGTACAGTATCTGCCTTACATCACCACATCGTCTTCCAAACTTACCAGTCACAGCTCAAACTCACTAGTTTCTAGTTAATCAAAACAATTCTTCTTCTTCTTCTTTTTATTTACTAACCTGAGTCATCTTCATTGTTTTTAAATATGTTACTTCCCCAAACACATGGACTATAGAGCGCTCGTATACAGGTAATATTACTTGCCAGCTACCCCATGCAGTTTTATCTTCTGTTAAATTACGTACTTGGCTTCCTTAATTTCTTCACGGCTATTAAGTTGGTCACGCATTTCCCGTTCAACTCTTTCAGACCGTGGTATGCATTCCTATCCTTGACGGCGTCGTCGAGTTTGGCTCAACCGAGAAGGTGAATAAACAATCTCTTTATTGAACTATTGCTGTGCATGTTTACATTGGTTCGGTCAAGCAATTAATGCTGATCAACTACTTGAATATACAGATTCAAGAGGATGTTGGATTAGTCCAACACGTAAAAGGATTCTTCACAGACGACAACCACCCTCTTCCACCAAAACCGGCTCTCTCTGAGCACTCAACTTCCAACCCCGCCACCTCATCGGGTCACCACTCTCGCTTCCACTCTCCTCCCGTTCCCGCCATGTATGCCGCAGCAGACACACGCTCCAACGTTGATCAAGAATACGAGGAAGAAGAAGAAGAGGAGGAGGAGGAGGAGGGGGAGGAGGAGGAGGAGGAAGATGAAGAGGAACACGGGTCAGATTCAGAAGCCATAACCGGTGGTCGAACCGTTGCGTCGCATCCGAGTGAACCCCAAAACGCTCCAGACGTAACAACAGTGGCTGAGCCAAGCGAGCTGATGCAATTGGAGATGTCTGAGGACATCCGGCTAGGCTCGCCTGAAGATGGGTCGAACAATATGGAACCGGAATTCCATTTGACGGGTTCGGGAAATGCAGCGGACAATCAAAGGCGAGCCGACTCGTTTAGAGCGGAATCAGCTCGCAGGTGGGCAGAAGAGGCGTTGAATGGTAGCCTTCAACCACCGGTTCCTGGTAAGAATCAAAATTCCAAGTTGGGTTGGTTGAAATTCAAAGGGAAGTTAATGACTTTGCCAAGTTTTTGTGAGGATATAGGTTTAGTTAGAGGCCGTAGGAGGGCCCAAGTGATCTGGATCCAGTCACCTAATTCGTCTAACTGATTGCGTTAAAAAGCAGTAGTGGTACGCTTAGGTCACATGACATGGGTCATTGATTTCTCCAAAATCTTACCGCTTAGATTCTACATTTTGGTCCCACTGCAGTTTTAGCTCCATCGGCCTTGTGTCAGCCACTAGTCCCTAATCCTTACTGCATTCCATCACGTGCGCAGTTTGGACTTTGTAAGATTGTCAAACCTACCCAACCACACACTTTTGTCAAAAATTAGGTTTATTCTAATAAAGCCTAGTAACATTGGCATTTTTATAGGCTAATGTCGTTTTCTGTGATAGGGTAACATGGGTAATGGGTTAACTAACTTGCAGGACAGTCGCCACTCCACGAAATGACTCAAGAAGACACTCACTACTCCCAGACGGTCTCAGCCATCCTCCAAAACCAGCCAATACGCTGGGCCGAGTCTTCGTCAGCATCCTACGTTGTATATTCTTCCCACTCAGCCTTTGCCAAGTGGACAAGCCGTTCCGACCATCTCATCCACGTGCCAGTCGAAGGAACGTCCCAGTGGCTCCTCAAGTACATACTCTTAAGCGTACCCTACCTCCACAGCAAGTACAGGGAAGAGAACTCACCCAAGCTACGGGACGGCGACGCCGCCACCCGCTTCCGCAAGGGTGCGGCTCAGGACGAGCTCAGCGCCAACCACGTGCTTGCAGAACGGCGTCGGCGAGAGAAATTGAATGAGAGGTTCATTATACTGAGGTCGCTAGTGCCGTTCGTCACCAAAATGGACAAGGCTTCCATATTAGGGGACACCATAGAGTACGTGAAGCAACTGCGTAAGAAGATACAGGACTTGGAGGCACGAAACCGGCAGATGGAGATCGACCAAAGATCGCGAGTTGTAGACACTCCGCAAAGAACGAATAGTAATTCCAAAGAGCAGAAAAGTGGGGTCACAACAATAGAAAGAGCGAGGGTTGGTCAAGGTTCAGAGAAGAGGAAGTTGAGGATAGTAGAGAGTGGTGGCGGACCAACAAGGGCCAAGTCGTTGGAGGCATCGCCGCCGCGACCGCCGCGACCAGCACCGCCACCGCTGCAGCTAGGGGAAGATGGGCCCAGCGTGGAAGTGTCGATAATAGAGAGTGATGCATTGTTGGAATTGCAATGTGGTTATAGAGAAGGGCTGTTGCTAGATATAATGCAAAAGCTGAGGGAGATGAGAATAGAAACGACAGCAGTTCAATCTTCTACGAGCAATGGGGTGTTTGTGGCTGAACTAAGGGCCAAGGTATATCAACCTTTGAATGTAAAAGCACGAGATGCTCATTTTCATTTGTTGATCTTTTGAAACTATTTACATATGTTTTGTTTGTTATGCAGGTGAAGGACAATGTTAACGGCAGGAAGGTGAGCATCGTGGAGGTGAAGAGAGCATTAAATCAAGTAATACCCCGTCACTGATGCATCCCTATTTTGTGATCGGAATTTGTAGAGTTGGACAATAATCTGTCAAGAACTGACCTTTTCTTTTCTTTCTTAAAATTATTATTGTTACTATAGCCCTATTAATATGATTTAGTTTGGTTTTGTACAATTATTAGCTAAGTTATGGTTGTAGTGGTGAAGCAGAAACGAACATCCATTGATTTTTATTAGATCAGATCAAGTCTTTGAAATTGAAAGACGTAGGCTTTTCTAGCACATATAAATGTAAATGAGTATGAAGAAATAAAATAATTCAATTTTCTACCTTTTCCTTGTTGCCATATTTTTCCAACTCTCTATTGGAAACATTGTCCCCTGGTATTACAACGGGCACCACCAACCTAACAGGAGGTAGGTACAAACTAACTCCAATCTGGCCTTCACAAGTGGTTTAGGACTTCTTGACTTGGTGAAATTAATCTTTTAATGTCATTTTGTATACATTTATTTATTTGATGGCTTATAGGCCTTCAGGTAACATTGAGAGCCAAGTACCAAGCTTGGTGGTGAGCAGAGAAGCAGGGTAAGCCAACTAAGTCCCTGCCGATTGCAGAAGAAGAAAGGAGTAGTAGACTCTACCAAAGAACGACGCTTTCCCATGATCATGGAACTTCAAATGAAGCTTCTCTACATCATAACACTAAAAATCAAGTCATAATACTAAAAATTAAGGGTTTAACTAATTCACTGCTCACAGATAAAGATCTTAACTTCTTTATAGTTGGAGTACTGCACAAATTTATTCTCAAGGTCGCTCCAACTCAAGTCCACGGAAGCAAAAAAATGTATGCTTTAACAAGAAAGGAGGTACCAAGATTAACATTAAGGAGGTCCAGTGCCCTGTGTAAATCAAAGGAACCACAGGCAAAATTTCCCAAGTGACAAGTGCTTCAGATTCAGTACAAACGGAATTTTTCACACTGGAATCACTACAGAAATAAACCCAATTCCTCATTTATATTTTACGTCCAAGTGCTGCCAACTATGTGGTACATCTTCAATAGTTTCTCAAGATCAGAATTCAAACTGCCTTTAATATCCAACAAGAAAGTTTTGTATGGTCGTCCAAAAATCTATGCCAACTCCTCAAGGTCCGGATGAAATAAGACCAAACAACATCATGAACTTCCACTTTGACAGATGTGCATGATGTCAAAAAATCCTTAGTACAATATGTCCTGCAAGCCTGTCTCACTCATCCTTTCCAAGTCCTCTTGTGAGAGCAGAGTTTTCCTTACGCTGCCGCCAGTCTTATCATATGGTTGAGCCATTTTCCGTAGGAACTGCGGTGGTTGACAAAAAACAAAATTAAATTTCGTCAACATGAAATAATAGCATTTACAGATTGCATCAATTCATAGTAATGCAGACTTAAATAAAGTTGCTTAAAAACATCTCTAGGGTAGTAGTTCAAAACTTCTAGCCTTCAGGAATTCACGTAATTCCAGTATCCTGGCTTATGTTTATTTAACCAACCAGGCAGATTAAACAAAAGCACCTATGTTTAACATCATTAGTTGGTAATCCTCATCAGATTACACAACTTCAGGGGATATAGATGTCCTTGGGCACACGAAGGCATATATCATGGGTGATATAGGTCTGAAAGGAGAAATAACATGTAATAGAAAATCTAGCTCCGGAAAATATTTTCAAATTAGACAGATTGAGGCAATGTCCATACTTAGAAATAGCAAAACTTCTTCACATGTCAATACATCTACAACTCGGTTCCTAAGCTATGGGGCTCATCTTCTATGGACCATAAGTTCACTATTGAGAAAAAGTGTAGATAATATTACGATGCAAGGACATACCTCCCTCGCAATATGTAGTGCCATATCAGTACTCAAATTCAGATTTACATCTCGTAAATGTGACAATATCCAACTTGGCAATTTAGAGCGCTTATCATGGCGGCTATATCTGTGCACATTGGAAAAGAACATATTATGCGAACATAAATCTGTTAGATATTTATGAACATCCATATGATCAATGCTAAACCTATGAGACAATGACACAAATGAATGTTGCCCAAAAAATTCAAGATGTAACAATTGTAGATTGTTAAGATTATGCATTTACTTCCCAATATCTTCCTATGCAAAACTGACAAAGCATAGCCTCTTCGTTTATGAGTGAGTTCCTCACACACTTGCTAAAAGGCATTGTGAATACCATATTGAAAGGATGACACAATCTAGGTCATACCTTTTGTCTGCGAATATCATCATTCCATAGTCGGCCTTTGACCGGATCACTCGGCCCACACATTGAGCAGCTTGTCTCTGATTCAATAAAATTCCATTAACCAACTTCTAATTTATATAAGACAGAGATATGTTTTCCAATCCTATATTTAAAGAAATCTGATTGCTGTAGATTCAAACTGGAACTGATATCATACCAAAGCATCAAAAGTAAGGAAATCGCCTTCCTTTATCTGAAACGTATCCCTTAAATACTCCAATCGAGCTATTAATATTCTGCAATAAAGCCATTGTGACATTAATTCAAGTTAGTGTTCAAAAATAGGTAGATATCTCATATACCAACACATCCCAGTTGATTTGTCCATTTTCAAAAAAGTTAATTTTTTAAGGAGATTATCAATTCAATTTATAAAGCCTCACTTTGGCAAAGGATGATTGGAGGGCAAAAACATACTTGCTTAATGTGTACTGGAAAGGGACACCAAACATGATCACCAGTCTGCCATAGTGTCGATCAAAGTCAATTCCTTCAGCTACTTTTCCCCTGTAATCTCAATACTATGTCATACAAACTTACAATTTTATATTCCTGCCATAAAAAGTACACTTTAGCATCAATCTTGCATACCTTGCTACAGAGAAAAAAACTGCACCTCTGCCACAATCACAAGCCCTACGATAGTTGTCAAGGGCCAATGTAGTTTCCACCACATCTTGGGTCTCAATGAAAACTAGTTTATGCTGCATTATTTCCTGCAGTAACATCAGTGTCAGGTAATATGCAAGAGGTCGCAGTAATCTCAAAGTGATAGCAAGGACGCTTTATCACCTTTAGAATATCATGTTCATTCCAGTAATTGATAATTCCATCCATATATGAGTAACTGACAAAGAAGCACACAATACCATCTGGAACAACAGAGACCATCTCCACCAACAACTTCCCATAATTCCTTGCAACACCAGGATCAGTTCTCATATCAAATTTGGTGCTTACTGGAAGTTGATCACTGCAAACAATAATGCAACAAAGGTAAACCGATTGTTGCACAATTTAACAAGATAAATGTATATTGGAAGTCAAATACCAAGATCCATTCCATAAATAAGTTCCAACTTAAAATATCATACCTTCCTCGTGTGAGGACCATTGGACATATGCAATCCCTTGTTAAAGACATTGTAAAGCTTCTGCTAACAACAGGATGGAAATTAAGAAGGCGAGGATAGAGATCGATTGGACTTAGAGTTCCAGATGTAATTACCACTGACTGGAATCGGTCAAATACAGGCTTTATGGCCAGAGAAGCATCATGGCAACTAAGCTGCAATTAAAAAGATTCATAGAGATCAAAATTAAATAAAAGAATATTAGGGAAAAAAGACTGATCCCTCGACATTAAATGAAAAAGACACACATAAAGCTATACAGAACAAAGTAATGCCAAGCTTGCAAGAAGAAGAAGAAGCAACCTGCAATACTGGATCAGGAATATGAGGCATCCTCTCATCAAAAGGCTCAATTATAATAGAAAACCCACGAGCATATGTCCCCACCAGTGTTGCAAAATCACAAATTGTTTGGATGTGTAAGAACTCATCTGTGTCAGTTATTTCCAGAGTCATCATAAGTGAGTGAAGTCGATCATAACAAAACTTCAGTGCTTTTTGATCAATCCCTGCATGGGTATTTACAGAGGCAACAAAGCTAACAGGGCTCTCCTTCTCAACATTATCAGTATCCAACCTCCCTTCCAAATACTGGACCAATCTGCGCAAGACATGCATAAAATGCTCTGCTCGTCGTATGTTTCCAGGAACGGCCTCCTTCAGAATATCATCGGGCAAGGCAGGATTTGCAAGCCAAGAATCTGAGGCTGCAGAAAAAGAAATGTACCTTTTGTTGGGAGAAGGGAAGGAAATAACAAATGAGTACTAGAAAATTGTCTGAAAGAAGAGTTAGATATTTAGAATCAAGAAGTAGAATATTAACATTCTCTGTACCAGCTAGGTCCCCTCTAAGTGCCAAACCTTCAACTAGTCGGTTATATTCAGCACGCAATCTACCAGCATCAGTGGCCTTGAACCTCCAATAAAATGAAGAATGTAAGTAAAGTTTAGTCTATAGAAAATTAAGCCAAGTTTAAAGTCTAGCCTAGAGGATTAGTTTTGCAGAAAGTATAGGGGAAAAAGAAATCAAGTTGCTGTTTTATTTTCATATTTTGGCAGAGTGAACCAAATATCATGAGATACTAATTTCACAACATTTAGAAAAGAAAGGCCCAGCAAGGAATTTCAAACCATAAGGTTGTCGCGCATTAGAAAGTAAACAGGATCAACTCAAATGGCTAAAGACATCATACCTATCAATCTCATGTTGCATCCTAGTGAGATTTCTTGAAGCCCCGTCAAGAGTTTGTCTTCTGACACTGACACTAAGTGCCTCGATACAAACATTATCAATATTATGCGCCTCATCAAACACCACAACGGACTCCTTCTGCATTTCCTTGGAAATAATCCCAGCGACCTTAGGATCAAGCAAGTATTGGTAATTATAAACCACCACATTTGCAAACTGCACCATATGCCGAGCCAAGAAATACGGGCACCACCCCTTCTCTTTGCCAAAAGCTCTCAAATCCTGATCACAATAGCAAATGTTCAATAACATACATACAAGCAAAAACTATTGTAATTGAAGATCAGAAAGATCCTTTCTACCTGAAGTGTATAAACCCCAGGTGGCAACAATGCTCCAGAAGCCGCCCTTTCATAATTCTCAAAGAACTCACATGTGGGAACATTGGGATTCTCCGCTGCCAAGGCCCGAACCCAACTAGCCGTCAACTTCCGACAAGCCGCATCAACAGAGTCTCGATTCTCGGCGGCCAAAACACTAGGATTTATACACAAATTCTTCCTCGAAGACAAGCCGAGAGCCAAAATCCTGGCGGCGGGACCCAAATGCATGATTTGGTAGTTGTGCAACAATCTGAGCTCGGCTAAGGTTTTCTCCATCTCATGAACGGTGCGAGTGCAGTAGATGAGTTTTATAGGGGTCTGGGGTTTAGAGAGGGAGCAGCTAGTGATAAGAGAGAGTAAAGCGATGGTCTTGCCGGTTCCGGTTGGCATTTCGAGGAGACAGTGGCCTTTGGCATCGAGGGCACGCTTGAGCTCCACCATGTAGGCGTATTGCTCCGGGTAGATGTAGTCGTAAGGGAAGTAGACGGTTACGTCCTCGATCTGGAACTTCATGTCGGCTAAGTTGGGCTTCGGTTGGTTCAGGGGTGGCCGTGGTGGTGGAATGGTCTTAGGTTGTTAGCAGGAGGGGTTAGGGCTTTTGCTCACATCATAATTTTTTAAATATTATAAAATAATCAAAATGTATTTTATAGATATCAATTATAATTGATGATTTTCTATTATTATAAATATTTATCTAAATGCCAATGGTTAACAATTAGTTATATTATCAAATAATCTTCGAAGAAAGTGGAGCCCGTAGAGAAGTCCCGGTTTGTGTGACTGAAAGTGGAGGCACCGCCTTCATGGAAGCAACTCGTCGTTTTGCTCCCCAGCTACTTGGCGCTCTACCTGCAACACCACGAGGTAAGCGCCAAATTTTTTGTTAGTGGAAGATAATCGATTTTCCGTGCCAAAGTTATCGTTGTGCATCTCTAATAGACGAGCGTTTGGGTTTAAGATTCATGCTTCTTGTTCTTATCCATGATAATTAAAAATGTGTTGCAGGTAAAAATGCCAACTTAAAGAATCTTCCGGGTTGTTGTTCTTTTGGTACAAAACCCTCTTTCATTATCAACGTTAAGCTGGGCCAACTCGGCAGAAGCCATTTTGGTCGAGCAAATGAGAACTTCTCGGTTCATTCTTCGAATCAGCTAAGAAGTGACTATGCAAATACAGAGTTAACATCTGTACCATCAAGACCTGATGATGAAGCTGCGTCTGATGTTAGCAATTATAATACTTTGCAGTTACTACCACCAAAAATGTTCCAAAATAGGTTTCTTAATTTTGTAAGGATAAGTTCTGTAGTGAGTGATGCTGCCGAGGCATTTTTTAAGAGTGAGATTAGGCGAAGGTTATTTGTGACGGCTGTATTAATTGTTATTAGTCGTGTTGGATATTTCATTCCTTTGCCTGGATTTGATAGAAGGTTGATACCTCAAGATTACCTCAGCTTTGTTTCAGGATCTGTTGGTGAGTTACCTTAAATATTTGTATGTGCATGTCTAAATGCAAGCAAATGAATGCTAGATGTCATTCTGGGCAATCCGATCAGTTCAATTTGTCTTAAGTACCTCAGAACTTTTGAACAGGTGACTCCAACTTTGTTCTTATGAGTTCTGTTTTATTTCTTTCTGACAGATGAACTTGGTGATTTCACAGCAGAGCTAAAACTGTCTTTTTTCCAGCTTGGAATCAGTCCCCAGATATTTGCTTCAATACTTATGCAGGTTAACATCTTTCTTATATCAACTCACTTGTTCATCATATGCAAATAGCACAAATGTAAGGGGGAAAAATACTTGTTTTTCTTTCTCCATCAGTGTCAAAAAGTTGTCAGGGTTTTTTAAGCTTTTGGAGCTCTGTGATTTGGTTGAGAGTCTCCTGACTGGGGCAGCATAAAGGAATAGGAAAAATATTTTTGTTGTCGTTCATGCCATTTGTTTTACCTCCATTGTTTGCCTCTTGATAGTTCAAAAGTTGTCAGATTGAAATAAAATTGGTTCAACGGGATTTCTTTATTTTCATTTCATCTAAATAAAGGTTCCAGCATCATTGCTCTATATTATTTGCTAATTTCTACGAATTTACACTCTCAGGTGCTCTGTCATGTCGTTCCCTCCCTTGTAAAGCTGCGGAAAGAAGGCTTAGATGGCTATGAGAGGATCAAGAGTTATATGTGTGTCTAGTTATTCATTTTAAGCAGTGAGACGAGGCCTTGCTACTGAATGAAGTCTTTATTATTTGATCATTCGATTTTATTGGGTTATGAGTAGATTTATTATTCAACCTGTCTTAGATGGTGGATTTCACTTGGTTTTGCAATATTTGAAGCTGTTGTGGTTGCTTGTTATTCGCTGCCCTATTCAATTTATGCTTCCAGTCAAAGGTAAAGTGTCAAGAGCTCTGTTCCGGCACCTCATTTGATTTGATAATCATATCTTCATTATTTAATCATGCTTGGATATTCATCTTTTACTTTTATTGGTGAACCAAACATGTGTTAATGCTGTAGCATCATGGGATGTTTTAACGTGTTGTTTTTTTTTTTTCCTGTTTATATAAGCATTGCACATGTCTTTTTATAGTGGGCTTCGTGAAAAGTGTGAAAAGATTGTTCTTACCTTAGAGTTAGTGTTGCTTTGCAGGGCCAAGCATGTGATGGTGACATCCTTACTTTTAGTCTGTGGTGCAATGACTATGACATGGATCTGTGATACAATATCAGAATCTGGCTTTGGTATTTCTCTTCCATCTGTTCTGCAATACAACAGCACATAAGTTATCTGTGGCTTTTGCATTGTTATCAGTTGATCTCATTTTTTCTTTGGTTGTCCAGTTGTTTGTTTGGTTACATTTCCCTCTTTGTTGCCAATGTGGATACAATTACTAAGACCGGAAATAAATTGGTTTTGATGCGGGTTTTTACATTTTTAAATGAATTTATGGTCCTTGTTCATTCTTTTCTGTTCCTCTTAATACATGATGCCATTTTCTTTCCTTTTTGTTATTTGATATATTAGGTCAAGGTTCGTCTCTGATTATATGTGTGGGAATTTTGACGGGCTACACTGATACGTTGTACAAGATGTTGTCACAGTTTTCAGGTATATGACCAAAAATCATCTTCCTAAATTCCAATTCAATTAGTTTTGAGGATGAGTTTATAAAATATGTGCACCTAGCACGTGTATTTAGTTCTCTAGAATACAGTATATACTTTTGCCAAATTGAAGAAATAATACTTGCTTCTCATTTGAATGTTTAATCTTTCCAGCCTACATTAAATTTATTGGAAAGGCAACGGTTGTACATCTGAATTCTTTCAATTTCTGCTTATACTAACCTGGGCTAAGAATGAGTTCTTTCCATATGGCCTCTTGCTGTCCCTCCCCTTTAAAAGTAAACCAAATATTCTTTTCTTTTTCATGATAAAATCTTGTTTATCCAGATTATAGAATTAGTTTCATAGTTTTGATACAGATATGTCCACATATGCTGTCTTTTAACTTGCTTAAGTATATTGATATGAGCATAGGATTTCTTAATTGTTCTTGGCTTTCATTTGTAATGCAGGGAGTTCTGCCAGTTGGTGGCCATACATATTGGCTGTGTTCGGTGTTTTTACAATAGTCACCATGTGGGCTGTTGTGGTGACCGAGGGTTGCAGGAAGATAAAGTTGCAATTTTATGGCTTTAAACTTGCCTCTTCTGTGCGGTAATGCCTTTGTGGTTTTCTTAACTTATCACATATTTTGGCACAAAGCCAACTGTAACTCTGTAAAGTGTGATTGAATAATAATTGGTTATCCTAAATGCAGTTTATTTTGTTGCCTATGCTTTGACTGCTTAAGTTAGTAGTAGGTTGACAATTCCTTCTACTCCATTGTGTTATGTACAGGGAGGATTCCCCAATCAATGAAGTAGAGCCTTATATCCCTTTCAATATTAATCCATCAGGAATGCAGCCTATTCTCACTACCACTTATCTCCTGGCAATTCCTAGTATCATAGCAAGGTAACTTTCGAAACTGGATTATAGATGTTCTCTTGCTTGATTTTTTAAAAGGAATCTTGAGTGTGAAATCCTCTTTGTTGCCTTCTGAATTGTTAAGATTTTCCATTATTTGAGTCTTCCTTGGATCTGAGACTGCATGTTGTTTAGTGGGTTCCGATCTCAAACTCTCTGATACGTGAAATTTTGATGGCAGTATCCTTGATTCACCTTTCTGGGAGCATGTTAAGGAGATATTGAATCCTGAAACTTCTCTTGGTGCTGAGCCTTGGGTCTACTACTCAATCTATGCATTTTTTGTCTTTTTGTTCAATATATTTGATATAGTAAGTGACTCCAAAACCCTGCCCCTCTTAACTTTTAATGCGATAAGATAGAATCTTACTGGAGACCAATTTTTGTATTGTTCTCTTGCTGCAATGCTATATTTAATTAATCTAGATAGGTGCTAAGTCTTGTGCCCAAGCTTCTTGACGACTCACTGTTATATCATGTGAATTGGGTGATAAGTACCATGTGAATGTTTCAATGCTTTGACAGATATAGGTGCTTTATATCTAAATCCGTAATGGTTTCAATCGTAAGAAATGGACAATGATAATGTTTTGGATATGGACATGCTTTTTACTCTAACTTAATTGTCCATGGTAATGGAGGCCTGAAATCAAGCAATATCTTCCTATAAACCTTGTAAATAGCACTTTTGATAAATTCTCTATAGATTTGGGGCCACAATTTATATTTGAGCCCAAGAGCTGAGATTGTTTATTAGGGTTGTGGTATTTGTGGTGTTTATGAGCAGATGAATGAAACTATTTATTTTACCGATGCTAAAATAGTGGTAGTCATGTTGATCCTCCACAATCACAAATGTGAATTTCCTTGCGGAACCTGCCTTCCTGTGCTATGAGTGAATTTATGATAAGCAGAAAGTATTGCTTTGAAAACCATGATTGTTTACCAGCAGCTACAACATTGATCCGAGTTTTGGGAACTGAGAAGTCAACTAAGAATGATACTATTAGTGGAATATTAGCTAATCTCACCCGTTGTAAATGCCATGTCCAGGCCAACTTGCCAAAGGAGATTTCTGACTACCTGAATAAGATGGGTGCTAGGATACCGAACATTAAACCTGGGAAGGCTACCATTGAGTACCTTGCAAAAGTTCAGGCTTCAACGCGTTTCTGGGGTAAATTCCCATCTCAAAGTTGCTTGATAATCCTAGTCCTCTGCTGCAAGTTCATTTGCTGGGTTCTTCTCAACTCTATTTCACTATTGTTGATCCTGCAGGAGGGCTATTGTTGAGCATTCTGGCAACTACATCATCGGTCCTTGATCATAATTTGCGCCGTATCAATGAGGGATTTGCAATCGGGTTCACATCCGTTCTGATCATTGTAAGTACGATGCCTTGTGTATGTACTTACACTTGATATCATTACGTGGCAATTCTGGCATCCATTGAGGAGCAGTGCTGATCACTAAAATGAAATCTACTAAAGATGAGCAATTGAATCTTTGGATATAAGCGTTTTGGTTGTTGGGCATCATCATCTTATAGGGCAGATGAGATTGTGCAAAAGCTCTAATTAGCCTTAAATTTGGCCAGGTGGGTTCCATAATCGAACTAAGACGATCGTATCAAGCGTATAACGTCATGCCCAGTCTGAGCAAAGCTTTGAAACGGTATGGTGTATGAGTTAGCTGAGGTTGAACTCTTCCTTCGAAGGTACTATGGACAACAAATACGCAAATCAATTGCTGATAGTTATAAAAGGGCAATTCTTTCCTAACCTAACCATGCAAATAATTTGCAGATGCTGCCGACTGTTTGGTTCTTTTGATAGACCCTTGTACATCACAACATTGACTGACGTAGCATCACCCAAAGATGCGTCAGTGTTTCGAATGATTTAGTTGTAAGAAATTGTCCAAAATTCCCAGTAAATGATATTTGTGATGGATATGGATCTGCAGTCGCATTGTTTTGGTAGGCCTAGGCCTATTTAGCTGTAGAATATCTCATGGGCTTTGTACAATTATTCATGTACCATATCCATAGTTGAGTTGTTACTTTCTACATCTTTATTTTTGTTTTTTTTTTTTATAATTTTGATCAAATTTAATTTTTATAATCAATTAATAAACATCCACTAGTGGCCGTAGGATCAGAAGGAAATGTGATTTAATAGTAAGGTACACGTGGCAGATGGATCCGTAACTTCCCGCCTAAAATAGTTTCAAATCTGAAAAATAAAAAAATGTGAAGCGAGAAGAGAGGTCAGAGATGGAGTGCACGGAAATAGAGACCAGTGCTGATTCCATTGACGGTTCTGTCATCTTCCACCTCACTAAAAGCATCATCGGCTTTGTACTCTACATGCACCAGCAGATTCCCTCGTCCGTTCCCTTATGCCTAGCTTCTCTCCTATTCTTTTATCTTGTATTTTATATTGCACTGAATTTAAATGACTATAAAAGATATTTACAGTTGTTTAGTTGCTTTTAAATGCAGCACATTGCAAGATACCAATCTGGAATTTGATGCCCTACAAGCAGAGTACCAAGAACTTGTATTCACCGCAAATAACCCTATTCTCACGTTTTTGGAATTTATTTATTTATTTTTGATTTGATCCTGTAAGATTGTGTATATTTTGGTTATAGGAGGTGACTCTTACGCAAACTGAATTGAAGGCATCTTCTCGAAGAAAGGTTGTTGGTAGAATGAGAGAGATTAACCGCGGGATTAGGAGACTTGAGAAAGTGGTTAATACAGTTAGTAGAGTGGACGCCGCTTTGCAACAGATAATTAGTGAAATTCCGGGCATTGAGAGTGTCGTTATAGCTCTTGGACCCACTCCGGCGCGACCCCAGTTCGTGTATGAGTTGTGCTTTTCACATGGGAATCATATTGGAAACGTGATTGCTGATTTCATTAAAACTAGACTCGCGGAAGGGCTTTCAAGAAAGGTTTCTCTTGGTGCTAATAACAGCCCAAGTTGTGGTTTTTCTTAATTTTTCTTTTATGGCGCTCAATGTTAGTGATTTCATCTAACAGGTCATCCGTATGCTGATCTCTAAGGATGCTGGGTCTGGGAATTATCCAGGTAGTTGGACAAATAGTACGTCTTGATCTGGGGGAAGGTAGAAATTGATTAGTCCTTAATTGTTTTCTTGTTCTTTTCTGGTTAGGTCCTACTAAATTATTCCTATTGGTGAAAGCTCCAGCTTCTTGTAATTTGCCTCTGCATTTTCTTCCAAAACGTGACTTCCGTTATAGCAAAAAGGTTTGTAGCTATGCCAGTCGCAAATTCTATGTTGGGTTTTTATTGCATTATCTTTACTACATAATTTTGTGCCTGTACTCTGTACACTTTCTTTCACATAATTTTTGTGCCTGTACTCTGTACACTTTCTTTCACACACAGTTACTGTCTGATGATTCACTGTTACCTGGTATTGTGAATACTCTTGGATCAACCTGATTACTCTAACTCGCCGGCTATATTGAATTGGGAATTTGTCACAGTTTTGCAATTATGGGTCCTTAATCTGGTGAAATTCACCTCTCTCAAGTTGAGGATAATTAGATGATAGTTTCTTTCTTTTTTCAATGGCCTGCTACTATATACCATTTGACATGGACAGTGATCAAGCACATCTGAGCTTCCTTTTAATTTGGTATTCATGCAGATCTCATGTAATCATCCGATCCTCACTTTCCAACTTCTGAAAAATAGTTATTGGAGGATAATAATTAAGTTATTGCAATTAATGCATCGCTTGTTTGCTGTTCTATAAATTCTGGTTATGTTTGATTGAAAAAAAGAATTAATCAAATGCAATTCCTCTCTGTTCATTTTGGGTAGATTGTACCTTTCAGATTGCGAGTGAAGTGCAGAAGTCAGGATATGAAAGTTGATGATCCTGATTGTACTTTCGCTAGCAACTCTCTCTGTTCGACGGAATGTAGTTCCAATGACTTAATCTGGTATGGAGGCTTTCTTTAACCTTATTTATGTGAATTTCACTTATGATTGTTCTAGATCCTTAACTATTCGTTAGAACCAGACGCATTAGAAGCTCCTATGTCATTGCTAATGACTGTGCTTTACAAATGAAATATTTGAAAATCAGGATAACTTCATTTAGAATGGAGGATCATTAACATGGATGAAGTGAGCAACTGCTTTTGTTTCTATAAGAAAACATGTAATTAAAAGAACCACAAATATTTAGTGGCCATTTGGTTTCAATTTTATTTTTTTATTGTGTTTTTTTATTTTTCAAATAACAGTAAAAAAATGTTTAATTGTTAATGTTAAATTTATTTATTTATATTATTGATAATAATTAAATATTAGATAAAACTGAAAATTAAATAATTTTATAAGTTAATTAAGTAATAATTTTATTT
>JAOQMP010000004.1:10824884-10850154 GCA_027563575.1 Erythroxylum pedicellare
ATCTAAAGTATATTTATTAAATAATTATTAAGTTTAAAATATTTTTCAAAAATGAAAGTAATTATAAAATTTAACTAAGTTATAGTAGTAATTAGGATTAAATAATTAAATAATATATGTTTAGTTTAAATTAGATTATTATTCAAAAATAAAAATTAATTTATATGATTTTCATAAGATGAAAACTAAAAGAAATTAAAAATATAAATAATTTTTTATTGAGTTTAAAAGTTTTTAAAAAAAAAAAACTGAAAACCAAGTGAAACTAAAGAGGCCCCTGGTAAAACTTTGTAACGGAGGAATCCTCCAATGCATTCCCAATTAAAAACCTTTCAGTAAAACTGAAGGTACTTAGCACGTATAAACGTGTTTGTTACCATTGATAATGTTGCAGAAGTAAATGTATACTAAGCTCTCGTTCAGGTTTCAGTGTCGCCATGTGGTAAGAGGCCTTGCATTCAAGACAACAGCAGAAGAATGAGAAACTTGTTCTGTGGATCAAGCATTCTATGGTTTTTGGGCTACTTTTCGGGTAATACTGAAAATTTGTTCTCTGGACCAAGCATTGCTCTTTCCAATCTATGGTTTTCGGCTACTTTTCGGGTTATACTAAACTTCTTTGGGTTGATGTCAGAAAGAAGGTTATATGTGAAGTGATTCAAAGAAAGATTATCATATATCTTACATTTCTTTTTTTCCTTTTCCTTACAAACATGTCCTTGGTAGGTGCAGTTGAACTGTTCAACATAGCGAACACATGTACTCTTATTGATGCTGTAGCGACACCGCACATATTGGTCACGTGGTATGAGTAATGTCGAAAAATGTTACTCAAAATTGTTGGTGTCACACTAGCTTAAGATGTTGATCCGGACTAGTTGGTATAAATCGTATCCAAAATATCGGTGTTTACGGGAGTGAAATTTATAATTTTTAAAAATTGTGGACCAAATTGAAAAAAGAAAAGCACTCCCTCTCCATGTCTCTACATTTTTCTCCACCTTGCTTGTCGCCCTCACTGTCACTCTCTGCATCTAGCTGCTCCCCATTAGTCCATCGTCGACAACTGTGTTTCACCCACCCTTTCCTTCTTCAACTGTTGTCCACCTCGGCCTCACATGCATCGCTGCACCAGCTTTGGTTTTGACACTTGCCAGCCCCACCGTGACGTCACCGGCCGCCAGTTGCTCACCAGCAAATGCCAACACATCTCGCCAAGGCTCTCTCTTCAGTCTCCTCGCAAGGTCACAACCACTCTGTTAGAGAACCTTCTATCCTGAGTCCTGACCTGACCTGCGACCTGATAAACCCAAGTAATCTTAGTTGTTATTTGCTTGATTTTTAAAAAAAAGTTGTTTCTGCTGCAGCTTGCTATTAATAGCATTGGTATGAATTGCGAATGCTTTATGAAATATAAATGGGGCTTGGAAATGGATATATAGGACTGCTTTGTTGTTGGCTAGAATTGGGGTTACTTTGTAAAGGAAAATTAAGGCAATTTTATGGTAACACTAAGCTGAAATTATGGAAAATTTATCCGACAAATTGTGTTGTTAGATTTATGTGTCTATCAACCTTGAGAATTTATGAAGACAAGAAGTTTTATTTATTTGATTATTTGTTATTTCAATAATTATAAAAATGAGATCAAAATTAATTCATTAAATTGTTATTTTGTTAATTAATTTATGTGAAACATACAATTTACTAATTGTTGTTTGTATATAAAAATATTTAATATATGACTAATCATTTAAACATAAGATTTAATATATAATTATATCATTTAATATCAATTAAGTTAAAAAATATAATATATGCATTCTTATATTGTGCATTGTTGTCATTAGAAAATAATATTACAAATACAGAAAATTAAATTTTAGAAAAAAATTCCATCTTGATGGTAAACTTACAAATGCATATTCATTATTGTATCTCATGAGTAGTTAAATATATTGTAGAAAATAGTCCATGTGAAATGTTCGTTTTATTTCGCATGCCTTTAAAACGTCTATTAGATATGCCTTGATTCATGAGATTATACTTATTACTCAACATAATATGAAGTTACTAATTTTTTCATTTTACTTTGTACAATAAAGTTGTTTTTGGCAACGTACGTTATAATAAATAAAGATGTAAGAGAGTCTGTTTGGATATCCTTATAATTTACTATTGAATTTTTATAGGTACATTACAATGTTATGTACAAAAGCTTTGTTTTTTAGTATGAATTTATTAATTTAATTTTGACGTATGTCTTCATTTTTTTTTTACAGATAAATGAAAATAAGCTTAAGTACTCATGATAATTTAATTGTTTCGTGAAGATTCGATGATGCAAGTTGAGCTCATTGTCAATTAATTCTTGGAATGAAAAATAATACCATTTGCTTGTATTACAACAAACATTTGAAAGGTGGATTAATCACTAGATTAAAGAAGCATTTAACTAAGACTTCCCTGTTTCAGATCTAAGAACGCTTTCATCTTCCTATCCAGATAGATTTTAGGCATGAAATTTTCCTTAAAAGCTCTCAAAACATAATCCTACTTCAATCTACTAGGTAAGGCAGAACTGTCAGGAACAGTTTTTCACTACTGATCTGGACCTTGCAATAGCAAGACTGCATAATCAAATCTTTCATTTGACTCACAGTCTATTTGATTAAACACCCGTTCAGTTCTCTCCAACTAACCTTCTGCCTCCGCAGGGTCTATACTTCCATAGAAGTCTATAGCCCCTTACTTTCTAAGCTTATCATACTTCATTTCCTTTCTATCAGTAATTCTCGGAGACATTTGTTTAGACCGTGGTACTGAAGACTCTCTATTGGCTCCTATGGACTTAAGGTTAGCTGACCCTGTTATTTGATCTCCTATAGTGGATCACCTATAACAAACAATAGTTGTGATCACTTTACGAGTCTCTCATAATATATCATGTCTAAATGCTTTTATATATCTTTAAGGATGTCAAATTATGCTCTGATACCAAAAATTGAAACATCCACTATCATAAAACATATACTCGAACATCCAGAGGATATTCAAGAACATACTCTATGAGAATGAAAAGTTAGAGCAAATACATCAGCTTATCATGGCATCATAAAGAACATAAATATTTTAAGTTCAACTCATCTCATTTCATTAACAAAATATAATTTACAATGTCATTTCATTACACACTAACCATATATTTATATTATAAAGTCATCTATGAGTTCATAGTTTGATACAAGTTCTACATAATATGAGTTACTAAACAAAAATATTTTATCTAAACTCCTCAGATGTCAGCTGACCAGACCTTTAAGTCATTTCTTGCTCCTAAAATAGACAACACTAGACTTCAACTAGATTGCCTTAAAAGCTAAGTCTCCTATCAGTATCTACAAAGTTAGCGTTGTAATTTTGATGAGTTTTGCGAACTCAGTGAGTGAACCATCATCAATGTGCTTACTCCAATAGAATATAAACATCTCATGCATAAAACATAGATCATTCAATATAACACCTCATCCAAACTCAAATCCTATATATATCGCCTTACTCATCATATTTCAACAAGCATATTATAAATACAAAATCTTTATATAGTCATTTCAAATCAATCCAATCATTTATCTGAATTCTTTATATCAACATGTACACATGCATTACACATCATTATAACAATGCAATTCAACATTTATTTGCAATCAAAATCATGAACGCATGTAAAGATATAGATGCATATGCATATGAGACTCACTTCTATTTTTATTTTGTTGTGACCAAGCGCCTATTTAACTGTCTCGTGTTCATTGTGAATACCAGGTTCATTTCAGATACGGTTCTGTACCTATTGTGGATACCGAATTCATTAATCGTTGAGCTTGTTGCTCTTTGTGCATATTTTAAGCTTTAAGCTCCTTTCACATTGGTCACTCCGGTCATAACTCCTTCATCTGATTATGTATATTTTACACATAATATGCTATCAATCACTTTCTTTCAATGTACATAGTCAGTTGTCACAATCATTGGATCTAAGTCCGACATTCAATATATAGTTGAGTACAGATTTTTCCATTCATATACAATCAGTAAATACTTCCAATACATTCTCGAATATCAAACTCTTCGGACCAACAATGTCCAGAGTATCACAATTATATAAGTAGCAATTCAATAACTGAAATTTAGACAAAAACAATTTAATTATAGTGAGGATCATCTAGGTCAACTCACAGTATGCTCCAGACAGCTATTGCCTCGACGAACCGACAATGTTTAGAAGCTGTCGGTCAATTTTTACTTCTAAATCATGTAATATACATATATGTACACATTACTAACTTGTTTAATCAAATAAGTACTCAATTATAAATATGTATATTTGTTATGTTCAATGCATGCTCAATTGATCATTCCGGGTATGTAACCTTATTCACAAATCTTAATCATTTATACATCATGACTTGTAAATCATTTAGTTTGCAATTAAGTTTATACCTTAAGTAAACTTGATCACTTTACATTAATCATTCATAAATTCATCAATCTTTTCCTAGTATTATACATTCACACAATTTCCTCAATTCATATTCAATCATACCTAATTCACCATACTTATATTCTTTAGATCTCATTTGCATTCATAAAAATATCTTTATACTATTAACAACTCATATTTTACACTTATCTTTGAATATTTTCATGATCAAAAACTTCTTATACCGTATACACAATTGTTACTTTAAATCTAGAATTTCAACAAGCTAAATCTATATATTCACCAAACTTTTTTCAGAAATATATTTTCATATATTTACTCAATTCTCATTTATAATTACCCCATGTTCTTCAGTGCTTATTCATCCATACCTTATACACATTTATCATGTCCTTTAAAATGATGTTTACATTAAAACAACTCATTTATTCCTTTAACAAATAAGAGTTTCTAGATTTGAACTTAACACGTCAAAACAGTCCATTCTTTAGATAATGACATCAATTAACTACATAAACTTATCAAGATATCTTCTGGCCAAACTGTTTCACAAAAGCATTAATAAGACATCAATAATCATTTTTCCTGTTTTATACTTTTACTAATTTGAGCTCGAAAGTTCCCAAAAATTAGGAAATAATATAAGGTTCCTACACAGGGGTCTGTCACAAGTAGTATTAGGAAAACAAGCTTAACTCAAGCTCTAGTCACTATTTTATCAAGCCAATTTCACAGAGGTCAAGCTAAGACCTATATTTACAACTTTCAGTCTTTGATTTTTTTTTCAAATTCATGCTTAAAGATATGTAAAATAGATTTAAAAAGGAAGATAAAATTGAAATCAAAATTTTGAGCTACAGCTCTAATTTTCCAAATTGAAGAACACTTCAATAACACCTATCTTTACCATGAATCCACCTTCCTTTATACTTCAAATCTCAACTTAAATCATCCATACAACAGTCCATAGACGACCATTTTTGTATGTGTAAAAACAGACCAGAAAAGTACCCATTCAGTCTCCATTTTTTGGCATATCTCAACATTAACATCATACACAATCTATCCCAATTCAATGATTATAATCTTTCTATTATAACATGCAATAAAGAACAACACTTCCAATTCCAGCTCAATTCATCAAGTTAACCTAGCCCCTATGCATGCAAGATCATCACAAATTCAAAGTGGGGTTAGATGACTTTCAGCTATGATAAAACAACAATAATCAACTAGTTCTTTAGCTATTTTGTGAAGGGTAAAAGCATATATTTGGTGTGTTAATTTAGCATAGCTTTAAGAAAAACACAAGAAGGGGAGATAGAAGCAAGTTTTAGTGGTGAGAGATGAGAAGAGAAGAAGAATGAGCTAGGTTAAAACAACATTGCAAAAACGTTACTCCTAAGGTGCTAAGTTTCATCCAATTAATTTGCCATATGTTTAAAGGCATTTCCTCCATTTATCACGTAACTTTGTTGTCATATGTCACCAATAAAGCTAGGTCATATGTCATGTAATCACAGCTGCCAATTGTCATGAACTTACTAATCCATTTGTCACATAATAATCAATGTCAAATGTCACTCAATTATATGCTTAATCATTCTAATTTCTATGTATCAATTTTTCTTACCACTTGGCAATTTTTCTAGACCAAATGTACATTTAATTCCTCAATTTTTCAATTATATCAATTAATTCTAAATTCACTACTTGTAATCAATCAAACCAAAATTTAAGGCGTAAATGTTTCATAATTTACATCATGAACGTTTTAATCTTTTCATATCCTAGAATGAGTCAATTGGGTGCATATGCATTCCTTGCAATGTGTACAAAATTGTAATTCATAATTCATGTGTGTATGCTAATGATGTGCATATGAATGAAATGCATTTTATGAATTCCTAATGACAACTAAAGCTCTGACCCTCAGTATGGAGAACAGGTTATTACAATTCTCCCCTCTTTAAGAAATTTCGTTCTCAAAATTCTTACTTATTTGATTAAATAAGTGGGGGTATTAATTGTTCATATTCTTTTCAGTTTCCCAAGTGGCTTCTTCTTTAGAATGATTCTTCCAAAAAACTTTGATCAATGAGATCACTAGGTTTCTTAACTTCTTGGTCTGATAACCAACTATCTTTACAGGTTCTTCAACATAACTCAAGTTAGTTGCAACTTCAACTTCCTGAGTAGGTAGTATATGGGTCGGATCCAATCAATATTTTCTAAGCATGCTTATATGGAACACATTGTGAATATAAGCCATTTCAATTGATAATGCTAACCTGTAAGCCAATGGTCCTACTCTCTCAATAATCTTATAAGGACCAATGTATATAGGGCTTAACTTACCCTTTTTATCAAACCTCCGCACTCCTCGCCAAGGTGATACTCTCAGAAACATCTTATCACCCACTTGGTATTCCATATCCCTTCGATGTTGATCGATATAACACTTTTGTCTATCTTGAGCCACCTTATTTTGGCTACGAATCAATTTCACTTTATCCACAGTATCTTGAATTAATTTTGGACCTTTAATGATCCTTAAACCCTCTTCATCCCAATATAGTAGTAACCGACATTTCTTGCCATATAAGGCTTCATAAAGTGTCATACCGATACTATTGTGATAGTCATTATTATATGCAAATTCGATAAGTGCTACATATCAATCCCATGCTCCTTAGAACTCCAAAACACAAGCTCTGAGCATATCCTCAACAATCCTAATAGTCCTCTCACTCTATCTGTCTGTTTGAGGATGAACTAATGTATTGAAATTCAGTTTTGTACCCAAAGCTACTTGCAAACTACCCTAGAATTTGGAAATGAATCTGGGATCCCAATCAGATACAATAGATACTGGAACACCATGCAATCTTACAATCTCATTCACATATATTCGGGCCAATTGATCTAATGTATTATTCTCTCTCACAGGTAAGAAATAGGTCGATTTCGTTAATTTATCAATAATGACCCAAATAGCATCATGTTGTCTCAGAGTCCTCGGTAATCCCATAATAAAATCTATAGTAATTCTCTCCCATTTCTACTCCGAAATTGACAATGACTGTAACTTCCTAACCGGAGCTTGATGCTCATCCTTAATTTGCTGACAAGTCAAACATTTAGCTACATACTCCGCTACTTGCTTCCTTATTCCTGGCCACCAGAAATGTTGTTTTAGAGTACTGTACATCTTGTTAGTACCAGGATGCATAGCATAGACTGCTAAGCGAGGTTCCTCCAAAATTTTGTTTATCAGATCATCAACTTTAGGTATATATAATCTCTGCTTTAACCACAACACATTGTCTCTTAATTCAAACTAGGAACTCGAATTCTGTTTCAACTTTTCAATAAGATTTACAAATTCTGGATCCTTGCTTTGAGCTTTTCTGATCATTTTATGCAATACCGGTCTAATCTTCAATGTAGCTATCAATGCTTCATTATGTCCCAAATTTAACTCAACATTCAATGCTTCAATTGTAGTAGATTTTGGTAACCTTGATGCCTAAATTTGTGCCACACTGCTATTGGATTTCATACTTAATGCATCGACCATAATATTAGCTCTACTAGGGTAATACTCAATTGTACATTCATAATCTTTAAGTAATTCAATCCACCGCCTTTGTCTCATATTCATCTCCTTCTGACTTAACAAATATTTCAAACTTCTATGATCATTAAATATCTTAAATGTTTCACCATATAGATAATGTCTCCAAATTTTCAAAGCAAATACCACTGCAGCAAGTTCTAAATTATGAACCGGATACTTAAATTTATGAGACCTTAACTATCTTGAAGCATATGCAATCACTCTAACATATTACATCAATACACTTCCTAACCCCTGGTGTGAAGCATCACTATATACAACATATCCTCCAGATCTTGATGGTATAGCTAACACCGTTGTTGTAGTCAATCGGTGTTTTAACTCATCAAAACTCCTTTGACACTCATCAATCCATTTGAAAGGTACATTCTTCCTCAGAAGCTTTGTCAAAGGGGTCGAGATCAATGAAAACCCTCCAACAAACCTTCTATAATAACTTGCTAATCCAATAAAACTCCAAATCTCAGACACATTTTTCGGAGCTGTCCACTTAATTATTGCTTCAACTTTCTTTGGTTCCAGTTGTATGCCCTGTGCAGACACTATATGACCAAAGAATACTACTTGATCAAGCCAAAATTCACACTTAATGAAGTTGGCATACAATTGTTTCTCTCTCATGATTTGTAAGACTAACTTCAAGTGTTCATAATGTTCCTCTTTACTTCTTGAGTACACCAAAATATCATCTATGAATACAATCACAAAATGATCTAAATAAGGCTGAAATATCTTATTCATTATTGGTATAAAAGCTACCCGAACATTTATCAACCCAAAAGGCATCACTAAAAACTCAAAGTGCCCTTATCTGGTCCTAAATGCACTCTTTAATACATCAGATTTTTCTATTTTCAACTGATAATATCCTGATCTCAAATCCAGTTTAGTAAACACTTGAGCTCCCTATAACTGATCAACTAAATAATATATTCTCGATAATTGATACTTATTCTTTACTGTCACTGATTCAACTACCTATAATCGATGACCAATCTCAAAGTCCTATCCTTCTTCTTTACAAACAATACTGGAGCTCCCTAGGGTGATACACTGGGTCTGATAAAACTCTTATCCAATAACTCTTGCAATTGGATCTTAAGTTCCTTAAGTTCCACAAGTGCCATCTTATATAGAGGAATCGATATAGGAGCAATACCTGGACTCTCTTTCTGGAGGTAAAACTAGTAATTTAGAAGAAACCACATTCGAGAAATCCCTAACAACAGGAATATCTCATACAGTCTGCTTAGTTTGAGTATCAATTACATAAGCTAATATGCCTCGCATCCACCTTGAATCAGTTTGAAAGCATTCATTGAGGAAATTAGTCTGGCTGCACTACTTGACTAACATCTCGAACTACAACCCTCGGTTGATTAGGAAATTCAATAGTCACATCCTTAGTATAACAATTCATTACTGCCCCATGTGTAGTGAGCTAGTCCATACCTAGTATGAGATCTATCTCCTTCAACTGCAATACTATCAAATTAGCTTCCAACTCTGCCTGATCAATTCGAATGATACACCCTTTACAGACTTCCCCACTCATTGTAGTACTTCCTACTTGAGTACTCGCTACTAAGCTAAATTTAATCGCCTCTCTCTCATAATGCATTTTAGATGCTAGATGTGGTGCAATGAATGAATGTGTGGATCTTGGATCTAATAATACAAATCCCTCAAATTAAAAGGTATGCAACACACCTGCAACAACATCTGGAGAGTTCTGGGTCTTCTATCTGATGATGGCAAAGATCCTAGCCTGAGACTGCGGTTGATTACTCCACACTTTAGTCCTAACATTAAGACCTGTTGAACTAGTTCTGCCTCTACCTCTGCCCCTCTGTCCCGCTCCACTGGCTCTACTTTGCTAGACAACCTTCTCAGTCATTGAGCTCCCTCTCACTCCAGACTAAGCTCTAGAAATTTCATAACAGTCTCTAAGTTGATGCTCATGAGAGCCATAACGTAAACAAGATCTTGTTAACCTCCAACATTCTCCACAATGTTTCTTTCGACAATACTCACAACTGGGCATCTGTAGTGATTGCTTGCTATATATCTACCCTCTAGACAACTGACCTCTACCAGAATAACCAAAGCCACCTCTCGGCCTAAACCCTGACTATATTTATCTCTGTTGTGATCGTGACGGTCTACTCTGGTGTTTACTAAATCTTCTACTAGAATCAGCTTGAAATTCTCAAGATCTCTTCATTTTGGGCTCCTGTCTATACTTTGCTTGTCCATCCTTTGGTAACTGCTCAATTCGAATGGATGAAGCTTTCAATTCAACAAAACTACTCAAATTGGTAATGACCACCCTCGTACTTATTTCCATATTTAGTCCATCTTCAAACTGCCTACACTTATCTTCCCTGGTCGAAATTAAAGTAGTAGCATAACCCATCAATTCATTAAACTTCACCTCATACTCGTCTACAATAAGACTTCCTTGTTTCAGATCTAATAACTCTTTCATCTTCCTATCCAGATAGATCCTAGGCGTGAAATTTTCCTTAAAAGCTCTCAAAAAATCATCCCACTTTAGTCTACTAGGTAAGGAGGAACAGTCAGGAACAGGTTTCTACCACTAATATGCTGGACCTTGCAGTAGCATGACTGCATAATCAAATCTTTCATCGGACTCGCAGCCCATTTGATCAAGCACCCATTTAGTTCTCTCCAACCAACCTTTTGCCTCTACAGGGTTTGTACTTCCATAGAAGTCTACAGGCCCTTGCTTTCTAAGCTTATCATACCTCCTTTCCCTTCTATTAGGAATTCTCAGAGACATTTGTTTAGACTATAGTACTGGAGACTCTCTATTGGCTCCTATAGACACAAGGTCAATTGACTCCACTACTTGATCTACTATATTGGGTGACCTATAATAAACAATAATTGTGATCACTATATGAGTCTCTCACTATATATCATGTCTAACTGCTCTTATATATCTCTAAGGATGTCAAACTATGCTCTGATACTAAAAATTGAAACACCCCATTACCATAGAGCATATATTCAAACATCCAGAGGATATTTAAGAACATACCCTATAAGAATGACATGTTAGAGCAAACAAATCAGCTTATTATGGCATCATAAAGAACAAAAATATTTTAAGTTCAACTCATCTCACTTCATTAACAAAACATAATTGCATTGTCATTTCGTTGCACACCAGCCATATATTTATATTATAAAACTATCTGTGAGTTCACAATTTGATACAACAAGTTCTACATGAGATGAGTTACTAACTAAAAACATTTTGTCTAAACTCCTCAGATGTCAACTGACCAGACCTTTGAGCTATTTCTTGCTTCCAAAATGGACAATACTAGACTTTAACTAGATTGCCTTAGAAGCTAAATCTCCTCTCAGTACTTACAAAATCAACGTTGCAATTTTGATGAGTTTTGCGAATTAACCATAATCGATGTGCTCAATCAAACAGAACATAAACATCTCATATATAAAACACTATTCATTCAATATAACACCTCATCCAAAATCGAATCCGATAGATATCACCTTACTCATCATATTTCAACAAGCATATTATGAATACAAACTCTTCATATAATCATTTGAGAACAATCCAATCATTTATCTCAATTCTTTATATCATCAACATGTACACAAGCATTACACATCATTATAACAACATAATTCACCATTTATTTGCAATCAATCTCATGAACACATGTAAAGATATAGATGCAATTACACATGAGACTCACTTCTATTTTTGTTTTGTTATGACCGAGTACCTATTTAACTGTCTCGTATTTGTTGTAGATACCGGACTCATTTTAGATACGGTCCTGTACTCATTGTGGATACCAAATTCATTAATTGTTGAGCCTGTGACTCTTTTTGCACATTCTGAGCTTTAAGCTCTTTTCAAGTTGGTTAATCCGGTCACAACTACTTTATCTGATCATGTATATTCATGTGATGGAATACAACATTCCACATAATATGCTATCAATCACTTTCTTTCAATGTACGCAGTCAGTTATCACAATCATTAGATCTAAGTCCAACATTTAACATATAGTTGAGTACAATATCCTTATTCACATACAGTCAATAAGTACTTCCAATATATTCCCGAATATCAAACTCCTCGGATCAACAATGTCCGAAATATTATAATTATATAAGTAGCAATTCAGTAACTGAAATTTAGACAAAAACAATTTAATTATAGTGAGGATCATTTAGGTCAACTTATAGTATATTCAAGATAACTATTGCCTTGACGAACTGGTAATATTTGGAAACTGTCGATCAATTTTTGCTTCTAAATAATGCATTACACATATATATACACATTACTAACTTTTTTAATCAAATAAGTACTCAATCATACATATGTATACGTGTTATATTCAATGCATGCTCATTTGATCATTTCAGGCATGTAACCTTATTCACAAATCTAATCATTTATACATCATAACTTGTAAATGATTTAGTTTGCAATTAGGTTTATGCCTTAAGTAAACTTGATCACTTTCCATTAATCATTCATAAATTCATCAATCTTTTCCTAGTATTATACATTCAAACAATCTCCTTAATTCATATTCATTCATACCTAATTCACCATACTCATATTCTTTGGATCTCACTTGCATTCATAAAAACATATTTATACTATTAATAACTCATATTTTACACTTATCCTCGAACATTTTCATGATAAAAAACTTCTTATATCACACACACAATTGTTACTTTAAATCTAGAATTTTAGCAAGCTAAATCTATACATTCACCAAACTTTTTCCAGCAATATATTTTCAGACACTTACTCAATTCTCATTCATAATTACACTATGTTCTTGAATGCTCATTCATCCATGATTTATACACATTTCTCATGTCCTTTAAGATCATGTTTACATTTAAAGAACTCATTTATTCCTTTAACCAATCAGAATTTCCAGATTTGAACTCAACACTTCAAAACAGTCCATTCTTTAGATAATGACATCAATTAGCTACATAAACTTATCAAGATATATTTTGGCCAAACTGTTTCATAGAAACACTAATAAGACATCAATAATCATTTTTCCTGTTTTATACTTTGACTAATTCGAGCTCTAAAGTCCCCAAAAATTAGGAAATAATATGTTCCTACACAGGGGTTTGTCACAGGTAGTATTAGGAAAACAAGCATAACTCAATATTTAGTCACTATTTTATCAAGCCACTTTCAAAGAAGTCAAGCTAAGACCTATATCTACAACTTTCATTGTTTGAGTTTCTTCAAATTCATGCACTAAAGATATGAAAAATAGATTAAAAGAGGAAGATACAATTGAAATAAGAATTTCAACCTACAACTCTAATTTTCCATATTCAAAAACACTTAACACCTATCTTTACCATGAATCCACCTTCATTTATACTTCAAATCCTAACTTAAATCATCTATACAAAAGTCTATAGACTACCATTTTCATATGTGTAAAAATAAACTAGAAAAGTATCCATTCATTTTCTATTTTCTAGCACATCTTCAACATCAACATCATAGACAAACTATCCCAATTCAATCATCATAATCTTTCTGTTATAACATGCCATAAAGAACAACACTTTACTTACTTATTTAGCTTCCAATTCCAGCTCAATTCATCAAGTTAACCTAGCCCTCCATGCATGCAAGATCATCACAATAAGGTGGGATTAGATGACTTTCAGCTATGATAAAACAACAACAATCAACTATTTCTTTAGCTATTTTGTAAAGGGTAAAAGCATGTATTTGGTGTGGTAAAAGGGGAGATAGAAGCAAGTTTCGGTGGTGAGAGATGAGAAGAGAAGAAGAATGCCACATGTCTAAAGGCATGTCCTCCATTTATCATGTAAATATGCTTCCATATGTCACGAATAAAGGTAGGTCATATGTCATGTAATCACAACTGCCAATTGTCATCAACTTACTAATCCGTTTGTCACAAAATGATCAACGCCAAATGTCACTCAATTATAGGCTTAATCATTCTAATTTTCATGTATCAATTTTTCTTACCACTTTACATTTTTCCTATACCAAATGTACATTTAATTCTTCAATTTTCCCATTATATCAATTAATTCCAAATTCACTATTTGTCATCAATGAAACCAAAATTCAATGCATAAACATTTCACAATTCACTTCATGAACGTTTTAATCTTTTCATGCTCCAGAATGAGTCAATTGAATGCATATGCTTTCCTTGCAATGTGTACAAAATCATAATTCATAATTAATTTACGTATGCTAATGATGTGCACGTGAATGAAATACATTTCATGAATTCCTAATGACAACTAAAGCTCTAACCCTCAATATGGAGAACGGGTTATTACACTCTGCTTATGAAATAAATAGTTACATGGATGAAATAAGAATGAATTAGGCAACTTACGAGTGTTCAATCATATGTGATGATTGAAAAATAGCAAACATGATCCTATTATTAATTTTTTGGTTTATTTAACTAAGAAGATAGTGTTTTTGAAGTCTAATAAATGTTAATACTCTATTTCAAATATTTAATGAAGTTGAGCTAGAAAGTATTATTCAATTCATTATTGAAAATGATCATGCTTGTAAAACACTTAGGAAAATATTTCAAAGAAGGTATAATTCATTTATTAGACCTCTTGTGTTGCACATTATATTAATGTGATATTGAAAAATATAGAAGATGATAGATACTTTCCTATCATTGATAAAAATATGCAGAAAGTAAGAAAAGTAATCAAGTTCATCTATGTGTTTGTTTGTTACAATTTAAAGCTTTAAGAAAGAATGTTATTATCATTATTAAATTGAGTATAATTTATTGTAAATTTTAACAATTTAATTTTATTTGTTAATAGGACTCTTAATAGAATAAGCAGTTTTATAAATCCAAATTTTCTTGACCATTTTTATTTTTTAACATATTGAGTTTCAGAGGAACGAAGTTTGATAGATGAGAGAGACTTGAAAGAAAATCTTAGATATGAAAATATTGACATATCTTTTGTAACAATGAATTTGAATGATAGTGATGATGAAACTCGTCTCAATGATGAAGATCTTGTATCAAACGAGAAGTAAAGTCAATGCGAGTTGAGCAATATTTGATTGAATAAAGTTTTAAAATTTTCATTTTCATTTTTTTCTAATTTCACTTGTATTTGACACACATGTTAAATTTTGAATTTGAAATATAAATATAAAATTTTTAATTATAAATATTTTTGTTTCAAGTTTTGCTTTTATTTGGTTGTGTTTCTCGATACGAACTCTTGTTATAGTACTTATGGAATCATAAAACTTTGTTATTCTTTCTATTTGATGTTTTGATGTAATTATTCTTTATTGTATGATAAAATTGTAATATTTTAAGTACTTCACATTATCCTTAGTTTCATATATGTATGATGATTAAACAATATTTTCTTATATTAGTTGTAGTTATTCTTTATCGAGAAATATATGAAAAGTAATATCAATAGAAATAAAAAGGCAGTTGTTATTTCAATTTTATATTATTATAAATTTTGGATACATGGTTGATATAAAATTAAAAATTATACAACACAATATATTGAGGTACTAAAGTTTGCAATATAGTGAATAACTTTTTAAAATATCTATAAAGCAGGTAAAAATGTTGTTTTTGAAGTGGATATCCATGTGAAATTTGGTAGACATTACTTAGTGAGAAAATTTTTTGACTTGATTTATATAAAAAGATTAGTCATTAAATTGAAAAAATTTAACACTAAATTAAAAAAGTTTAAAAGACTGTAGTTTTTAATTTTCTATCTCTTTGTTATTTAATAACATGTGTGAAGAACAATAATCATATGATACAAGTTCAAATCGAGATGGTATGACCTAAGTAAATATTGAGAACCCTTGTCGTCATTATTCAGATAATGTTACATAACTGAACAAGGGCTTTTGCTTTGATGTTTTCCACTGTGGCGGCCACTTCTTACTGCTAGTAAGTCCATTCTTTGGGAAGAAATAGGTCCGGCGAAGTGTTCTCATTCAGTGGCAAAGCGGAGTATTGCTTTGCCAAGCTCTTGGTATTTTTATTTTTCACTGAATAAAATTCTCTGCTTTTGGAGCTATTCATGAAATCTGCATTAGGTTGTCAATCAGAAAAGTCGTATGGTATGTGACAACTAAGAACCGAAGAGGATAGGAAGCTCAACCTTGGCGGCGTGATATCTCCAAGCCTAGCTCATGCACATTGAGGTTGAGCGCTTGAACAACGCGGGCAGGAAGGAGTACGCGAGAGCAAGCTGTAGAGTTAACGCCTATTTAGCCTAGTACATTGATTATACATTTGCAATTATACATAATGTGGAGCACATGAACTGTAGCCCTGCTTTTTATGTTTAATGGATTCGCCATTCTATAACTCCTGCCTTCCTTAAATCGTAGTAATGAATTATTCTCAAACGTACTGAACTGAATTCAGAGAATGGGCAACTTACTAGGCTTCTTGTTGTATTGGGAGTGGGTGCCTGCTCTTTGTGTTTGCGGGAGGAAAACTCCAGTTCCACATTCCCTTTTACGACTAGCATCTAAAAATATTACTTGCAGACCCTGTTCTCCGGATGCCCAATTAGAATCTAAGAATCTTCTTCTACCATTGTGTCTCGGGTTACACTTTGAGGGCTGTTGAAACATGAACACCATTAGCACAAGGCAAAGATACTAGTCGCAATATTTATATTAATTTGCCAAAAATTGGGTTGATGAGATTATGGTTCGTTAAGGGGAAAAAAATTACATTATATATATATATTTTCTCAAATTTATGTTATACAAATTTTTAAAGACGAACAACCATCTCCTACGTCCTGCGAAGTAAAAACCAATAGGTCATAAATCCCAATGGACCCTTTGTCCCTTAAGCTAGCACCGAGCATGCAAAAAGAAGATATACTGTATCTTATCGTCTTAATTCCGATTAGCTATCAATCTCTGTCACTCTACCTCAATATTTTAGAACGTGGAAGCTTGTCATAGTAACGGTTGATGTCAAAAATGATATGTGGCATGGATATCTTACAGGAGTTGTCTGAAACGGTTAATTAGCCGTTCAACCTCTTTGGTCAGTACTTGGAATCGAACTGACGGGTAAACAGATACATATGCACTATTCCACAGTTCATTTCCTTGCAACCCACAAAAGTTCCCGACAAAAACACTTGGAAAACAATGAATATGGTAAGAAAACCGACGAACCAGTTGCTGCGTTTGTAGAGGAAATCTAGGAAGATCACGATATTGCTGATGGTGCTGACGTTGCTTGACATATTCCTGGTTCCATTAGAAAGTGTGTGAGATTTTAAATATGGAAAAAAAACAGAGGAATAGTAAGAGAGAAACAGATTATTTTTATTAAAAAAAACCTTATTGTCCCATATTGCCTCGTCTAGAATATGAGAAGGTAAGAATGATAATCCTTCGTCGAACCCTATTTCACCATCTCCTTTACCAGCCATGAACACTCGGACAGCAAAGCGACCTTCTAAACTGTTAATAGTCGAAAATGTTATGTTGAGTTCTGGACTGGAGAGATACGGAGGCTGTTAAGCTCCAACTTCTAGCCTGAAACATAGCTACGATGGAGGTTTAAATTGAAGCAAAAGAAAACAGACCTAATCTGACAGATTGTGGGGCCCGAAGAAAGTTACTGAGTATTAGGCCTCAATTTTCGATTATAATTACACATAAACCACGTTATCTTTTGGTAATGCCTCTGTGGACGGCTACTTTGTTTCAGTTATAACACTTACATCGGCTGTTTTCTTTGAGTTTGCAATTTGGGGAATTTGAAACCTAAGAAATATGTACAGTTTCTGAGTCTATATCCCAATTTATGAAGAGAGAGACTTCAAAAGATGTTCAAACTAAGCCTCGTAAATATTTATGAATCATAATCTGAGGTAATAAATGGTTGGATTCAAATTAGAAAGAAAAAAAAAAAACTCAAGCATATGTACCATTTGGTAATTAATTGCTTTAAGATATGACATATTCTCTTTTTAGTAAGGAAATATGCGTATTTATTAGACAGCAAATATTGGCAATACGCAAGCGTGAAGGGCAATTCTGTCACCGAAAGACAGCAGCGAAAAGGTCATGAACGTAGGTTTGGGTTGGTTGGTGCAGACATTTTCTCAAACATTAAATAACACTTAGAAAATATAGGGTGCGACAGTTGAACAGGTTGCAAGTGAGCCTTTTCCTGTAATGTTTAGGAGAAAAGCATTTGCTCCTAATTCCAAACCACCTCAACTACCCCACAAGTATTTAGGTTTTGGTTGAGAAAGTGGGACCCTTCACACGTAACGTTAAGTCCACGTGTCGAATGGGAATTCTGTTCATATTGGCAATGCTAGCTCCTTTGGGAAAGGTGGCAGCGTTGGAGAAGAATGTGGTGATGCTGGTGAACCACTCCTGCTAGCGCTAGTGAATAATAGTTATCCATATGTTGTTTGGGGTTCTGTTGCGTTAAGTAAGACCTGAGAATTGAACAAGATAGAGTAGGTAGCCATCTGGCACCAAAAGCGTCAGAAGAATGCACGGATTTATATGAGATTGAATATACAATGGAATCAAATACCTAGTCAAAATCTCCTTTTCTTCGAGAAGTACGATACTGCAATAAGTATAATTTATTAAAAAGGAAATATAACTAAGTAAAATTATAAATACAACAGACATCAACATTTTTTACATGAAAAACTCCTTCAAATTAAGAATTAAAAATAAAAAATTTATTATAAAAAAGTTTTACAAAATATACAATACAACACAAAGAAGAAAAGTAGAGAAATCAACTAAAATTGAATTACCAGGATGAGAAGAATGACTCCAAATTTTAGAGCAATATCTTAGAAACTCTTAAGCCAAAATTTAAACCTAATTCAATATTGAATGACTCATGATTGAACGAAAATTAAATTTGGTTAAAAATGTGTTGCATTCTTTCTTTTTTTTCAACTTCTTTTCGAAAAATAAGGAATATTATTTCTAGACAAAGCTATAATACATTAAAAGGAGTGTACTAAAATACAAATCATACTCAAACTAGGTGATCAAACTTAGCCATAAGGCCACAATATCCTAGATGGTTTAATAAGGCATACTAGGAAATTGTCTCCTTAATGACTTCGTGTGAATCAAACATAACCAATATCGAATAGAAATTTAAATGTTTCATCGCTCCAACATATCTTGAGAGAATGCAAAAATTGCTCCTCTAGTTAAGCTTATCTGCCTTATCCAAGTAACATTTATTTAATTTACTAACTCGAGAAGGCAGGATTTGTCTTTGAATATTTGTTGGTTCCTCTCTAACCATATACTGTAGACGATGCAACTAAGAGCTAAATGGGCTAACTTAAGATCATCTTTACTTAAGTTTATTAAGAAGGAGATCTATTCAATTATCATTCTCCATTTAGTAGTAGTTTGCTAAGTTGCATTTGGCTAGAGTTTCTTTCCATAACTAGCAGGGATAGTAGCATTCAAAGAACAATGGCTGATAGATTCAGTTAAAACCAAGCAAAGCCTAAAAGTGGCATTATGTGAGGGATTGGAGACACAGTTAGTCATATCTAGAGTTGATAATCTTTCCTTAACTGCAAGCTGTAGCAAAAATGATACTTTAGAAGCAAGTAGCTTATTCTAAACCATGGAGAACCAATTAACTTCAGGAGCCAATAGTTTAAAAGCATTTGTGCAAGAATAATTTACCTAAAGGATTCATTTTAAGAACTCTATTACCTTGATTTAAATTAGGGGATTAAGAAGGGAAGCAACTTTGAAAAATTTTAGAGCATTTGTTATTACATATCCAATTGCTTCCATTAATCAATACGTTTACTCTGACATTAGCAGGATATAATAAGATGATAAATGAGTAGTTTGGAAACATGTTAACAGGAACAAGTGTGCTCTATTATCAGTCTATAACCACGTGTTACATAGGAATAAGTGTGCTCTATTATTAGTCCATAACCACGTGTCAAACTATCCCTATCTTATTCAATATTAGTGGTTATAGGCTTTCTATTAGCTTCAAGATCTCTAGTATACTCCTAAAGACATCCATCTTAGTTTTGACTATCAAGATACTTGTATCTCTTAGGCATTGCTTATTCACCCATTTTATCTGTAAAGATTCTTTAATATTGATGATTCTTTAAAGCCTTTGGTGATTAATAATTTGGTTACTTATTGGACATATTTGATCCTTATGCCCTTTACAACTTTAGGAAAACAAATAATCTTCCATCTAACCTTAAATATGGTTTAGAACTCATATCCTTTGTTCATAGAAATTACCTCGGAAACTTCTCTATGTCCTTACACAGTTTCTTAGGTAGAATTAAATTAGCAGAGTAATAAGTGTACAAATTGTTAGGGATAAAATTAGCAAGTTACAATTTACATGCAAAGGATAGGCATTTAGTGGTCTAACATTTAATTCTTCTTCTAGTCACATCAAAGAGTGATTGATAACCTATATATGAAATTCTCCTTGAGGAGATAACCACTTTTAGGTAGGTAAAAGAAGGAGCCTTAATTGCTAAGCCTGAAATTTTAGCAAATTTATTAGTTAAAGGAGAAGTATCTACTGAAATCATTAGGAGACTTTTATCCTTACTAATAAAAAAGTCCAAAAAGGGCGCTAAATTCATCAATTGACCTCAAAAGGCATTCAATGTAAGTAATATTAGCACCATAATACAATAACAAATCACCTGGAAATGCCAAGTGAGTTATTCCTAAGTTTCTTACATTTTTTTTGGTTAAATTTGAATATAATGTCTAAGTTTGAATTTTATAAATAATATAAGATGACACTTCAATGTGAATCGTAAAGAGAAAAGGAGAAAGAGTATCCCTTTATCATATATGTCTAGCACCCTTAAAAATGTGAGAAGCTTCACCACTGATGAGGACACTATAGGAGGTTGTACATATATATATTATCTTATCTAAGAGATGAAAAGAGCTGGGAAACCCATTAAATCAAGAGATAATAAGATAAAATCTTAGGTAACCATGTTAAATTCTTTATGGATGTTAATGTTTATATGATAGTTGATTGACTTTTTTTCTAAGTTAATTAATATTGGAATAACTGTAAGTGCACAGAGTAGCTATGGTTAGTATCAATAAGTATAGGTTGATCATATGAAGATAGTGATTACAAGTAATTACCTTTTTTCTATTATCTAACCTATAGATCGATTTTGGATTTTAACAAAGAAAATAAAAATTAAAACAATTAAATGAAATGAGCATCGACGTTGAACACATAAATAAGGAATCACTTAGAAAACTAGCGATATCAAAAATTAGTATCTAGGTTTCAAATCCCCCTAAAAATCCTTAATTGATTGATCTTTTCTTATGCAATTGTTTTATTGATTTATTGGACCATAATCTGGAAGATTTATGTCGTCCTATTTTCAGGGTTGTAATCAACTCCTTTTAATTACAGTAGATCTATTTAAACCTAGGATATTTCAATCTCAATGTCTGAAATCAGATTATGATATAATATTCTTGAGTCTGTTAGAACGTATATTAAACACATAATCGAATTATAATAGATCAATCAAAAAAATTGTATTAAATAAAATAATTAGAACATATTGTAGCACAAATTAGGGTTTATCTAACCTAAACACTAAAGAAGTTTAGCTACACATAATAGAAAATGAAATCAAACATAAACTGGAAGAAAAATAAATAGAAAACAAAGAGTTTATAATTCTAAATCTCCCTTTCTCTTCTATTGAATGTTCTTACAAGGTATATATTTGATCTTGTATTTCGTTGGATCTTTGGATGATTTCTTCGTGTTTTCCACATTCTTATATCAATATCGTCCCTTATGGACAATCTCCACGTCTAGAATCGTTTCCAAAAGTATGATCCCTTGAATTGGCTTCGAAAACATCTTTTATATGAAATTATAGGTTTTTGGCTGATGCACGGTCGTGCATTAAGCTGTGCATAACTAAGTTCTTTGAAAATCACAAATTTGTATGAATAGGGAGATGTGTATGGGTAGATGCACAACAATGCATCTCTTTTGTGCATCAAATCTTCATTTTTCTTATATTTTCATCCAAATTCTTCTTCTTTAAGTCCGTGAACGAAATTATACTCTGTAAACATACTTGGAGGAAATTAATTACCAAATATACACTAAAAATATAATTTATCAAGCAAAAATACATCAAATATGAGGTAAAAATATGATCAATTTTGTATCTATCAAATATCCTCACATTTAAGTTTTTTCTTATCCTCGAGCAAACCTTAATCAAAATTATAAATCATATAACATAAATCCATCATCAATCTTGATCTATCTATTTATCCTCTAAATCATCATATCCTATTGGATCAAATTAACATACAATTAGAATCAAATTAGCCTACAATTAACTTTTCTAAGCAATATTAATAGTAATCAGATCATATTCTCATTGAATTCAAAAGAATTATTCTTTTCACCCTCACCAGGATGTCACTCAATACACTCAAGTGTTTAGGATGAAAAGTATCAAGACTCTCAATTAATGCATAGTAGAATTCTTACTATAGATTTGCAATAAAATACATCTCCACCACTTATGTCTAAACTAGAAACAAAAATCTAAAGGTCTTTATATATTTTGTAATGGGGCTTAAGTACGGTATTATTATGATATAATAAGGGTTGATTTGAAGGAAATTTACTAGACAATATATTTCACGACTTGTTTACAAATACAAATAGGTCCTTTTAATGCAACTTTATTGGTACCATAAACTTATTCATGATTTTTCTTTTTATTGGTTTTTTGTTTTTTTCAATCAAACCAAACATTCAATACCAATGCAAGAAATATTGGACCCTTCACAAATTTTAAGTCTTAAAAAGTAGATAACCTTCAAGATTCAAAATAATAAAAAGGTCTTCACAGAAAAATAGGATAAAGGTTAATATGTGGGTTTAATCAATGAACAAGGCTAAAGCTTAACTTGGTTATTCTTAAAGGACAAAATTATGGGTATGGTAATATGTGGGTTTAATCAATGAAAAAGGCTAAGCCTTAACTTGGTTATTCCTAAAAGACAAAATTATGGGTATGGTAAATATCAAAGAAATAGGCTAAAATAAGTTATTGAATCTAAGTGCCTTCATCATATCAATGCTTTTAATGTAACAAATATGGTCTTAATATTTATAATAAAAGCAAGTTTTAGAATCATTCTACTATACATGATAACACACATGAAAGAATAAAAAGAGCTTACAAATTTTGAAATTCACTCTTAGGATTAAAAGCTCACGAAAAAGATGGGTATTATGTGTGTAAACAATATGCAATATCATTCAACTTGAATATTTCAGTGAATACTAAAAATATGGCTTACAAAAGCAATTTTATTCTAACTCTCAACCTTTTTCATACCAATTCAATCAATGTTCAACAATGACATATAATATTGATGGACAGATTTCAACCAATTTAGAACATCAGTTAATAAAATTTAATAATCAAGATTATAATAAGCTTAAAGAATTAAGATTGATTTAAACCCTTCCTCACACTTAAAGTTGTACATTGTCCCCAATATACACAATACAAGCATATATAAAAAAGAGAGGTTTTTTTGGTACTTTCTTGATTATGAAGATTTTTTGATTTCAAATCCATCTAATGTTAAACTACATCATTGCAAAATATAAGAAAAAGAGATAAAAGGACAAAAGAAAAAAATAACACTATTGGGAACAAAAATAAAAGCAACATTAATTATAATATTGTTAGAGAAAGCAAGATAATTATTGAAAAGGAAATGAAAAATATACATAAAGATAAAGGAAGAATATACAAATTAAGCATCTCCTTCATCTTGTGACCCTGGCTGATACGATGAAGATGGTTTCCCTTAGTGATGATCCTAGCTAGGTGGAGGAGCTACAAAGTACGTGCCCTTGCTTGATGTTGGAGGTTGGAAGACAATGCCTAGATAGCTTGCCATTAAGAGCATCAACTCTCCCATCTATCTAACTGTAGGTCATAGCTTGCTTATACTCTCCACAAGCTCCACTTTTTGTCTCTCTAGCTTATCTATCCTCAGCTGGTTCGGAATAAGCTCCTTCAGTGTTATCCCCCTCGTTTAGGATGGCGGCGACTGTAGTTGTGATTATAGCTCTACTGCAGGTTATGTTGCTTTCTCCTCGTTCCGATGTTGGATTGTCAGGTTCTCTAATAAGTTGATAAATGTATCCGGTGGGACCCCGATATGGACATACCGTGCATAAATATTACATTACTATTAGATTGAGCGCTACCATGTTTGTCATCTCTTGCATCAGTGGTAGTCGATCAAACATGCCCATTCTTCTTACTAGCTAAGTCATATAAGGTCCAACATATATCATATTGACCTTCTTATCCTCACTCTGATGCCAGAAAAATTGGACAAGTGCATGCCTCAAGTGGATAGATGTCCATTCATTGATGCTCCAAAGGTAGAAGAACTCCACGATGTCGACGACTCCCTAACTACCTCCTCGGTCACTCAAGATATGACTCAGAATACCATGGATATATCTGAGTGCTGGACTACGTAATGTTGAAGCTTTTGACATGCGTGGATTATAATCATCTTCAGTGTTGAGCTGCCTCCAGAAGTGTCCCCGTGTATTCCCCATATGGAAGATCAGTTTGTAAAGCTTGATATTTCAGTGTCCCCGTGAACTGCCCATCATACAACCCTATAATGATAAAAAACTGTGTAATACTTATCTGCTGCATCTCCCTTATCATCCAAAACTGGATTGCGTTGGGGTGATACCCATCATAACATCCCTTCTCTATGGAGAATGTGGAGAGGATGTCACGACCCGATACCACATCGGGGCTATGATAACCGCCGCATACTCTAGCTAAGGACATTTGCAGTATCCTTAATCCGATTATGCAAAGCTAATCGAAATATCCCTTTTTTTCTTTTTTTTTTTTTAATTTTGGTAGCACAACGACTGTATTTTAAAAATCACAAAACC
>JAOQMP010000004.1:10854190-10866270 GCA_027563575.1 Erythroxylum pedicellare
ACTAAACTTTTGTTTTCTACAACTTGTCATCCCCAAACAGATGGCCAAACTGAAGTGGTTAATAGAACCTTAGGATTGAACTAAACTTTTGTTTTCTACAACTTGTCATCCCCAAACAGATGGCCAAACTGAAGTGGTTAATAGAACCTTAGGATTTTTATTGCGTGTTGTTATGGGTAAAAACTTGAAAGCTTGGGAAGATTGTTTGCCTTTGATTGAGTTTGCATATAATAAAAGCATTCATTCTTCTACAGGTTATTCTCCATTTGAGATTTTGTTTGGTTTTAACCCATTAACTCCATTGGATTTGTTGCCTTTACCCTTGAATGAGATTGTTAATGTAGATGGGAAGCAAAGGGCCGAATTGGTTAAGACAATACATGAGAAAGCTAGGCAGCATATTGAGGAAACGAACAAGAAGTATGCTCAAAAAGCTAACCAATGGCTCAAGGTGATGAAGTTTGAGCCTAGATATTGGGTTTGGGTGCACTTTAGGAAGGAGAGATTTCCTAAACAAAGGAAGTCTAAGCTCGATCCTAGAGGCGATGTTCCTTTTCATGTGCTTGAACGCGTCAATGACAACACCTCTAGGGTGGATTTGCCAGCTGAGCATGGTGTTAGTGCTACTTTTAATGTTTATGATCTATCTCCCTTTGAAAATGTAGGTTTTGATTCGAGGATGAATCCTTTTGAGGGGGAAGGGAATGATGCAACTCACTAAAGCAATGAAGACTTGAGGATTCCAATGGGTCCAATTACAAGGTCATGCTCCAACAAGCTCAAAGCGTGATTTCAGATTTATGCACAAGCTTTTGTTTCACAGGAATTTCAAGAATTTTTGTTGATTAAACTTGGGGAAGAGCTTAGGAAGACGCCTAAGTGTGTGTGCACATTGAAGGCATCAAACAAAGAGGGATAATACTTAGCCAATTTTCACAAACACAAGTCTAAACAATGAGTTTGGGCTTATTTTATATTGTAAAGGGTGTGTAGACTTCTTTTGGGCTTTTTCATGGGCTAATTTGTGTTCAGTGTGCATGTGCTTCATTAAAAAGTCATGTGCATGTTTTATTTTAAGGAACAAAGTGTATGGGCCTAGTTTAAAAGCCCAATCTGCCCCTCTTAAGTTAGTCTTTTAATTTTCTTACTTCCTTATCCGATTTGGACTAGGATTAGTCAATTTTAATTAATTTTGAAGCCCAATCCATGTGGGATTTGTTTTTGGGCAGATTTGTTTTAAGAAAGCCTTTCTTGATGTTTTGGGCTTTTTTTTAGGTTTTTAGGCTATCTTTGTTAAGGTTTGTATTGCACAAGGGTATTTAAAACCCTTGCTTTAGGCATGAACACCAGATTAGACGTGAATAGAATTAGAAATCACTCTTCAAGAGAGAATTCAGATTCTTGCTTGTTTTACCTTAAGTATTGATTCAACTTATCAAGTAAGTTCTAACTTGTGGCATTAATTTAATTCCTACAATCTCTATACTCTTTCTTACCAATTCCTTGCTTTTTTGGGGGTGAAGGGTCTTGTTAGATTGATTTAAATTAGGTTTAGGAACAATCATTAAAACGGAGGTGATCTAGATATTAATTCTAGGTTGTTGCCGTATCACAAGTGAAATTAATAAGAGATAAACATTTTCTGCTTCTCAAGAAAGTAGACAGACCACCTACTTATTTCAAGTTATGAGGATGTGAATGAAGCTCAAATTGACGAGCAATATCTATTAAGATATCAAATAGTATTAAAACAACTTAATTAAAGCCTTATAGTGAAAAATAAAGGTATTACAGAATTAAAACAAGATTTGGTTATTCGTACTCACTCCTTTAATCTTTTATCAAAATCATCATTCCGGCACTTTTCTAGATTAACAACATAATGCCATCAAGACACTAATGTTTATAAATTATAAAAGAAAAACACTAAAGTTTACCATCTTTTAAAAGCTACTAAGCTAGACATTTCCTTTAACCATAAATATAGCGTAATTCATTCAAAATAGATGAATGGGTATAATGATGTTTCATTTTTCTATTATTTAAAAAGGATACAAAATAAATAATTAAAAAAATCATATAGTAAAAATAACAATGAGATGAACAAAAGGTATAAAATAATCTTAAAATAACTTAAATTTTGAAGTCCTCTTTTTACAATAGTTCCTCTTTTTGAATCCTAATGTTATCCTAATGTTTTCCCCCTTATGCTCATTTGAACTCCATAATACCTCTTTCATTACCTTGACTTTAACTTAACCCCAACTTCCAATTTCCACGCGAAGACCTCAAGAATTTATTTCATTATCTAGTTATATTCTTATTCAAGTTTCCCATATTGCTAAGCTTATATGGTGTCAAGTAGTAGGATATAATTCACCCATAGACAAACTTCACTTTTTTCCTCTTTCATGTATAAATGATAACAACATTATGTTTCCATCTCTAAAGATTTTAAAGTTATGTGCTTCTAAATAGACAACCTTAATGGTTGGCTTCTTTGTGGATAAGAGACGAGCTTATCCATTTTTGAACAATTAGTCATCAAGTCAATGGAAGAAGTTGGCTCTAAAGAAATTTTTTGTCAATGAGCAAGCTTTATTTACTTTTAAATTTGCATCTGAATTAACTATTTATAAGATTCTCAAGGCTAGACCATGGTACGTTAACGACAAGCCTATATTTTTGAAAAAAATAAAAGCATGGTTTATAATTGTAGCAACTAAGGCTTAGCCACATTCTTATATGATCAAATGTTGAGTTTTAAAAAGGAAATGAACTAAATAAGGTTATTTATGTGTAAGATTATGTCTTTAAATAAAAATGAGCAAAGAACTTTTTCAATAAATTCCAATTATTAGGTTAAATGAAAATGATAAAATGGTTAAGGATTTACTATTAGTCTTATATCAATGTAAATTAACCTTGTCAAACTATAGAAAAGAGAGGAAGCCTATAAGTAGTTTATTAGAGGAGACTATTATGAGCTAATAGAGTTAGAGGATGAGCTGAGTACCTATAGTAACCATAACAAGAAACTTCAAATGCATTAAAAATGTTGAACACTAAAGCCATTGGAGTAAAATTGGTAGTTACTCCTAACTCCCAAGGTATATGAGGAGGAAATAATAGCAAAAAGGAATTCAAGTATCTAATCCTTATAGTAAATATGTAGTTAGGAAAATGGAAGCTCTCCATAGCATTCAAAATCAAATTAGCTTGAGCAAAACATTCACGAAAATCAAATTTTAGATACAAGTGATACCTTGATGGTCACCATTTCTTATAAAGAGAAAAGTAAGAATATCGATGATCCGTATATCTATATGAGGAATTCACTACTATTTTTATACAAAAATTAGAGAGAAAAGCCAAACCAAGGGTAAAGCAACCTCTTTGTCCCTTTATAATGTCAATTCTGACATAGAATGTGAAAGGGCTTAACAATCCTAAAAAACAACTTATACTCTTTGATTATCTTTTGTAATTAAGCCAATGTTGATAAACCTTTTAGAGATGAAACTGAAACTTAACCATTGCAAGAAATTATGATTTATAATGAAGAATTGGAATATAATTACAATTCATTTAAGATCATTACACTGGTAGGATTGTCAATGCGTATAACCTTTATAAAATAGAAGTCATTTAGTCTAGCTCCTCTGAACAAATAATACATTTGTATGTAAAACTATTACCTAGTCGTCATATCTAGTTATGCTTACATTCGTATATTTGATAGACCTGAAATTTTAAAGATGTTCTCTATGAAATGATTTAAATGAAAATTTTACCAATATAGATACTCCTTGAATAATTATATGTGACTTTTATAGCATTTTACTTGCTTTATAATTAAAAGGTATCTCTAGCTCAAAAAACTCTTATGATGATTTCAAATCTTATGTCTCTTATATCATTATGATAGACTTGAGGTTTAAAGGGAATCTATTCACCTAAAATAATAGAAAAAATGGAATATGGCTTATAAGGAAAAAGTTTGATAAGGGTCTAGTTAGCATTTATAGCTATCTAAATTTCAAGTTAGTAAAGCAATATTCAATATTAACCTTATTTAGTTCATTTCCCTATTAAAATTCACAATTTGATAGAAGCTCCTATAAGGATCACTTACTTCATTTCCAATAACTTCTTAATTAAGCTAAGAGGATACCAAGAAGTAATATCCACGAGGATGGTAGCTAATTTTTAAGGCATTGCATTGTTTAGTTGTATGAAAAATGTAAATGGTGAGAAAGGAGCTTAAAAATTAATAGAAACTTCTTGTTCTTCTACGTCTGCTACCTCTGTAATATTTTCATCCCCCTCCATAACATTGGCAATTACCTCTTCATTTTTTTGGAATGCCTCTTCATCTATGAAGTCAATCGTCGTCTTTTCTTCACTCTACTGTGTTAATAAGCTCAAGTAATATTTTGCATTATGCTCAAGATATTCAAGTGAAGAAACCCTTTCTTTAAATTTACGTTGGGTAGCTTTAAGTTTGATAACGTATTCCATTATGTTATTTGTAATACTTGCTTCCTCTTCCTCTTCCTCTTCTTCTTATTCTTCTTCTTCTTCTGCTGCTGCTGCTTTGTCTTCTTTCGGAAGCTCATTTTCACTCCTAAGGTGATTGCCATTCTATATTCTCTAGGGTCTGTTTCGGTAACACTAGGCAAACCCCTTTAAATCTCATTAGATAGTATCTCTGCCAGCTGGTCTGTCTGATTCACCAGATTTTGTATTCGATCTTCTACTTCTGGATGCCTCATGATTCACTCTTGAATAGAGCCATCCATCGTACCTTCTAGAGTTGGCTCGTTAATTAGAGATATTTGGTGTTGTAAGTATTCAGCTAGAGCATAATTGTTTCATCCATATGCATAAAAGTTGTTCCATTATGAATTATAGTTGTTCTCGTATAGTGCATCTTAAGGAAAGGTTGTACATGCTTTGCTGCTTCCACATATATACTGGTGTTCGATATTCATAATTGTATTGATAACTCCCACCAGTGTTGTGATATAGCCTAGATATCAGTTGAGCTTTTAAAAACATATGAGACACCTCTATTTCCAATGAGGCAATGATATATATTAAGAAGACATATTTTGGCTCCCATAAAAGTACTGTTTGTTCTATCCTTCTATTATGAGTTGTAGTTATGACAATGAATTTTAAATCTTATAATAAACCACAAACTCAAGATCAAGGAGAGAAGTTCAAAAGATAATTAAACAAATAAACCACAATTACAATAAAATACGATAAGAAAAAAATTAAATAAGCTCAATTAAAATAAAAGAAAATAAAAATAAAAAATAAAAAATAAAATCTAGAAAAGTGGCTAGAGTAATAAAGTAGAGATTTTCCTAATATCACTATCCCCGACAACAGCGACAAAAACTTGATTAACATTTTCTGAGTAATCAATATTGTAATAACCATAAGTGCATGATGTAGTTATAGCTATTACTGATACGTATCGCTCGATCCTACGAAAACAATGATTACTAATAGTTACCCTTTACATATTATTTAGCCTACAGATTGATTTTGGATTTTAATAAAGAAAATAAAAACTTAAAAGATTGAAATAAAATAGGCAACAACATTGAATGGAGAATTAAGAAATCACTTAGAAAATTACTAATATTAATAATTGCTATCTAAGTTTCGAATCTCCTTAAATCTTAACAGATTGATCTTTTATTACTCAATTGTTCTATTGAATTATTGGACTGTGGAGATTCCTATTGTATGCTAATAGATGACCTTGAGTTTATTATCCTAAACCTTGAGTCTACTATCCTAAGGTTTTCAACTAAATTACTTAGGTTAAAGTTTATAGCATTGCTTAACCAATTTGTAAATCCCTCTATTAGGTTTGACCACAATATAGAATATTTATGTCATCCTATTTCTAAGGTTGCAATCAACTCTTTCTAATTATGGTAGATCTATTTATCAATAGGATTTCTCAATCTCTATATATGAAATTAGATTATGATCTAATATTCTTGGGTCTATTAGAACATAAATAAAACACATAATTAGATCACAATATAACAATCATATCAAAAAAATTAACATAGAGTTCATCTAACCTAAATACAAACAAAATGTTTAGTTAAAGATTATCAAACATGAAACCAAGCATACACTAAAAGAAAAATGAAGTGAGAACAATGGGTTAATAATTCTAAATCCCCCTGGTTGTCTTCTATCGAGTATTCTCGTGATGTAGAGGTTTGATCTTGTATTTTAATGGATCTTTTGTTGAATTCCTCATGTTTTTCGCTTCTCTAGATAAAAGATTGCCCTTTGAGAATGATCTCCACGTATGGAATCACCACCTAAAGTCTACACTCTTAATAAGCCTCCGTTCATGTCCTTTTATATTAAATTCTAGAGTTTTGGTTGATGCATGGTCTATTGCACAACTGTGCATAACCAAATTCTCTGAAAATTGCAAATTTGCATGACCTAGGAGAAGTGCACGAGCAAATACACAATCATGCATCCCTCCTATGCATCAATCCTTTATTTTATGTATTGTTTTCATCTGAATTCTTCTCCTTTAAGTCTATGAAGGTAATTATAATATATAAACACACTTGGAAGGAATTAAGTACCAAATATACAATACAAGTACAAAATATTAAGCAAAAACACATCAAATATGACGTATAAATATGATCAATTATGCATCTATCAGTCTGCTTTATTTCCTATTTGCAGATTCCTTAGCCAATTAATTGTATCAGTCTAAAAATTCACTATTTTGTTGATGTTCAAAATCTCCTGCAATCTTCTCCAAATACTTTATGTGTATTTGTATCTAATCATTAAGTAGGGATGTCAATTTTGGCCTGCCTACCCAACCCTTATTTTGCTCAAGTTTTTTAAGCCAGAGGCTAAGTTAGGTCGAGCATGATCCATCCCGACTCAAACTATGGCCCAACTGAAACGTAAAAAATGATGTCGTTTTATGAAAAATGGCATTTTTTAAATTTTTTTAAAAAATAAATCAGATAGGCAGGGCTGGCCTGACTAACCTATGGCCCATCCACTCACAGGCTGGCCAGTTCCTACTTGTCAGGCCACGAGTCGGCCAGCCCAGCCCATTAACATGCCTATCATTAAGTGATATATGGTTTCTAGTTCAGAATTACAAAGTTTATAGGTACAAGAGTTTATAAGGAATTTGATCTTATCCTTTATAAGGAGTCTGCCATTTATTCCCAACCAAAGGATGAATGAGTGTGATAGATCAATATCATTATCCCAGACCAACTTAGTCCATCTCACCCTATTACTAGGTTCCTTCTAAAGAAGAGCTTTGCAAGTTTTTTGGCTAAAAGTTTTAGTTCCATTTACTAACCACCATATGTCATCTTGTTTAGTCTCCTGACACTCTGGCATATTATCCATGAGTATCTTCACACATTTGTGATTATGATAAGGCCATATCCACTAGTTATCCCTGATGAATTTACTAAGTTTAGTTCTAGAATTAACACTAACTTCAACTATTATATCTCTTCTACTTTATACAAGGGACCTTTAATGTGCCAATTATCATACCAAAATAGTGTGTCTTCCCCATTCCTTATCTTGTGAAAGAATAGTTTATGCATCCATTGTCTTGTCCCTAACATCTCCTTTAAGTTCCAAGACATGTCCTGCTTATTCTTTAGGATCCAAATGATCTTTCCTTTATTGAACACATTATGAACCCATTTCACCCTTATGTCTTCCTTCTTGCTACATAACCACCACAGTTTCTGAGCTAAGCTCACTCTATTGCTCATCCTTACTGAATTTATCCCCAATCCTCTATGGTTTACAACTCCAACTCATCTTTGCTTTATTTCAGGTTTAGGTTAATCCATTTCACAAAAAGTGAACTTTTTATCAATCTCCTTTAGGACACTTTTTGGGAGTGATAAATAGTTGATCCAATAGGCTATTAGGTTGCTCAATATTTACTAAACTTGCTAGACCATTCCCCCATGGTTGAGATGCTTATTGCTCTAGTGGTGTATTCTTCCATTCAAAGAATCCAATAGTGGTTTGCAATCTAAGGCACTAATTTTACTATGAGAGATTGGTACACCAAGATATTTGAATGAAATTTTGCTTTATTTTATCCCCAACTCAACAGCTTTTAAGGTGTCTATGATGGAATTATTAGCAAGTAAAAGTAACTTTTATTTGGGTTAGTTCTTATTTATGACATGTTTTTAAACTCCTCCATATATTGCATAAGTAAATTGATTGAATGGATTCAGCCTTGCAAAACAATAACATATCATCTATAAAATCTAGGTGAGTAAGTTTTATATCTTTACATCTGTGATGGTATTGGAATCCAAGATTTTTCTCTATATTCCTTCTAAGTATAGTTGAGAGGGCCTTCATGCAAAACACTAACAGGTAAGAGGATTAAGTATCCCCTTTCCTTATTCCCCTCTTTGCTCTTATTGATTTGGCAAGTTCCCTATTTATTAGGAAAGAAAGGGATTCTCCTTGCTACTTTCAATATATTGAAGAGGAATCTCCAATTGATTGAATCATAAGTGTTGGCCAGGTTAATTTTAACTATACAATTACACTTCTTTCTCTTATTGTTGTAACCTTTTAGTAACTCCTGACAAAGAAGAATGGTGGTACCAATCTTTCTCCCTTAGAAAAAGCAGTATGTTCTGGACTAATAATCTTTCCCAAACTCAACTTCAGCCAGCAAGTATATTTGTGATAGTTTTATAGAGGATGTTACAATTGGCTATAGGTCTGAATTGTTTTAGTCTGCTAGCATTAGTTTGTTTAGGGCTGAGATATACATAATTTTTATTCTACTTTCTTAGCATAGTTCTTTTTTGGAAGAATTATTTCACTACTTTTATTACTTCATCTCTTAACATTTCCAAGTTTTTTATAAAGAATCTACCATTATTATGATCTCTTCTCTTATTTCTTCCTTAACCATTTCTACTTTATCTTTTTCAGAAATTTGTTTGATTCCTTTTAAAACCTCTTCAGGAAATTCTTTAACCTCAGTTTTAGCCTCGTACTGTTTGCTAAAAAGCTTTGTTGTGATTCTTTTTTTTACTTTCTTGATCTTCATAATTATGACCTGCTTCATCTTCTACGTAGTTAATAAAATTCTTATTTCTCCTTACAGTGATGGAGCTCATGAAGAATTTTGTGGATCTCTTACCTTCTTTTAACCAAAACATTATTGATTTCTACCTTAGTAGGATGTTGGTTTCTTCTAGAGTTTTGTTGTACCTTTTTAGCAATTCAGTTTCCTCCTTTCTTAATAGTTTATCTTCAGGTCTTGATAAGATCCTTTTTTGGAAACTATTTGAGTCCTCAAATTAGCTTTCTCTTTTTGTTTTGGAGTGAGATTCTCTTTATTAAAAGCTTTCAGCCTATCTTTCAAAACCTTTAGATTTATGATTAACTTATAACACTTGGTTCCTAGTATCTCTAATTTCAAACTCTCCCTCAATATATCCTTGAACTATGGTTTTTCCATCTGATGGTTAAAGATTCTGAATGGGGATTATCTCAGACTCTTATTGTATGTAATGTCCACAACTATGGGACTATGATCAGAGGTAAGTGGTTTCTGAAATTTAACATTTATTAGAGGAAATTAAGTTAGCCAAATATCATTTACCATGCATCTATCAAGTTTCCTCAGTAAAAACTAGCTACCAAATTGTTTGTTATTCCAAGTGAAAGCATTTCCATAAAATTTCAAATTTGTCAACCTTGTCTTCCAAACAATGTCTTGAAGTTATCTATAGTCTTGTTGCTTCCAACTACTTCCTCCTATGGTTTCATTCAAATTGAATGTGCAATTGTAATATGCTACAACTGCCCATAGAGTCTAGATGGTGCTACTGATTTTAGTTATTTCCTCCCGTAATCTTTGCCTTTGGAATTTATACCTTTTAGCAAAAATTGTAGTTATTGATAACACCTTTTTATTATTCTTTATCAACAATTCACAATGAATCAATTAATCAGTACCAACCTGCTTGATAATCTCTACTTCGAAGGGGTGGTACCGTATTATCACTCTCCCATTCATGTGATGGTCATGGTTAGAAATTGTTCTACATTCCTTTCCTAGGAACCACAAGCTTTTCTCCATTTGTTCCTTCTTTTATTTTGGTTTTTAACAAACCAACAATATTAGTACTGTTATTCTTAATCTTATCCTTAAGAGTAAGCTATTTATTTAGGCTGTTAAGCCCTCTCACATTCCAAACTACTAGCTTCATCTTTTTTTCTTATTATTTCACTTTCTCCTTGTTGACATCCTATTCTACTCGGGGTAAACTGAATTAACAATTTTGTTCCTAAAATAACCCCTTTCTTAATCATAGTAGTACTAATTTTTCTTTTCTTATCTTATTCCCTGATCTTTTTTTCTGCCATATGCTCCTCCTTTTCATTTTGGTTTTAAATGTTTAGTTCCTTATCTGATTTCTCTCCTTTTTCATGATTAATCTCCTTTTACACTACAACTTCCTCAGATAACTAATTTTCCTCCTAGGTTTGTTTCTTCCTCCATATTTGCTTCTCTTCTTTGGCCTTTGATCTCCATATGTATGTTACTTTTATAGAGTCTTCTTCAAGAGTTCCATCTTCCTATAATTTCATAATTCTAAGAGTGTCTGGTAGCTTCTCAATAATGTTAACATCTATGCAAATCTTGGTGAAACCGATTCTTTTTAACAAAGCAATATTCTCATCAAGCCATAAAAGCTTAACTATTTTTCTTGCTATGTGACATTCTCTCAGCTGAACAATAATCCAAAGGCACTTTGTAGATGTTAACCTATCATGGAATTGATTCCATCTTACTTTTGTCCTGTGTAATTCTTGGTTGCCATTCTTCAAGTAAAATTGGATGGTCTATAATGTTACATGCCCCTGCTTCTAGCATTTTTTATGCATTATCTTCATAATTGAATTTAAACACAAGCAGTTCATCTTCATTTACAATAAAACTCACCTGAACCCTATTTCTCTAAGTAGCATTACACCATCTCCTCATTACTAGGAATGTAAGCCTACTGGTCCCTCTCCAGCGGTGCTACTCCTTCCCTCATCCTCCCTGATCCACGCCAGTATCATAGGACAAAGGCCTTCACTTGGCTCCTCTCTTTGCATCCCCTGAAGACACCACTGTCTTCAACCCTCCTCCACGAGGACCACCACACCACATCGTCACCATTGAACATCTGAAGGAGGAGAGAAGGTTGCTGCTCACCCAAATCTACACCCAAAGCCTATGACCTGTTACCCAACCCAAAACCTGAAGCTAGTGAATTATTTTTGGGTGTATTTTTTGAGTTTTTGAATTGTTTCTTGCTTAATTGCATTTTTGATTGTGAATCAATTGCAACTTGGATGTTGAAGGTTGGAATTAAATTTTGTGATTTGATTAGATCTTGGATTTGTGAATTGGTTAGAACTTGGTTTTGTGATTTGTGATTTACGTGTATCTGGGTTGGATATTGGAGTTGAATGATCACGGTTTTATCATTTGTGATTGAATATTGGAGTTTAATTGAATAAGTCACTCACGGTGTTGTCTTGGTTTTATGATTTGTGTGGGTTAGATTGGATATTGGAGTTGAATTATTGTTTCGTTGATTTCTAGTTTGGTTATAAAGATTGGTTTAAGTTTATCCGATTAAGAGAAATTTATGATAAGTTTTTGGATGAATGAAATGTATGGTCTCATGTGAATATGTGATGATGTTGATGAATTGAATTAATTCAATTGAAAATTTGTAAGTTGAAACAACTTAAATTAAAATTTTAAACCGAGAATATTAAAGTTGTAAACTTGCATAGACTTAAATCATTAATTGACATATTCTTAATATTTGTGAAATGATATTTCATTTTTAGTATTTGGTTATTCACTTTAGGTAAATAATTAGTTGAGTATAAAATTGTGCAATTTACAATTAATAATAATTTGGTTGTAGTTAATGATAATATTTGCCTATTTGGGTATTATTTTTGGGTAAATAATTAATTCAAGA
>JAOQMP010000004.1:10866370-10881212 GCA_027563575.1 Erythroxylum pedicellare
GAGCATTATATATCTAGTCATAAGGTACCAAGATTCTTTTATAAATAATATACATATACATGGAGATGTATGGGAAATATGTATATTATTAGAATCTAAATTAATTTATTCACAGTTGAATAATCAAGTTGGTCGCTTGATTATGGTTTGGACTATAATGTTGCGATCTATCTCTATGTAAGTAAAGTAGTTTACTTCGAGGGAATAATGAGTTTCGGTTGGCCCCCAAATTTTTTTCTTTAATTAAGTATGATTTGAATGAATTATGAGGTTTTGATGGATTAATTTTTGGAGTTAACTATTATGTTGTCGTTAATAGAATTTATTGCATGGATTAGTGTAATTAAAGTGATAAGATAACAAGAATGTATTAAGGGCAAAATTGGCAAATCACTTAAGGTTAAAAGACATAAGGCTTAGATGAAGGGCAAAGTGGACCTTTCACATTCATTAAGAGTATAAATTAGAAGAAGAATCGTGAATAAGGGAAACAAAGAAGGAGAGTGTCGTGGAAGGAGAGGAAAAGAAGAGAAAAACTAGGGTTATTGGAGATCTTAAAGAGTTTGAAGAATTTGAAGCTGAATTAAGTAAGTATAATCAACATTTTTCTTGATTTGATGAATGAAGCATGTTTATGTGATAGTTAGATGTAAAATGGGGTTGAATAGAGTAAGAATCTAGAAAAATCTGGGAGAAGAGTTGCGTTTTTGCGAAAGTTTATTGCGACCAACTTTTTGGTTCACCGCGGTAAAGTCTCCTTAGTTCGCCACGACGAAGTTTCTCCTACACAACTCGAACATGTTTCGGTATTTTAGGCATAACTTTTTTTGTAGTTATCCAAATAGAATGATTTTTAATTTATAGTAAACTATAGACATAGGGCTACAAATTGTTTAATTAAATAGAGTTCTAATTTAGTCTCTAGGAAATTCAATTTTTGTATAGAAATTGAGCATAGAATATTGTTTCAATATAAGAATGGTCTGAAAATGTTTGAGGTATAACTTTCCAATTTCTGAACCAAATTGAATGGAATTTTGGTTATTGTTTAAGGAAATCAAGAGAGGCAATAAGAGCAAGAGAAGAGGCACATTTGATTAAGTTATAAGCAAGGAATTCAAGGTGGCTTACATTTTTATAATTAAGTAATAAGCCACTAAAGTTTTCTTTTAAATTAAGAGAATAAAAATGTTTTCAATTACTTCATAAATACTGCATTTATTGCTGTTGAATGCTTTGAGAATTTGTCATATGTTTGGTATTTGAATTTGGTTGATGAATTGTGACATGAACATGCAAATGATTTAAAAAAAAGATCTTATGTTTATGAAACCAAGTTTCGAAAAATGTGCCTTTTTGGGTAACAAGTTTATAAGTTATGAAATACATATTATGTGGGTTTGTGGTGGTCCCCTAAGTTAATTCAAGTGCACTTTGACAAAAAGCTTCTCCCGCCTGCTCGCTAGTGGCATAGAGCTCCTTCACAGACTCTCCTAAATTCACGGCTACGCAAGACCATTAAGTGGGATTGCAATAGTAAGTTCTGTTCATGGCTACACAAGACCATTATGTGGAAATGTGTAATACGTTATATTTTTTGATCCACCCAAACCATTTTGATGCGCTTATGTGCTTATAATATGTTGATAAGATTGATGCATACATGATTTGCATTATTGTAATTTTGTTTCAAAATTTGAGAAATATGTGCTTTATGATTCAATGTGAACTTTTGTTACAATGGAAAAACATATTTCAATGGTTTTGATTATTACCGGTTATAAAATTGTTACCCACAAGCTTTAAGCTCACCTCCTCCTATTCTGTCTCATCTTCAGGTGAGGAGAAAGAGATCGAGCAGTCAAAGAGTCAAGGCATCACTCCGATTAGACTTATTTTTTATTTGAAGTTAGTTTTTGTAAAACAAGGCTTTAGTTGCATTTTGAGCAATTCCAATTTTTGCAAACTATGTATTTTTGGATTATGATGTAATGTGGCTTGAAATGGCCATTAAAGCTTTGTAAAACTCTTCTTTTGGTTATTAATGAAATATGGTCGATGTTTGCTTTTAGATTTCAAACATTTTGAATTGCATTTGATTTACGAATGAAGTTAAGAATTTGGAAATTCGTTTATGTTTATGTTCAAGTTCATTTTTGTCTTTGGATGGAATTTGATGAGAGTAGTTGAAATAATTTATGTTTGCATATAGTATGATAGTAATTTGGGATTATTAGGTTTGCCTCATGGGTTTCGCCATGGCAAAGCTAAGAGTTTGCCGCGGCGAAGTCAAATGGTCACCGTGACGTAATTAACCTGAATATGGAATTTCTCCCATATGTTTGCCGCAGCAAAACACTTAGTTTGTCACAGAGAACGTCATTCAAAAGGAGTTATTGGAGTTGTTCCAATTAGTTCACCACGGTGAAACATCAGTTCGCCGCGACAAACTTGCCTTGCTTCTGAAGGGATTTAGCTCCCAAGTTCTAAGGCTTCTACCACGCTCAAGCTTCACGCTTCATGGCGTTCGGATAGTTCGACTTCAGCAATGAGGTCCAACATCTTATGGTATCAAAGTGACTAGGTTTAAGAGTATCCTAGGTATGTAATGGCCAGTTTGAGACATGAACATGCATTGTTTTAAATGAATAGCTTGCATTGTTTTGACATTGTTTTGAATGATTTGAAAATTGTTTTACATGAACTAAAGATTTTCAATGGTTTTAAATTGAAGGAGTGATTATGCTGCCTCGAAAGAGAACTCGAGGAGCTGTGACTCGATCTCACTCTCGCTCTTGCTAAGGGAGCATGGATGAATCCCATGTCCTGCAAGACGTGGGGACACTCTCTCCTCCTGATGCTGAGGCACCTAGTGTGCAACATGAAGTGCCACCGCCTCCTCCTCCTATGCTAACCATAGATCCGCAGTTCTTTCCAGCCTTTGCTCAGGCTTTCACTTATTCCATGAGCCAAGGGTCACAAGTGCCAGTGTAAGCTCTAGTGAAGAGGACTGGATAGTATGATAAGCTCTGCTAATATGGAGTAGTAGATTTCAATGGTACGACCAATCCAGAAGAGGCTAAAGCATGGTTGAAGAGGACCGAGGGAGTCCTGCTTTAGATGAAGTGCTCTAATGAAGAGAAGCTGGATTATGCAGTGAGGTTACTACAGGAGGATGCACTCCATTAGTGGGAATTAGTGCCCCACAGTCAGGTTATGCCTTCAGTGTTATCATAGAGAGATTTTGTGGATGTGTTCAGGAAGAAGTATACAAGAGAAGACCAGGGAGTTTTTGAATCTCACACAGAGGGATATGAGTGTGAGTGAGTATGAGCTGAAGTTCACTCAGCTTTCCCGTTATACAGCCAACATTATGGCGAATAAGGAAGACAAATGTTGTAAGTTTAAGGGATGTATTCATTTGGGGATCAAGGAGAAGGTACTCATCCACAACTTCTGTGACTACCAGCAGTTGGTAAATGCTGCACTCCAAGATGAGAAATTGGATAAGAAGAGGAAGAACAGGGAGTAGTCTTCCAAAAAGGGGATGAGTGCTCCAATGCCTGAGAAGGGTATAAAGAGCTTCCACACACAAAGTGAAATGGGGAGTATTACCTTGGCAAAGAACAAGCAAGTAAGTACAGTTTCAGTGTAAGCCTCAATTGTGGGAGGCAATAACAGAGTGGAGAGGAGCAGGAACATGAACCCGCAATGTGAGCATTGTGGGAAGCTTCACAGGGGAGAGTGCTTCAAGTTACCTGGAGTATGTTTTCGATGTGGAGAGAAGGGACATATGATCAGGGACTGTCCCTAAGTAACAATGCAAAAGGGGTCGCAGTTGTAAGCCCCAAGGCGAGCAGAAATAGTGGGAACTAGGCCAATCACTGAGGTAAGCAGTTCTGGAGTTGTAAGGAGGGTTATTCCTCCGGGAAGGTCAAGGGGTTAGACAAAGGTAAGGGTGTTTGCCATGACCAGGGAGGAAGCTGCAGCCACACCTGAAGTTGTCATGGGTATGGCTCAGTTATTTAATTATGCAGTATATGTATTGATTGATTCTGGCCCCACGCATTCATTTGTTTCTACGAGCATGTCATTTCATGGTGTGAATTCAATGCCTTTGAATAGTCCTTTTCTTTTCAGTACACCTCTAGGGAGGAATGTGACAATCAGTCAAGTGTATAAGGGTTGTAAACTCTTTATTGAGGATGCTAGACTGGTAGTGGACTTCCTACCTCTAGATCTAAAAGACTTAGATGTTATACTTGGAATGGATGCCATGGAGGAGTATCAGAGGAAGTTAGATTTTGGCCTCAAGGAGGTGGAATTTAATCTGGGGAATAGAGAGAAGGTGGTTTTCAGAGGAGACACGAGAGCGCCATCACTAAGGATTGTTTCAGCTCTGTTAGTTGACAAAATGATGAGAAAAGGGTGTAAAGCCTTTTTAGCACATGTGGTAGACATTGATGTGAATGAAGGGAGGTTAGAACATTTTTCGATTGTGAGGGAGTTTCCAGATGTGATTCTAGAAGAATTACCTGGTTGTCGCCAGTGAAGAAAATTGAGTTTGCCATTGACTTGATTCTTGGTACCGTGCCTATTTCTATACCACCATATAGAATGGCTCCAGCTGAGTTGAAAGAGCTAAAGGACCAATTAGAAGAACTGTTGGAGAAAGGTTACATAAGGCCGAGTTTGTCACTATGGGGAGTGCCAGTTCTGTTTGTTAAAAGGAAGGATGGAATATGGCGGATGTGTATTAACTACTAGAGACTTCACAAGGTGATTATTAAAAATAAGTACCCTTTGCCACGAATAGATGATCTGTTTGACCAGCTGCAGGGAGAAAAGGTATTTTCAAAGATTGATCTCAACTCAGGTTATCATTAGCTCAGGATCAGGGAGTCTGATGTAAACAAGACAGCCTTCAAGACACGGTATGGGCATTACGAGTTCCTAATTATGCCTTTTGGTTTGACCAATGCTCCAGCTGCATTCATGGATCTTATGAATAGGGTCTTCAAGGAGTATCTGGATCAGTTTGCTATAGTATTTATAGATGACGTTTTAGTGTATTCCAAGAGTGAAGGGGAACATGAGGAACATCTTAAGATAGTGTTGCAAACACTAAGGGAGAAGGAGCTTTATGCTAAGTTCAGCAAATGTGAGTTTTGGCTTCACGAGGTATTATTTTTTGGATATGTGATTTCTAAGGATGGGGTACATATTGATCTGAGGAAGGTTGAAGCAGTGGTGAAATGGCATGCACCTAAAACAGTGCCAGAAGTGAGGATTTTTCTAGGTCTGGCAGGGTATTATAGGAGATTTGTTGAAGGACTTTCTATGATAGCTACTTCGATGACTAAGTTATTAAGGAAGAATCAGAAATTTATTTGGAGTGAGGAATGTCAGAAAAGCTTTGAGGAGCTCAAGCGCAGATTAACATGTGCTCTAGTTTTGATTTTGCCTACTGAAGATGAGGGTTATACAGTGTATAGTGATGCTTCAAGAAAGGGTTTGGGTTGTGTGTTGATGCAGGGAAACAAAGTGATAGCTTATGCCTCACGGCAACTGAAGCCATATGAGTTGAATTATCCGACCTATGATCTGAAATTGGCAGCAGTAATTTTTTCCTTGAAGATTTGGAGACATTATTTGTATGGGGTTCAGACGATGATTTTTACGGATCACAAAAGTCTTAAGTATTTTTTGAGTCAGGATGAGCTAAATCTAAGACAGAGAAGGTGGTTAGAGTTGCTTAAGGATTGTAACCTGTTAATTGAGTATCAACTAAGCAAGGCAAATGTGGTGGCTAATACCTTGAGTAGGAAATCCTCCATAGCCTATGTTTAGACAGTTTATTTGTCATTATTGACAGAGATGGCTAAGTTGAAAATAAGCTTGAAACAAGAGGAGCCTGATTGTATCATTGAAAATATCAGGGTGAGATCGATAATCAGGGAAAAAGGTTAAGGAGTTACAAGCACAAGATGCAGAATTGAGCAAGCTCCGAGAAGAAGTTCAAAATGGAAAGAAGTCTAAAGTGATAGTGAGGGGTGATGGACTTATGCTTATGGGAAACAGGCTTTGTATTCTGGATGTCAAGGAGGTAAAGGATGAGATACTTAACGAGGCACATAATGAGCCTTATGCTATACACCCAGGTAGCACTAGGATGTACAGAGATTTGAAAGAGTATTTTTGGTGGAGAGGCATGAAGAGGGATGTAGCAGAATATGTCAGTAAGTGTCTAGTATGTTAGCATGTCAAGGCTGAACATTAGGCACCCTCAAGCAAGTTAAGGCGATCGTCCATTCCTGAGTGGAAGTGGCAAAGGGTGACTATCGATTTTCTATTGTGTTTGCCCAAGACTAGTAGGAAGCATGATTCCATATGGGTTATTATTAATTGTTTGACGAATTCAGTCCATTTTCTATCAATTAAACAGACTAGTTCTCTACATGTGCTAGAAAAGAATTATATTTATGAGATAGTAAGATTACATGGGATTCCAGATTCCATAGTTTCTGATAGGGATCCTCGATTCATTTTGAGATTTTGGGGAAGCTTACAAGAGGCTCTAAGAACCAAGTTAAATTTTAGCACGACTTTTCACCCCTAGACGGATGGTCAATCTGAAAGGACCATTCAAACCCTTGAAGGAATGCTTAGGGCATGTGTGATGGATTTCAAAGGTTTGTGGGATAAGCATTTGCCATTGGTCGAATTCACATACAATAATTCGTACTATTTGAGCATTCAGATGGCTCCTTATGAAGCACTGTATGGAAGAAGATATAGAACTCTGATATGCTGGATAGAATGAAGCACAGGATAGAATGAAGAGCTACCGATGTATGTTGAAAGGAAATGGAGGATAAAGTCAGTGAGAAAGTCTTTCTTAAGACGTCTCCTTGAATTTATAAAAGAAGCTAATATTGCAGGTTCCTTCTTTAAGCCAAAGCAACCTTGATTTTGAACTAGTAAGGAAGTATAAGCTTTTAAAGCTTTACTATAGATTAATAATGCTTGTTTATCCTCAAGTTTTAGGAGAGGATATGTAGAAAAATCATATACTCTCTCTAACATTGTGATGGACTATTCCTAACATCTTCAAGTACATTTTCCATATCAACTTGTTTGTTAAGGTTTATTTTCTTATACCTCCAGCTTAATTCTCATTAGCTTCTTATATAATTTGTAAGATGAAAAGGCTTAAACATCCAATCTCAATCTATAATCTAATACCTCTTAAAAACCATTAGGATTACATACAAAATTTGAAAACCTAAAAAGGCAAGCTCATTTAAGGTCCCTATGGGGATCAAGGATCTTTATTGGAGAGTGATCAAAACATAGTACTCTATTGAAATCTCCGAAGTGACTCAAATTTAACCATTGCCTTATCGAGTTTTTTCCTTATCAATCATTGGCATTTTTATTTATTACTATAAATAAATAAGCAACCATCTGATTTAAGATCCACTACTTTTAAATTAGTAGAACATAAACTCAGGTCTTTGCAATGTTACTTATGCATCTTGTTCCCTTATATTATAATGAAATAGTAGTGTTATTAAAGTCCTTTAATAGGATCAATGGCTCCTTAATAGAACTATTCATACCCAACATCTGATTCCATTGGGAGATTTTTTGAAATGTAATATTTGAGGCATAGATGAAAGTAAACCAAGCTGATTGTTTACCTATAATTCCTACTAGCATGTCGATGAATTGGGAAGAGGTTGAAGACTGAATAACTTTGATATTGTTAGGGTCATAGGCAACCACAATTCTTCCAAGGTGATGTTTATCATGATTGGTTACAAATGGTCATTTCTTCTTAAGCAACCATAAATTAGAGCATTTATCACCTAACAACTTAGTCTTCAAAAGGCCAAACATCATTGTCTTTATTGAATTTATATAATAGAAAATATTATATGTTTTAGGACATTCATCCCTCTAAAATTCCAAACATAAATAGTCATCAATCAATTAGAGAGTTTAGAGAGCCTACTCTTACCCTTGTGACTTGACTTTTATCTTCCAACAAATGTGAAGTTATTTGGAGATTCAAAAGGAGAAATTTGGTTCGTTATTCTTCCTCTTTCATTTAACTCTAAATTATTACAACCAAGATCAATTAGAGTCTTGTTCACTTTAAGATCAATATATGGAGATGCTTGATAAGGTTCTCCCTTATAAAAAGAGTTCCCATTTTGAGGCATAGAAGCAACTGTAGTTTCCATATCTTCTATAGGTTCAATATTAGTTGGAGATGAGATCTCCTTAGGGTCCCTAAAAGTAATTCCAAAGTTACTTGTTGAATTAGAAGTCTTAGATGCTGAAACCTAGTGGGCCACTAACTTATCCTATAAAGGATTTAATTCAGGTGTAAAGGAATTCTCCAAGCCCATAGTTACCAGTCCTCAACCTTCTACCAATAGGAAGCTATGCTTTGGTTTGTTGTTATAAAAAGAGTCTTCACTATTATGAGACCTTAACAATATCCTTAATCAAGGAGTCATCCTCCCCAACCTAAGAAGTGGAATTTCATTTAAGAGGATTTGGTTCAAGTCCATAATAATGCATAGTTTGGCATATCCCACTCTCTTACGTGAAGAGGTTACCTTATCCATACATACTAGTCTTTCCATAAAGCTTGTTAGTAGGCTTAAGACTTTAGTAGACCAATATTTAAGAGGAATTTGATGAACTTAACCCATAAATGGAACTACTTCTGCATAATAGCTTTAATTTAATCTTTAGCCTCCACATTTATAGGGATATTGGTGAGTTTTTGAAGTGCCAATGATTTGTTTATATGAGCTTTAAAGCCTTTCTCCTTAGAATCAAGTTTAAATAGCAACAGTTGGTCCTCATTCATATGCATTTCTAGGAGACCCTTACTTTTGTAATCCTTCATTGCCCCTAATTTGATCACCGGGAAGGCTAGCCTCTTTTCTAGAAAGAATTTAACCATCATAGATTCCTAAGACTTATCCCCTTCCTTAAGTACCTCCTAAGGTAGGGGAAAAAAAAGGTAAGACACTCCTTAATAGTTAGAGGAATATACTGAATGGATAAAGATGAAGATTCCCTAAGAAAAAAATTTCAATTAAAAGGCTTAGAACTTGATTAAGTTAGGGAGTATTGAGAGTGTTTTTTGGTGTTTATACCTTATTCTTTGCAACAATTATCAAAAGGTTTACAATATTCACCATTACTGTCAGTAAAAATGCAGGTCACTTTCTTGCATTTTTTCTTTAAACTAAAGGTTAATTCTTTTTAATTTCTTAAGAACCTAATTTTTGGTCTTCAAAGTATAAATCCAAAGTTTTGTGAACAATCTTCTAAAAAGGTGACAAAATAAAAAACATCGCTAAGCTCTAGCAATTTTGACTTTTTAGAGGAGGATGACATTAAAAAGAACCTCCTCCCTATTTCCTAGCCAAACAATCAATGCACTTATCCAACCTAGCTTCCTTAATGTTGAAAAACAATTTTATCTTGGTTAAACAATCAATCCCCTTTGCACTCTTATAACTTAGTCTTTAATGCTATAATTATGATAAAGTAGCACTTTCCACCATATTTTCCAAGTCTTTATAAATAGAACATTACATCATATTCAAGTTATATGACTTGCTACCTTAAGCTACAACTAATGAACATTTAGTAAGTGTCCACTATCCATCATTAAAGATATTGTAATAACCAACATCAACAAAACTAAAACGGCAAAGCATAGTGTTGGGAAAATAGAAGGAACAGTAGGAATGATAAAAGGGAGAGGAAGAATAAGTTATGCATAATAATAGAATAGTTATGAGAAAAGTTAGAGAACACTAGGGGGAGACAATCATTGAGAAAGGAAAAATAAGGCTAGAATTTAGAGAGAAAATAGACCATTATTATCACTACTAATATAGCAAAATTGTCTTTTTTTTTCTACATTTCATGTCATGTTTAAATCTATGTATGTAGATATAACATGTCTCCTTGTTTTAAAGAATAAAATCAAAATAGAATGGCCATAAAGATACCTCAAGGTTCACTTCACTGCATTCCAATGCTCTCTTCCTATTTTGGAGAGACAATGAATAACAACACCAATAATGTGAGCAATATCAGATCTTGGAAATTATTGCATATATGAAACTATCAATAAATGAAGCATAAGAAACTCTTTTCATATCTTCCTTATCTTTCTCACTAGAAAGACATTGCACGAATGTTTTATATATATACAAAAAAGTGTACAAAAATATATATACGACAGAGTGTACCAAAAATAGGTAATTACAGTTAGACCCTGACATATTATAAATAAATAATGTTATTCTCAACACTCCCCCTTAAGCTGGTGCATATATGTTATCAATGCCTAGCTTGGATATTCAAATCTTGAACCCCTCAAGGACTTAGTGAAAAGGTCGGCCAGCTGGTCTGCAAAGACTGTAAACTCTGTGATAGGCTCTATAGATACAATCCTCTCTCTAATGAAGTGACAGTCCACCTCTATGTGTTTTGTCCGCTTGTGATAAACTGGGTTAGAGGCAATGTGTAGTGTTGCTTGATTATCACATATCAATCTCATATCAATCTCATAATGCTTCTACTCAAGAAGATGGCATAACCATAACAACTCACTTGTTGTGTAATTTAAAGTGTATAGTAAGAGTTATACTAACCATCTTAGCTTTGTCTATATTGAACCTTAAAAGTACCTTTTGGATGTAAGTCCAATATGATAGTTGCAACTCCTTACCCTTCTTATCACGAATGATCTTTATGCTAAGAATTACCCTATTTTTTGTAATAAAAGGGTTACTCAATTATTATTTCAACTATACTCTAGTAGAAGCATTTTAAGTAACAATAAGTGTGAACAAAAAAATAAGAAAGTTATCATTGGAGAATTTTTGTACAAAAGCACAATAGTCATATGAAGTCATCTTGAAGCCTTAATTTCTTCTAATAGAATTAAACTTCTTATACCATTTCCTTAATGCAACAATGTATTGACATAATCCTCTTTTCCATTAACTTTGCAGCCTTCTAGTTGCTCTATGAAAACTTCTCATTTAAAGCACCATAAAGAAAAGAAAATTTCACATCTATAGACATAACATCTAAGTTAAGGCTTATTGTTAATCCTAACATAATTTAGATGGATCACATCTTCATAATTAGAGAAAATTTTATAAAATCAACTCCATTCTTTTATATAAAGCCCTTAACAACGAATCTAACATTATGCTATGGAATTGAAGAGCCATCATCATAATTCACTTTAAAAACTCAATGGTTCTTCAATGCTCCTTTAGTATATTAACCAAATAAAAAGTGTGGTTATCATACAAGGTTTTTATCTTATCCTTTATAGCTTCCAACTATTTCTCATTCTACTCACAATTTATAGCTTCCTTAAAATGTTTATATAGGTTAATTACCAAAAAAAGGCCAAACTTTTATCAAAATTTCAATTATAGCTCGAACTTTAAAAAGTAACAATAAAATGCCAAAACTTTCAATTTTTTTCCAATTCTAGACCAAACTTTAAAAATTGGCAATAAAATGATCAAACTTTCAATTCTAGCCCGACATTATCTGTTGTTCTCCTGATGCTCTCAGCCATTGGTTTTCTATTTGTTCTTTTGATGCCTCAAACTACTCTCGTATTACAGCGTACTACAACAGTAAGCTCTTCGTTTTTAGTTCGTTCTCCTAATGCCCTTAGTGTGAGGGCATTAAGGCTGCATAATCTAAAATTCGAAGGGTGAGAGCATCGAGAGAAAAAATTAAAAACGAAGGAAACATTTGAGATCAAAGCACAAGGTCGTCAGGGTTGTGTAATTTGATTTAGGTCATTTTAAACAATGACATATTTTAAATTATACAATTAAACGATGTCATTTCATTAATCTTCATTTGTTGTGTTAATTTTGGCTGACATGTCCTAATAGTTAAGGTTTCTGAAGCACATGGAAAACCATGTTAGCAAACTTAACGGAAACATTGTCGTTAGGCTAGAATTGAAAAAATTGAAAGTTTGAGCATTTTATTGCTACTTTTTAAAGTTCGGTCTAGAACTGAAAAAAATAAAAAGTTTGGGCATTTTATTAATACTTTTTAAAATTCGGGTTATAATTGAAAACTTGAAAAAAGTTTGGACTTTTTTAGAAATTAACCCTTTTTATATTCTCCCTCATTAGTGGTAAGTACATATTCATTAGGAGAGTAATGTGATGAGGATTTTTTTTCTCTATTAAATCTTATGAGAAGTTTTTTGAAGACTTTTATCTCTTCTACATTTGTTGGTTTCTAACTAACCATAACATCATGTATTGGAGCATCCAAAAGGTTTGCATTTAGAAAATTATTGCAATTAATCACCATTTTTATTGTCATCTTAGATCTTAACATCCTAAAGATCATCTTCAATTACAATTAGTGCATTGTTTAAAGAAATTGGATCGACATCAACTAAACTCTCATTTGTTTAAAAATTTCTCTTAGCCTTCTCAATATCATAAAAAGTATATTCGTCAAAGAATAAGAAATAATAGGTTATCATATGTTTCTTCTTTGTTGTATCATATAATTAGTACCCAAACTTGACCACATCCACTGGAGAATCTTTTGGAACATGAACAAATGCTTTGCATCCAAATGCTCACAACTGATAATAGGAAGTATCCCTTCCGACTAAATTTTATTAAAGAAATCACCATACAAAGAAATAATGTAAGACAAATTAATAATATAAGCAATTATGTAAAAAAAATTTACATGTCAGGAATTTGGTAACTTTATTTCCACAAGTATCTAATTCTCTCCATCAAAGTTATATTCTTCCTCTTTATTAAAACATTAAACTAGGAAGTATTGGGATTTTTTAAATGTTTAATACCATGCTCTTACCAATAGTTATTAAAAGGTTAACAATTATCACGATTTTTCAGTAAAAATGTAGTTCATTATTTTTCATAGTTTTCTTTGAACTAAAGGTTTATTATTTTTAATTTCTTAAGAACTTGATCTTTAGACTTGAAAGCATAAACCCAAAGTTTCCTAGAATGATCATCTTTAAAGGTGACAGAATAAAGAGCATGACCATGAGATCTTAACAAAAAAGGCTATAGACACTATGTGATTTTTTTAAAAGGAAGATGACCCTAAAAAGAAACTCCTCTCTATTTCCCAGCCAAACAATTAATACACTTATCCAACCAAGCTTCCTTAATCTTAAAAAATAATTTTCCTTGGCTAAAAATCATTCACCTTCACACTCATATGACTTAGTCTTCAATGTTATAATTATGATAAAGTATCACTTTCCACCACATTCACCAAACCACCATAAATAGAACATTACATCATATATAAGTTAAATGAATTCTTACCTTGAGCTACAATTAATGAACTTTTAGTAAATGTCCATTGTGCATCATTAAAGATATTATAATAACCATCATCATCAAAACCAAGGCAAGGAGGCATAATGTCGAGGAAAGAGAAGGCATAATAGGAAAGTTAGAAGGGAGAGGAAAAAGAAGTTGTGCATAACAATAGAGTAATTACGAGAAAAGTTAGAGAACTTTTTAGGTAGTTAACCATTCAGAAAGGAGAAAGGAGTTGGACGTGATAGAGAGAACTAGCCATTGTTATCATCACCAAGATTGCAATTTCTCCTTTTCTTCTACATTTTATGTCATATCTAAATTTATATATGTAAATAATATTTTTTGTTATTCTAAAACATAAAATGAAACTAAAAATAGCCTTAGAGACATCTCAAAATTCACTTCACTGCATTACAATGTTCTCTTCCTAGTTTGGAGAGAAAATGAATAAAAAACTGCATTCCAATGTTCTCTTCCTAGTTTGGAGAGAAAATGAATAACAACACCAACAAAATATGCAATATCAGATCTTAAACAAAATATTGCATACATCAAATATCAATAAATAAATTATAATAAACTCTTTTAAGATCCTCCTTATCTTTCTCATAGGATACAAATTGCATTTTGTTTAATTTAAAGTGTATTGTAAGAGGTATACTAACTGTCTTAGCTTTGTTTATATTACCTTTAAAGTACCTTCTCGATGTGCTTCCAATACGATAATTGCAACTTCTTACCCTTCTTATCAAGTTTATTGCCAATAATCAAATTTATTATCCCTAAGTCTTTTATAATAAAATAGTTACTTAATTACTATTTCAACTATACACTATTAGAAACATTTTAACCAACAATAAGTGTGTTTTTAAGATAAAGCAATAAAATAAGGAAGTGATCATTGGATAATTTTTACACAAAAACATAATAGCCATATGAAGTCTTCTTGAAACCTTACTTTATTCTAATAGATTCAAACTTCTTGTGCTATATCCTTAATTTTAAATCAATAATCCTCTTTTATATTGACTTTGAAGCCTTCTAATTGTTCTATGCAAAACATCCCATCTAAATCACTATAAAGAAAAGAAATTCTCATATCCATATATTCAACCACTAAGTTAAGGCATGTCGTTAATCCCAAAACAATTTGGATGGATGACATCTTCAAAATAAGAGGAAAGATTTTATAAAATCAACTCCCTTATTTTAGCTAAAGCACTGAATCTAACATTGTACTATAGAACTGACAAGCCATCATCATGATTCACTTTAAAAACTTAATGGTTCTTCAAAGTTCTTTGGTCCTTTAATATATTAACCAAAAAAAAAGTGTGATTATCATAGAAGGTTTTTATCTTATCCTTTATAACTTCCAACTGTTTCTCCTTCTAATCACTATTAATAACTTTGTTAAAGATTTTATATTCTCG
>JAOQMP010000004.1:10887721-10911771 GCA_027563575.1 Erythroxylum pedicellare
TCTTTAAGCAAAATATCATCATGTTAATCACCCGAATCGTACCACCATTACCTATTTTTAATGCTCCAAAATCATCAAGAGTATAAGAAGTAAATAACTCCTTCCTTAGCATGATATGATAAAACCTAGCTAGTCTCATATAATAATAAATGGATGAAATCTTCATCTTTAGTAATAAGAAGATTATCATCAATAGCAGTAGCAATATGGTTCTCATTATCAATATCTTTCTTTTTTGGCACGTCTCCCTTTTCAACGTGAAATAGTACTTCTTGATATATATTGATTTACCATAATGATCACAAATAAAGTTCTTATGCTTAAACCTTGGCTTGCTTATACTTTTCTTTTGACCATTCTAAACTTTGAATTTACTTTTTCCCTAATTTTGGTGACTATAACATCTATCTTTGAGGAGGATGAAGATGAGGCCTAACACTTTATTATCATTTCTTCAGTCACAACATCACTTCTAATATAGTTGATGGTCACTATACCATTAGGAATTTTCCTAAGAATCTAGCAGAGTATTAAGCAGTTAAAGTCCTTGTATATCATCTTCAAACTTTACACTGATTCTAGGTAATGGATCAAAGACAACCTGAAAATTATTTAAATGATTAGAAATATGATTACCTTCTTATATCTCAAATTTATAAATTATGTAAGCAAGAAAATTTTCTTATTACATGTCTTTGAAGCATAAATTCTTTTTAAACTTATCTTATAAAGTTTTAGCATATGTCTCATTAACAATATGATTAAAAACATTATATTTTATAAAATTGCTTAATATAGCCACAAACTTGTTGATATTCAAATCATCAATTCTCATCAGACATGTATTGAGGCTTCTGAGTAGCAAACAGAGGCAAATGTATTTTTTGATAAATAAAAGATCTTTCATCTTGCTTGTTCACTCATGGTTATTAGTACCATTTAAACACATCATTTTGCTAATATTTTCCTTTGTCATTCAATTAATGTTATCAAAATATTCAACATAACTCTAATATTATAATATTGGGAAGAAATCATCAATATATGCAAGACTAAATACAGAATAAAATAAAAATCCTAATCAAAACTTTCCTTTCTACTTGAATCTACAAGGAGTAAGCAAACTCTAGCATAATAATGATGTTGTATAAAGTATAGTATGGTAAAAATAAATATGGCCAAGGAAAATTACGAACATAAGAGACACAAAGTTTTTATCTAAAAAATGCCTTTGAGTCAAAGGTAAAAATAAGTTTTAAATAGAGGTGATTGGAAAATAAGTGCATAACTAAGAGAAACATAAGGAATTAAATGTGGGAAATCAACTAAAATTGAACAAAAATTCATAGGTTGAAATTGTAAGTACAATTCTCCAAATAAGATTTCCACTAGTCAAATTATAGAGTAATGTTAAGTAACTCCTAAACCAAATTCAAGCTAACTGGAACAATGGATGAATTTAAATAAGATTCAAAACATTTTAACTAGTTCTAAAAAAATTATGCTGCATTATTCCTTCTTTTTTCTCCCTTTTTTACCAACACTTGCGTGTTCACCACTAGTCAAAGTTCTAGACATTAAAAAGGTAAGCTAAAAGACAATAAAGAATTTTCAAAAATGATAAATCAATTAAGAAAATTCGAATTAATATACTCTATATATGTAAGAACACAAAGTCAATTGTCGATAGTTTATTAAACTAAAGTGGTTTTAGAGTATTAATGTCATAAAGAACTAGTCACTAAATCTATTAATCTTAGTTAAACAAATAAACTAAATAAAAATAAGTAATTAATAAAAAGAATTAAATTACTAAAGCAAAGAAAAAAACATAAATAAACTAAGAGAACAGATCAATTAAATAAATGTCCAAGCTTGAGAGTTCACCTATAGGGAATTCTAATTATCAACTATGATTAATTATCTAAGTTGAAATAATAATTAACTTAAATGATTTATGCCATTCATTGAGACACTTAAGTATACCTAATTAGTTAACTATCACCTTGCGGTACATAATTTAACCTAATTAAACTCATTAGGAATAGTTAATCTATATGGTTATCACTAAAATATAAGATACTATCATTTTCTAGTACTAAAGTGTTTATCCTCCTAGCACATTGGTTCTACTTCACTTATTAGTCTTTCATATAATCCCTAAAATTAACTTTACGGTGGTTAGTAACAAATCCAATATTAAGAACAAAGAAAATAAATTCAACCAATCAAATAAATAAATAATTGAATAATTCTTATAAACCACATCCCTAACCCTAAATAGGGTTTCTAACCACTAAACATGATTAAAAAAAACATGAAAACATAATTCTTAACATAAAAGAAAAGAGTGAAAGAAAAGATGTCACAAGCTCCTTGCACCTAAAGTTTTTCCATTACATACGATAAACTAAATAAGAAGACCATAAAGTTTGTTAAAAAAAAACCCCTAAGTTAATTCTAATGTGAATATTTATAGTTGTAGTTACAAAAATAGAGTTCTAGATGACTTGAACTTGAGAAATCACAATTTCTTGTAATTTATGATGAAGATTTGAGATTGAACCAACATCATCACTAGGGATGGTCTTACTGTGGAACTCTAACCCATTGTGAAGCTACATATAACCAACATTTGATTTTATAGTTTTTTTCTTATAATTTTCAAAATAATAAAATAAGTTCAGTAGTAATGACGCTAAAAAAACTTGATCTACTCTATATTTTCAACTGTATAGAGTCAAATATAGATAACTCATTGAAATCAGAGCGACTCTAGAATATTGATTCCATATATAGCTAATAACTATTTCTATTAATCTTAGTTAAATAAATAAACTAAATAAATTCAGAGAGTAGATTTAAGATGACTTAATTAATAAACTAAAGAAAACAAAGGAAACAAAGTAACAATGAAAAATCAATTAAAAAATGTTAGAGATCCATGGTGCATTGATGTGAAATTCTAATTATCATATAAAATTGATTGTCTAGGTTGAAATAACAATTAATCTAAAGTATTTATTTCCTTATTCGAGGCATACAAGTATATCTAATTAGGTAACTACTGCATATCAATGTTTAATTTACTATAATTAAACTCACTAAACACAGTTAATTAATATGGTTATTACAAACATCTAGGATATCATCATTCTTTAGTGCTAAATTGTTTTTTCTACTAGTGCACAAATTCTAATTTTACCTATTAGTCCTTCGTACAATCTCTAAGAATCTATGGTGGCCAATCACAAACCCATCATTAAGATTGAAAAGAATAAATTCAACTAATAAGATAATCAACATATATATAAATAATTTAATAAATCTATACAAGCTACATCTCTAACCCTAAATAACACTTCTAGCCACTATATTTGATGGAAATTAAACATAAACATATAAATTTAATATAAAAGAAAAAATTATAAGAAAAGATACCCCAAACTCCTTCAATTCTTGTTCCAAATCTTCCTCTAATAAAAACAAAAATAAAAACTTGCAAAACTAAACTAGAACTCCTTGAGAAGATGTTAAGAAGATTTGTGAAGTTTGTAGAAGCTCCATAGGTTAACTTTTATAAGTATTTATAGATAAGGTTACAAATATTTAGTTCTAGGTAACTTAAAGAATTACACATCCTTATAAATTGTGTTTAGGAACCAAAATCAAACCTAGTCTTGTTCTAAAACTTCTAATCTTCACACATTAAGGTGTAATTGGTGTATGACACCAAGTTGTCTTCACGAGTAAAGGAGAAATTGACACTTCACACCTAGTTATAATCAACACTAGTTTTGTATTGTTTCTCTTCATAGATAAGTGTCTATTATTATCTCAATAAGTCTAGGCTTGGACAAACTTCTTTACTTTTCATATCTTTAAGTTTGAATTAGCTCTCTAAGTCTTCTACAAAGTTATCCATATTCTCATCTTCCAAATGATTATGAAATCTCATTAATTGGAAAATTGTAGACAAAAATGTAGATAAAGTTACACTAAATCTCTTATTATGCTCTCAAATTAATCACCTATATGACAATAAACTAAACATATAAAATATAATAAAATTCATATAAAACATATTATAAAGGTGCTAAAACTTCACCATAAATAACATATAAAATGTCAACCTATCATGGGTATGATAAGAATGCTTCTTCAAATGACATTGCTTATATTAAGGACTCAAAATGACTAACATATTCCCTCCATTACAAAAAATAAAATAAAAATGACATAGGTGGGAATAACACTAAAAGGCAAACACAATTCATCAAATAATTTAAAATAAAACTTATGGGAAAAGATAACTTGTGTAAAAACCATACAATGACTCCCTATAAAAAGTACCGTGCCTTCATCTACAAATTACCATCATTCATTTTAAATAAGAAAAATATTGTCTAACAAGACCTTGCCTTTATTATAGCAATACCATTGATCTTTACATATATTGGCACATCATTATATAATATCAAAACCTCATAATAAACTAATTAGTTCTACCTTTACTTATACCCATATTGAGTACAAACTATACCTTTACACTATTAAAAGTATGGCATAATTCCTTATGCACAATAACATACCATTACACAACAAATGCCATCACACATTCAAATTTCATTTAAGCTCTTATTAACATTAATGTGTTCATACATATGATTGATTTAGAGACTGATATCATAACACTTCCAAACGTCCCTAAAATTCCATAAAAGGAAAAAGGTTTTAATACTTAATGATTGCAACTTTGACTTAATTATCATACATAGTTAAACTTAAATATATAATCACTATGAAACTAATTCCATTGTATGATGAATTTTATGAAATTGTGACTTTAATTTTAAAACTTTAATTTCTTAAGAGTATAATACACTTTTTTTTTATTTTATAACTAATATCATTAACAAAATCAAAATCCCTAAAATTTACATAAGTCATCAAGTTTAAACTATAAAACATTTGCATAAATAATTAGATAGACTAAAAATCAATTTACTAAAAACTCAAAGATATTACTCCATATATTCTCTATAAATTCACATGACTATTAATATGATCATGTTTAAGTTAGAGTAATAATCTAAACCTGATTAAAAAATTAACGTAGGAATAAACATACTCGTGAATAAAATCTTGTATAGATGTTAAGACCAACATAAGCAACAACAATTTTGTGTTGTCAACTGTATACTACTCCATTTATGCATTACAAAGTAATATAGGAAGGATATATTGGACACTATGTACTATTCCTTATCTTCCCCAAAGAAAAATATAGTATTCAATATGATCGTGTTTACGGATATGTGTAATCATTTAAAGGACACATTACACAAGCCTACATATCTCAATTTAATAAAAAAATCAAATCAATTAGGTTGTTCAAAATTATATGGAATAACTATCATATACAATAAATTTATACTTCAAGAATGCTTCAATTAATGAAGAATATGATTACAATCTTAAGCTAATAATTGATGACATATCATATATATTCTTGAACAAATTGAAGGTTCTAAACACTCAAATATACTCCTTAAATTGATAACATTATATGAAATTAAAGGTTATGATACTTGAAAGATACTCCTATTTTTATTACTTTATCAATAATTTCTTAAGTCCCCTATTTTAAAATAATATAATCTTAACTAATATGTTATAGATACTAAAATTAACTCCATAATTTCAATGAAATTAGGTGAATTATAATATGAATTTAATGAAATTTACTTAACACATCAAGTTTAAACTATTAACATATGCACAAATTTTTGCATACAATGAAATTAAAGCTATTAAAAACTCAAATACTTTGTATCCTTCATATATGAACATGATTATTCTCTAAACATAAATATGAGACTTAACATGCCAATATTTAAGGGAGTCTGAAAACAATCCAAAGCATATCTTTTGATGTACTAAATTTCTATAAAATTATTAACTGTGCTTGAAATTGGATGGAATAACCTTATAATAAATGCTAATAGACTATATTTATAATCCCATATTTAATGCATTTTGATTGTTTATTGATTGTTTCTTATTGTTTTCATACTTATCTTATTTCTATTGTGCTTTCAGGTCTTATTTACCTCCATAGATAAAAAAGGAGAAGCATTAGGGCCAAATCGAGATAGAAAAGGGGAGAACTTAAGCTATTTTGGTGAATGCTTATGAAAGTCTACATAGTTGTGTTGTTACCTATGTAAGTTTACATGACTGTGTGGTTGCCTGTGTAGCTTTCTAAGACTATGTTTCTTTGTGATTTTTGAAGATTAAACCAAGATTGAGGGACACGCTCATGTACACGGTCGTATGAGTGACTATGTTCACTCTAAAAACTCTAAATTTGTGCTATGAGTGGAAAAATAAAGAGAAAATGAAAAAAAAAAGTTTGTATGAGGCTTGGGAAAACACATAATAAAGGCCTAGAACAATAGAGAGAACAAAGAACAAGTAAGGAATATATTCATAGTGGATTTTCATTAATCTAAATTGAATTTCAAAAAGATTAAAAAGGATTTCATTATGGTTTTTTTAGTTTTCTATTTTCCTTTAGCCTTGACATTATGATTATGAACTAAAAATTTGTTGGTAATTGGATTAGATGAACCCTTAGGATTGACCTTGTGGTGATTTTGTTTTAACTTAATTCATTGTTTGGTTTCATTGAGATTCAATTATGTGTTCTTAATTATCCTTAAATTAATACTGATTGTGTATTATTTAATGTTTAGTTTTATGCAATTAAGAATCAGAAATCCTTTTGTATGATAAATTTACCATAATTGAAAGGAGTTGCATGCAAACCTAGAGATAGGTCAATATAAATCCTCTAAATTAGGCAAACTTAATAGTGAAATTCAAAATTCGATTAATGCAATCTTAGGGACTTTAAATAGAAAGAGGTTTCATTTAATTAACTAAGTATTAGTTGCTAATAGTCATGAGAAAGATATTTACATAAGATAGAAATTTTCATGGTCTAATTAACTAAGGATTAAATTTATTAGTAAAATTATGATTGCATAAGAAGTCCAAGGGGATTTCAAATCCCAGTACCATTGCTTTCCTTAATTATTTCTTTGTTTAATTCTTTTTTTTAGTTAGTTAATTGCGTTAATCTATTTTAGTTTACTGTTTTAATTTTCCATTTGATTTATCTTAAACCCCATAATTTGTTAGGCTAGAAATAGAAAGACGGTAAGTACTAATAATTCTAGTCCTCGTGGGATCGATCCGCACTTGCGATTTAAAACTCAAAATTATACATCACCTTAATATACACCTAAGTTACATCTAAAGGTTAGTTAAGTAACAAATAATATGATTTACATCATTAAACAAATCCTCACCTCATCAATAAAATAATGTCTCACAATCTGAAGTCAACATAATGTGAACCTAGTAAGTTGAAATTAAAAATTTATAATTCTTTACGCAACTACCATTTTGATTAAAAAAACAAAATTTTTAAAGTTTGAAATTCTTTATATAAATACCAAAAATTGTTTACAATAATAGTTCAATTTGTACAAAAGTGAACCTTTCTAATTAAGAAATTAGTGTCAAAAAACTAGCATGAGTTTAAATATACAATCTCTAATGTTAACACATTATTGTCATTGATTTTCATTGACAAAGAAAAATAAACACATCATTTCTTTCTCAGTACCAAAATTTTTAGGTTGATGAAATTCAACCTCCAATTTAATTAATGGTTATTTTCATTTATTGGATTTAGTAACTAATATCATAGATAATTCAAAGCATCCTTTATTACATATAATATATAAAGTTAAAACTATAAACATATGCATAATTGATTATAAATAATGACATTGAAGCTACTAGATATTCAAATATACTCATATATGCTCTGGGTATGAATAATGGTAGAGACACATTCGTGTCTTATACCATATACTATGCCCTATGTGATCCAAAGAGGATGGAAGATTACATGCCTCAATAAAAATAATTCAATCAATTTACATTTTTATAAAATAATAAATTAATTATTTTTAGTTCATTAAATAAATCATCAATAACAAAATACAATCTTAGATTGGTGACAAAATTTCACCCTCATAAAACCTTTATAGTGAATCCTAATTGCATTACTTAATCATAGGTCTTTAAACTTAATCATAAATAAAATATGAACCTTGTAGTACTGTATCATAAATAAACTATAAACCTTGAATCTATAAACTTATATCAAATCATATTTCATAAATGTACACAACTATAACTATGATAGTGTTATTATCATGTATAAAAAAAATATGGTACATGATAAACTTGTGTTTTAAGCTATGTGAAAAGTTATTCAGTTGTGCCCAAAGCCCATCATTATTATTAACACAATTGGGTTGTCATGCATATATTGGGCAATATAGATATTAACTCCTCTAAGTTAAAGCATAATACATTTCTTCATATTATCTACGTAAATATGCAAAAGACATTGAATTTTTCAATATTATATAACAAATTTAAAATCAATTATAGGCTTATAAAACAACAAATAAGTTATTAAAAAATATTATGACTCCCTACAAGTAATACTATGCCTCAAAACATAAATAGTTGAAATTAGTTGGAATAGGCTTCGTAGTCAACAAATTTACATTTGCAAATTCATTCAATTAATAAAGAATATGAATTACATAATCATCAAGTATTTGGTTATTTTATTCATAACACCATAATTAAGTAAAAGAATATAACTTCGGTTTAAAATTTTTGTTTTATCATTTAAACCATATCATTTGTTTTTCATGTCTTCCTTACCACAACATTAAATTCACCATTTTATATTTGATTCTTAGATAGGTTAACTGCTTCTAAGATTATTTATAGACATCAACAAGTTAGTATAAGTGGTTAAAGTTGAGCCTATAACTTGTTTATATTTAAGAAAGAAAGTTTCTTTTAGAGCTTCTTTTAGACACGTATACATTAGTTCTTTCATATATTGTGTATTCAAAACATTCATCATATGCTATGCATATACATTACTTAATCATACAACATTTTTTTACCTACTAATCAAATTAAATAAAATGGCAATTCATATTTCGAGCTCTCTTTTTATTGCCATTTAAACAAGTATATAAATTTTCCTATTTAGCCAACATCTCACCCAACTAATAACAATAAATAAGTAATGATATATATCATCAATCATTTATTAATATTATGAAAAATAACACATTCATTTTATGAATTTATTACTACTGATATGAATATTCAATAATTAACCTACCTTTTTTAGGTTTTTTATTTAGGACCTTTTTTGTACGAGATTTCAATCTTCTTGTTCATAGCCTATCATATTACTATAAACAATTAGTCCTTTCACGTAGCATTTCTTTTAAAATGAATTCAGTATGTCCATAGTAGTCACTAACATCCACTGACTCAATTGCAATTGTACTTGTAAATTTTTATTTGCTTCTTCTAACATATTATACAAGTAATTAAAATTTGAGTCACTTTTAGCAACATAATTAAGGGCTTTATAGAAATTTACATCGCCTCTTAATAAATAGATTTTGTGAAAATTATTTGAACATAAGTTGACGTGCAATCTCCTAAAATTTAAACAATAAGCAATTACACTTAGCTAGTGAGGGTAGACATGACAATGACCCAGATAATTTCTTTAGTATATGCCACAAACGTATTTTATGACTTACAGTAGGAAATACCACCCTAATGAAATTGCCTATGCTCTCGCAGTCATTTTTAGCTATAGCATTAGGTAAATTCCCATTTATACACTTCAACCATATAAGGAAAAGCTAATAAAAACTATTAGTGGTGTTGCTATATAAGAGTGTCTAGCCAAGTAACATAGATTGTCCATGATGGTTTATACTAACAAATAGAGCAAATGACATTTGATGTTTGTTGAAGAGATAAATGGCATCAAATGCTATCATATCACTAAAGTCAGCATATGCTACTTGACTCCTCGTATCCACCTAAAACATATTCCTCATCTTTTCTTCCTTATCATAGTCAATTTTGTAGGAAAATATACTATCCTTCTCCTTCATTCTAATAAACAGCTTATAAAGTACTTATATGTATCCTTCTTTTAACCTTACTTTTTTTGACCTGTCTATATGACTAAGACATTCCTTATATAATCATGTCATATTCTTATACTTGCCTATAACTGCAATAACAAATTGTACATTTGAGTGCGAGCTAATTTCATAATTATCATTCAATTTTAATCTATGTGTAGTTTGACTATCCACAACTCGATGTTGCCTTGTAAACTTAACATTACTTAATATTAGTTTATGGTTGTACACATCTTTAAACTTGATTATATTCCAAATACCTTCATCCAAATAACAACAAGCTTGATCATTGCACCCAATTCTTCCACTACTTCTAGGTTTCATTTTATTCAACTCTTATATATGATCAACCTCTATAGTGTATAAATATTTTGCTCTTAAAGTCTTAATTCTCATCTTTCTTCCCTCCTTTTATAGCAACCACAAACTTGTGTATAGTTTTGGTATAAATCAAAAAGTTGTTTTTGAAATTTCATACTTCATCCTCACTTTAGTTACTACATCTATCCTAATGACATCTATGCCAATATATGAGATTGTTACATCTAAACAATTCTTTTGGTTCTCCATTTTATTACTCGTCTCTACTTTACTATTGCATTATACCATAAATATGACAATATTATTTTAAAATAGTACCAAGTTATAGAAAATATAATACATAACATTAGGTGATACAATATATACCAATATAAGTTAAATAGTTGCAAGTATACATACCAAATATACCACATACCATTAGATGATACATTAGATACTAACATATATTAAATAGTTATAAGTACATAATACCAAGATATACCATACATTAAGTAAAGGGGCAAAAATAGAAGTTTAGTGCTCAAAATAAGGATACTTAATCTTCTTCCTTGTTCTTTTCTTTTCTCCTCACTACTCAACATTCAGTCTAAACAAATATGACTTAAGTTGGAATATTGGTAATCACAAAATTTTGTTTTATATTTTACAATTGCAGCAAAGGTGTCCAAAATTTTACTTCTCATTTCTAACTCCAATATTACCACTTTGAACTCTTATACATTTACATGCAACTATCAAAAAAATTTTAAGCCAAAATCATTACAACTATACATACATCTTATCATATTGGATTTATAGTTATAAAAAAAAACTTTAACAAAACACTTTGCTCAAACCATAATACTATAAATGATAAAATAATTATACAAATGACGTGAAAATAATTGCTTGATACTATTTATGTGCCTGCTTGGTACAAAACCAATATATGATAACATATGACAATGAAAAAAATGCACAAAATTCCCTTACATTTCAAAGGTGAAAGTTCCCAATTTCAAACTTTATGAATGTATCAAGTGGAGGAAATTAACAAACCTTTTCCTTACTAACAAACTAATTTTTTTTAGTTAATTAACACATTTGTTCTTAAAAAGTGAATTACAGAATTAACTGGCAGGTGATGGTCACCATTGTAAACCTGCAAAGGATTTTATGCATATTGAGAGTAAAGTAAAAAATAGCCTAACAGTGGCAATTTCTTCATCCCCACCACTCTTTAACAGGGCTCATTTTTCAGTTACAAATCACTTAAAACGTTATATATTACCCAGTAGGCACCATATTTATTTTTTCTCCTTCATTTTATTGTGCACATACAGTCAATAGTAGACTACAAGTTAAGGGCATAGTCGCCTGAACAACCTCGTATCATGCTGTTGAGTCATCTATTAACAGATAACATGACATTTAGTTTCCAATCCATAAGGAATTCAGTTCCAATTAAGGCACCAATTGGGAGTCAAAAGAACTTAAATTGGAACTTTTAAGTACCTCTTTAACATTAACTCCATGTCGTCCACCCTCTAAGTACTCAACACTAACAACTTTTCCTAAATTTCCCTCATAACTGAGGAGACCAAAGCTTATGATAAATAAATAATGGAGCAAAACCACAAATTCATTAGCCACTGTACATGAATGTTAACAGAAACCTATCCCGTCGATGCAAGCTCCTAACTAGCCGATACGTTGTAGCTCCTATATCGGTAAATTCTAACAGCCAATCAATCTTGGTTATCAGTTTGCATTAAAGCCCAAGTGGTATACATTGCCCATCACTGTTTTCGCTAGAAGATTGCTGCACAAGCAAACATACCTCCGTCAATCTGATTCAGAGCTACTGATTCAGTCATCTTATAGGTCACTTTCTATCTCGGTCTCCCCTTTTTGAACTTCGATGCTCCAATGCCAAGTAGGAAGTCTATTCGTGACTTTAAGGTCATCGTCGATAGTGACTGTTTCATCGACAAATCTAGCCTCATTGCTGCTGTGGCCACCGAGTCTCACCTTGATAACCTCCTTCACATGTTTCCTCCCACTCGCCTGGTGGTTTATACTTCTATAGCCAATCTCTTTTGTCGTAGTCTAATGAAAAATTATTTAAAGGCATTCTTTATTTTGTACATGCTTAGATGTATGTGATAAAGTCCATAGGATAATTGAACATTATAAATGAAATTATAATGAGATTATAATTATAAGATTCATATTGAATTTATGTATTATTCCTAAATGTTCTTAGTCATTATTCTATTAAGATTGGACATTAATAGAAAATAAAAGACTAGCATATGTTGTGTTTTTCCTTATGAAGAAAGTAGTCGATCTTATAGGTTAAATTATAGAGATACTTAAATAAACGTGTGGGTACTTACTAGAGAACAAGTTCACTGAAAAAACTCGATATGAGAAATTCATTTGGAACATTACTTGTATATCTGTGGAATTCTCATTGTGATGATTGTATAAGTGATCCTTTGACTTAAAGTCATCAAAGTTATCTTGTATGGGGATTGTTATGTTTTGATACTACTTTTGATTCATTTAATCATAGGTTGTTTACTCAGTAGTCATTAGATGTAGCATAAACTATATGCAGATAGTTGAGTGATCAAGATTGGATTCATCACCCTAAAGTAATTAGGGAGAATGTTTTGTTCTCCTCGATTAGTATTAATTCAATAAATCCTTAGTCAAGGTGAAATGATATTTTGTAAATAGTTTACAAATATCATTAATTGAATCGATAGCTAATGGTAGAGAACTAATATGATTAGACTCAAAATAGAGTAGACATTAATTTCATGCTCTATGTCTAATTAGAACATTGTATGATGAAAGGATTAAATTATACGAAAAAGTTATTCAGGGAAAGGTTAGTCAAAACCACTTTGTCATTGCTAAATATTTGGGTGGTCATGATGCGTTGCTAGACACCAATCTTAATCTATGATTATAAATTGTTTAATTAGAGAATTAAAGATAAATTAAAAGGAGTTTTAATTATCTAATTTTAATTATAAATTAAAATTAGATTTTATAATCATTGCCAATATATTTGGAAACCTAACGAGTGTCACATATAGAATGGGATGAAGAGAACAAAGTTAATTTAATCAAGTTAGACTTGATTGTAAAGTTTGATAAACTTTATGATTAAATATGAGATATTTAATAAATAAGGATCAATATGAAATATTGGATCTTATTTGGGTATAATTGGTATTTAATTCTAATTAAAGTTTAATTAGAATTAAATACTAACTATATCTAAATAGAATTTTAATTAAACTTTAATTAAATTTTAATTAAAATTAGAATTTTATTTCAATTAAATTATTAAAATATCCAAAATATCTTATAAATAGGCTAAGGCTCCAAGGGAGCTAACACTTGTTGCCTAACCCTTTCTAAAATAGTTGTAAAGTTCTTTCAACTCATTTTATGGATACTGTTAGGGGTTGACAATAGTGCTTGAATATTTTATAAAGTTTGAATGAATTAGCCATTTAAGCAAATTTATAAAGAAGGAAAATGAAAAAATATGAAAAATCATATAAATTTCAATTATATTTAACCTTAGGATTATTAAGCACACTTATCATTAAAAATTTATCCTTTTAACATTATTATTTTTATGAATACTATTACACACAAAAATTCATCAAAATTCTCCTAAGAGATATGTAAGATATAAAACCTTTGATATTAACTTTTGGTGACGATTTGCCAATTCGTCGCTAAAATTAAAACTTTCAGTGACACTTAAAGTGAATCATCATAAACAGATCCAAAACTAGTGGCGGGTTAAGCAAGTCATCGCTAAATGTTAATCTTTTTGAAACGATTAGAGAAACTAATTTTAAAATAGATTTATTTAGCGAAGATTATGTAAAACTTCACAAAAACCTTGACTTTCTACGACGAATCTAGTATTCATTGTTAAAAGCTGACTTTTGGCAACGATTTTGATTTATTGCAGTGACTTGTGCTACTATGGTGGTTAAGATGATCCGGTTTCAAAAATGGTTAGAGGGAAATGACTAGAAAAGGATTAAGCTTCATAATAAGGTATGTATTAACATTTATGTTTTATTATGTTTTATATGTTAATCATGTTATAGATTTAAAGTGATATTGACTTTCAATAAATCATAGAAATGGTTTTATAGTTATTTTGTTGTGTGTAGGATCAGATTACACCTTAATTTTCCCACGAAATTGGTATCAGACCTATCTTTAGTTCTATAATTTGATTAAAATTGATTGATTGTTATTGATCAAAATTAGAATTGAAATTTGAAAAGTTGCACACACTTAAGACCCTAGGCCTAAAATTTAGTTATATTAAAGTTAAATCTAAAAGAAGTTTCATGTTGATACCTAACAAACCATAAACCACTAAATTATAAGTAAATTAGATTTGACTTGGTTTTTCTCTAGAAACTAATAACATTTATATTTATATAATAACACCACAATAAAAGGGACCTTTACCGATAAAAAATTTCGTCATTAAAAATCCAAAAATCGTCACTAATAGTAATTCATGACAATTTATATTTGTTTCCAAATTCCAATAGCAAAATCTATTCATGACGTTTTCAACAAATCGTAACCAATTATTTTTTTGCTACAAGTAGTTTTCGTAGCGGAAAATTATAGGCAACGTTTTTCTATATCATCACGAATAAGTTTTGGCTATTCTTCATTTTCATGGATAAAACTTATTAGGTACATTTCTAAATTAGTTATGAAAAGGAAGCATAGGCAAAAGTTATTGGCGAAGTTTTTAAAAACTTAGCCAAATATTTTTAACTACGTTTTTGAAAACATATCTAAAAATATTTGGTGACGTTTTCAAATTCTTCATATATATTATAACTAAATATTATATCATGTAAATTATAATTATTAGTGACATTTTTAATTGATAATATTGTATGTAATACTTAGATTTTTGTTGTATAATTTATTACGCAAAAAGATATTTAAAAATAATTAAAAATTAGAAGCATTATATATATAATAAAATATCATTAAATTTAATCATGTACAAAATGATAATTACAATTTAAAAATACTTATATATAAAATAAAATATTAGTTTAACGACTAATACTCGTTTTCATCTTCACTGCTTACATAATTCAGGCCAAGTAATTCTTTGGCGTACTTTTCAAGATTAGCTAACATTTTTTCATTACATTATAATTTAGCCTTAAGCAACTAGTTGTGCTCTTTAAGACATTGAATATATGGTGGTCTTAATAAGGATGATGCAATTGCCTTAGGCCCAAACCCGTGACCTTTGATGTAGCCAGATCGTGTATCAAGCAACTCGTTACAAATGTCATTTACTTTTGGCTTATTTTCATCAGACATTGATATTTGCAACAACTCCTACTTCTTATTTTAAAGTTTAAAGACAAAATCAATATTCAATTCAAATATTATTAATTAGTACTACATAAATAAATAAACTTAAAATTTAAACAAATTTTTATACTTACATAATTATTGTGCTCTTCTTCATATATCTAGCCTTTACCTTCCTTACAGTTTGTCAGTTTGTAGAGTGTGATCCTATCACACTATTCTCTATGTAGCTCCATCTTACTTTGTTTTATGGAAAAAAACAAAACACAATAAATAATATTGTTGTAATATCCTAGTTCAATTATTGTTCTGCGTACTATACTACATATGATTTTTTTCAGTAAGTTCCATTTATAGTATACTAGAGTAATTTAAGCATTGAAATGTACTATCGAGGTTATAACTGAGATCATAGATAGACCAAAGATAGTTCTGGACTTAACCAAAAAATTTCTTAGATGTACTATCGAGGTTATAACTGAGATCATAGATAGACCAAAGATAGTTCTGGACTTAACCAAAAAATTTCTTAGAAATTTCTCAAAAACTCCAAAAAGCTACTAAATGAGTCTGAAAGAGCTTTAAAAGCCTCGAAATGTACTTTGAAGATCTAGATGATACTTTTGAATAAAATCTAGATGATTTTGGTGACGTCCAGTGATTTTCGAATTCAATCCGAAAATTCTTCCAAGAAACCAAAAAGTTATTGAATAATTTTTAAATACGATGAAAAGCTCTGGAATTAGGATTGGAGCCTATAGGAGTTGAAATGGGTCAAAACGAAGGTTGTTTGGATAGAATTTGGGTAATCCAAAATTATTGGACTAAAATGGCCTTTTTGGAAAATAATTAGTATTGATGATTTAAACCCATTCAAAATTTTTAAAAACATCAAATCAATAAGTACTGATTAGAGTATTTCATGGTCAATTTGATGATAAGACGATTGTGAAATATTTTTGAGATTTAATTCGGTTAGTTGGTGAATTAAATGCATTAAAGGGTAATTTGATCTTTTTGTCCTCATTAAGGACAAATTGGCCTTTTTACATGATATTATTAGATTGATGAGTCAATAGAGACGACCAATGAGAAAATAACATGTGTGTGACGAGTCATTGGTGATGACAAATAGGGGAGTGACATGTGTAATCCATTAAATGAGTATAAAAGGCAAAACTTAAGAAATTTTGCGTCATTTTGTTAGAGTTCCTTGAGAGTGGCATTAAAAAGCCCAAAAACTAAAAGAAAATAAGAGAGAGGTAAGAGTGGGTTTTGGCCATTGATGAGAGAAAGGAAGGAAGAGATAGAAAAAAAAGAGAAAAGAAAAAAGAGAAGATATAGCTATGACTAAGCCATGGAGAAGTGATTTAAGGCCTTTTTCATGCTCTTCCACCTCCAATCAAGCTTCTAACAAGATTTTATAGATATCTAAATGAAGAGGAAGAAGAAAATGGGTAGGTAAGCTTACCAATTTTGTTGAAAAATTGTATTTGTTAGGTTGTAGGTTAGATTTGGTTTTGATGGTGTAAATTACACCCTTTTGATAAGATATCATGGTTTTATTGCATTGGAAGAAATTGGGAGAAGAAAACCATGTGAATCTAGTGTATGGAACCTTGTTCAAAGGTGAGATTTATTGCCTAAATTATTTTATTTTGTTATTTGATGATTTAAGATTAATGAATGATACTAGGAAGTTAGTTTATTGATGAAAGAATGGAAGAAAAACCATAGAAATGATTAGGTGAGTTTTTGACCATGGTTAGGGTTTTTAATGTATTATGATCCAAACTCCTATTTTGATGTTTTATGACGTTTATAGCATGATTTTGATGCCAATGAAGTAAAGAAATGAAAAAGAATTGATTTGTACTTGGTTTTGCTTGAAATTTGGTCTAGGGTGCACAATTTTGTGGAAAGTTGTTAATAAAATTTTATGACTTAAATATGTGTATTAAAATGTCATAAAAGTGAAATTGGATTGTTTTTAAGTGTTAGAAATCATGAAATTGATTTGGAAACTTAATGTTAAATATGTTGAGTTTAGCTTTAAAGGAATTTTTAGTATAAAAGTATGATTATGGTGTAATGACCATGTGAATGTGACTATGGATAGTCATCGAGTGTATTTGTGGTATAGAAATGATTAGAAGAAGTGCTATGTAAAACCCTGAAACTTTCCTTTCATTGAATGTAAATTTTTATGTTCGATGAATAGTATTTTTGGATGAATAATGAATTTTTGTGGGACCTAACCTTGAAATGATGAAAATTTCCAAAATAAGCATTAGAGTTTAATGATACTAAAATAGATCGAAAATAAGTCCTATAGGATGGATTTCGGGAGTTACAAAAGTTTAGGACTAAAACGCTCTTTTTGGAAAGTAATGGGTATTAATGATTTTAAACCCATTCGAAAATTTTTAAAGCATCCAATAAATAAGTATTTACCCTAATTAGATTATTGCATGGTCAATGCAATGGTAAGATGGGTGTATAATATTTTTTGAATTTAATTCGATTAGTTGATGAATTAAATTCAATAAAGGGCAATTCGGTCTGTTTACATGTCATTAAAGGGCAAGTTAGTGTTTTTGCATGTCATTAAGGGTAATTTGGTCATTTTACATGGTGTTAGTCGAATGAGTCATTAGAAGAGAATCAATAGAAAGGTGAACTATGGATTCTACTAATTGATCATTACAAAGAATAAAGCAAGACTTTTGTCTTAATATAAACGTGAGAGACCAAACCAAAGGGAGAGAAGAAGAGAGAACAAGGGACATTCGGCCAAGGGGGGAGTAGAAGAGTGCAGCTACCATTTTTCATGGTTTTGGAGTATAAATTGGAGAGATCTTGATTAGGTGGAGGTACTCATCAAATACCAAGAGATTGGAAGATAAATTGGTAAGTTTTCCTAACCTAAATTTATAGTTTTGGGGCTTTTTAGTGGGATAGATTTATATAAGATAAATGATGATTTTTGACTTGCTTTGGAGTAGATAATAAGTTTGGAAGCATTTAAGAGATGAATATGATAAGAGAAAGAATTATGATTAGTGAATGTTTGTATTTGGTTCTCAGATCACTTAAACTAGACATCTTGTCTTTGACTATAACATGACCTACATACCTCCAAATTGGGTTATTCTAATTGGAGATGAAACCTACTAATAGATCTAAAATTCATAAAAGACAACATGACCTAGTTTTGGCTGAATCATATTGGAATTTGAGATTACAAATGGTGATTTGATGTTATCCCTATGTTCGAGTAGCTTGTGATGTTTGGTGCATGTTTCTTAAATTAGAACTTCAAATGGTCTGATTTTTTACGATATGGAAATTAGAGATATAGGGGAACGAATTTCTAGAAGACCTTAAAGCCTATTTTGAATGTTTGCTATTTGAAAAGTAAGGAATAAGTGGAGGTATAACTTTTAGACATAGGCCAAAACTATGACTCATCATGCATGACCATGATATGGTGAATTAAATTGAGTGAGAAAGTGTTTTTAAGAAATTCATATGTTAGAATGGGTAAAAATATGATTTTAGGTGGCTATTGAAGTTAAAGTTGGAAATGGAGAGCAATAAGTTAGCTTTCGGTAGTAAACAAAATACAATTAAAGTATGTGTTACGTGATTAAATACTAATCTCAACTTCGATTAAACCAAATTTATAGTGTTAATGTCATTTCTGAATTTGGAAATAAATGCCTAAGTGAAATGTGCTTGTATAAGTAAAGGAAAGGCATAAAACGTGTGAGTGTGCTTGGTGATAAAGTTTCTTAATGGTCAGTTCATTTTAAATGTATTTTATGAAAATGATTTCTATTATATCGTAAAGTGAATATGGATTATGAGTTTTATGTGAATGATGTATTAGAAGTGAATATTGCTAGCACAATTTTATGTTTTTAGCAATATATGAATTGAAGTTTAAAAGTTAAATCTTGTATGATTTGAGTTTATATTGAGATGATGTTATTGGTTGATAAAAAGGAATTGGTTTTTAACCTATAGTATGCTGATAGATTTTATACATATTAATATACTGATATGTAATGGTTAACCTAGTATGGGTAAGCGATGTAGAACCAGTTCTGTAACTAGTAGTTGACCAGTTACAAGTAAGCAATGTAGAACCAGCTTCGTAACTACCAGTATATAATGGTTAACCTAGTATAAGTAAGTGATGTAAAACTAGCTCAGTAACTAGTGGTTGGCTAGTTGCGAGTAAGCAATACAAAATTAGCTCCATAACTATTAATCTATAATGGTTATCTTAGTACAGGTAAGCAATGTAGAACCAGCTCCATCATTAGTGATTAACCAGTCATCGATAAGTGATGCAAAACTAGCTTCATGACTTTATGCCTAAGGGTACCATATGGCAAAGAAGTTAGTGACACTACAAGAAAATAACAAATTACTAATGGAACTTTACTGGCGGAAAACATTATGTAGTAAATTAGCAACATAAATGGATTATCCATCAGTAAATATGACAAAAAAATTTATTTTCCTGACGGCTAAAACATCCATCGTAAACGTGGAGGGAAAATATCCCCATGAGTTTTCCAACATAATATAGTGAAGGAATAGTAAAGTCTGTTATAAAAGTAGGCGGCAATGGTTTGTGGGAAACATACGGATCTTGAATACTGATGGGAACATAATTTTGTCGGTAAAATACCAACATAACTATAGTTCAGTTAGTAACTATCGAATTGTTCATAAAATATTATTCACTAACTTAACAAACCTGAAGCCCCTCTTCTCCCTCCCCTCTGTTATTTTCTCCCTTCTTCCCACAATTAATGTTGTTGGTCCTCTTCCTCCCAAGCTTCCATCCTCAATATTTGCTTTGTTTTTGGTCCATCGTGCATCATTTTCAGGTAACAAAACTATTGGGTTTATTTTGTATCCAAAAAATAAAGGTGTTAAATGCTTATATATGAACATGGGTGGGTAGTATTTAGATTGTTGGTTTATGCATTTTTACGTTGAATTGTTGGTTTTTATGCGGGTTGAATGTGTTGTTGGTAAATAATGAAAAAATGCAGTTGTTTTGTTATTAGTTTGAGATCATTTAGGTTGCCTATGAATTGGTCAAATGAAATGTCTCTTAGGGGCATATAAGTTGAATTAGAATTTGGGGCGACTAAAGTGTTTTTAACTAATGCAATTTATCTTATTTTCTTAACAAATATTAAAACAATATCTGACCTTTACTACTACCAAACTTACATCATTCTCTTTTCCACATAACCTTAAGCTTTCTTTGCATAAGGATCAATAACTTTATTAGTATCCTGAAGATTATAGAAGGCTCATTGATAGGCTACTTTATTTGACAATGACTAGGCCATACACGTCTTATATTATCTACACCTCAATTAGTTTCTTTCTACTTTTAAGGATAGCCACATATGCAAACATGTCTTTCATGTGCTAAGATATCTTAAGAAGTTTATTCTATCCAATAAAATAACATGTTAAATTAATTAGCTTTTCTGATGTTGATTGGCTTCATCTTTGATGATATAAAGATCTTTTTCTAGCTATTATATCTCCAAAATAATCTTATTAGGTTTATTCCCCTCTGTCAGACTCTTACAGTCTCAGTCTCACACTGTCACTGCCTCTATCATAAATTCACACTCTTTAGAATTGCATTCAACTTATCTTCTTCTCCTCTATGTAGACTTGTCGCACACTCTTACCTTTAGAATCCAAATCTAACTCAACCACCTCTTCTCTCCTTCCTTGCCGCCATCACATATTATGTCTTCTCCTGTGGCCTTATCTTCCCTCTCCTCTACTGTCACTATCTCACATCGTGTCTTCTCCCATGGCCCTATCTCTCCTCTCCTCTACTATCATTGTTGCATATTGTGTTATCTTTTGCAGCCCTGTGATTATTGTTTGGCTATGTGTCAATTTTAATAATCAACCTTCGATAATTCACAAGCGCACAGTTAGTTAACATAGTACCAAAGGTTTCGATCCTATAAGGAGGGAACTAATCTAATCATAAAATATAAGGCCAGAAGCAAATAACAAAAATTCAAGATGCAACGAAACTAATACAAAATTTAATTCGATTAATCAAATTAATAATCAAACATGAAAATAATAATTACTAAACAATTGTAACACACCTAAGAATCAACCTAAGGAAATTACTAATTGAGAGAAATGGAAAATTTTCTATCCTTAATGCTAACCTAACGGATTATAAATTATCAAATTATTGTTTCTAGACTATCCTGGGGTTGATCACTCAGTCTGGAATTATAACCATTAACCCTAAATTATAAACCCTAATCAGATTATGGACTTGCAATCTCTTAATTCACAACTTATCCAAACCCTAATTAGTTTTAAAGTTCTCTAATAAACTATCAGAAACCTTTACAAGATCTCTCTTCACATAAATTATCTATCTGGTTTAATTATAATTTCTATTAAATCACCTAACTCTTGTTAGTCCAGTTTAATCATTTTTCAATCGATTCACCCTTTCAGTTTATTATTGAATTATGCAATCACAGAATTAAACCATAATAAAATCCAATAAACACATAAACAATTAGATTTTCATTAATTTAAAAATAAAATATCAAAGGTGAGTTTATAACATCCTCAACATTCTATATCTATCATCAACTATTCAATCCAATTATATACAATAATAAAATTGAAAAGAGAAAGGAGATATAACTAAAACGGATGATCGGAGGTAGCTACGTCGAGAAACTCCTGATCTAGGAGGTACTTCGAGTCAGCTTCTTCTCCTCTTCTCTCTTCCTTCTTCTCTTCCTTTATCTCCCAGTGATTTATCTCTAGGGTTTATTAAGGTGGCTGATGAAAAAGCCTCTTTCTCTGCCTCTTTATGCTCTTTTTATACTCTTTTATGTTTCGAGTAACCCTAAAGTTTGTCCGGTATTTGAAAGGTCCAAAACATCCCTTGAAACGTGAAATTCATGAGCATCTGTGCATCTATCCGAGGTAGGCCATGATCGTGGCTCATATCTGAGTCTTCTGTCACAATCATAGCATACAGGCCACTATCATGGGCCATTCCTAGAGATTCTATCATGATCGTGGCCTGATAAGCCATGATCATAGGCAGTTGTTTCAGACCGAATGTCTGTGAAACTCCTCCATTCTTCATTGTTGACCCTGAAATATTAGTAAACACATCAAGGTACATCAAAAACATAATATTTAAGCTCAAAAGCTTGAAGTAACCCTTAAAAAACTTAAAACATAAATAATTAACAAAATAACATAATTCTAACCTAAACGAATACTAAATGATTGACTTAATGGCTAAACATATATTAAACTATGCCCTAAAACACGATACAATTTATACTTACCAACATCCCCACACTTAAACATTTTCTTGTCCTCAAGAAAAAAAAATCAAACGAATCAAGAAAACACAAAGCACACATATGCAATAATAAGATAATGACTTCAACTTAGCAAAACAAATTTAACTATAATCATAATCCTTTAAGTCGTTCTAACTTATCAACAAACGAAATCCGTGTCTAATCACCTTAGACTAAATATACAAACTAATCAAAATTTTAATATTGAGACTATTCACCTCTATCACTTGCACATATACATTGATAATCATTCAGTCAAAACAAAAGTGTAGCTATTCCTCTGTATGTTTTCATGAAAAATCAAGCTACTAACAAGTTTGGTAGGTGTTTTTAATTTGAAAACTTTTTTTATTTCTCTTTAAGGATATGAACTTAGTCTTTTTATTCAAAGGAAAACATTTATGATGAATGTCGATCCAGTTACTTAACTAAATCATGCTGTTATTACGCTGCTTGGCTAGAATGTCATTATAACCTATTTAGACGAAGGTACATATTTGTGATATGTATCGATCCGGTTACTCAGCGACATCGGATTCTCAACTAGCTACTAGCCTATTCATAGCCTAAAGGCTAGCGGAATAGTTATTTTAGATAAAAACTTATACAACTTTTTTTACACAAAATTTTGCCTACCTTATTGCTTTAGCTAATCATTCTCATAAAAATGTACTAATAATTCCACTTATTTGATAGTCCTAAAATTATAAATGAATATGGTAAAATCATAAGGTGAATGGAATAACATCGTATCCTAATTAACCAACATATTTAGCCCTAAGTAACTTAGGTTACTAATTTCACAAGCTAATAA
>JAOQMP010000004.1:10930666-10956663 GCA_027563575.1 Erythroxylum pedicellare
TGATAATAAAATCATTTGCCATGTTATTAATCAAAATTAATAATTACAAAACTAAAGTGTTCATTCTATTACATAACGATTGGGTCATGGGCATAATTCCAACAGTTATGTTATGATGCTCGATTAAGTGACATTTCTTCTTTATGTTAATGGAATAAGTCTTTTTTGTATTTCCTTCATCTCTTAGTTACCCTACTAGGCATCAAGAAGAGCTTGTACTTTTTTAAGACCTTTATCTACATCAGCTGTTCATTTGGGTCATTTATGTGAATTATGTTTTATTTAATGTTCTTCTACATCTTATTTTTAACACTTTTAAATTTGTGTTTTTAGTGGGCCCTTATGTCCCTAATGGGTCCACGAGATAGTTTGGCTAACTTGATCTATGTTGGATATGGTGGAAATCCTGCTTCTATACTTTGTGTTACTCGGAGAAGATCAATTGATCATAAGAAGCAAAAGACTAAGAGAAATGTTTTCCAGTGTTTAGTTATCGGTCCTAAAAAAGCTAGAAAATCCTCCCTTTTGAACTATTTTATAGAAAGGTGTTGAATCCTTGTAACATAACACCGTTTTGCTCTTTGTCCCTTATTATTATTGCATCTAATCAACTTTATGGATCATCCTGGAAGATCTAGTTTTTCTTTTGATATTTTTGTTACCTGTCTTTTCCTCGTACTCAGTACTAAATTTAATGATGCTAATTCTGACTCCGGGCCGTTCTCCAAAAATTACAATCAAACAACTGATGAGAAATATGTCGCTAATGTCATTGATCAACTTGGAGTGAGTTCAATTGGTAGAAACATAATGTTTTAGAGTGAGATTTTAAAATTCTGTTCTAACTAAACATGATAGTTCATACTTAGTGCATTTGTACATTTAGGAGTAAAGATAGCTACTGATTTCTGTATTATATCTCCAATTTTAGTTCGGGGGTCACCTTTTCCATGTAATTGGTTACAAGGTAGTAAAAAAAACTCTTATTTTGCGAGAGATACCTGAAGATGGATTGAAAAAGTTCCTGTCTCATAAGAATTCTTTGGAATCCTGTGATATTGCGGTATTTGTCTTTGACAAGTGAGTTCTTTTGATTAGAACAGTGAGTTTTGACTGTGTTTTTTGCTATAATTGGAGCTTAAATGATATTATTTATCCTCCTGGGACACATTATTTGCATTCATAAGTAGGTTTCTAATTGTGATTTGTTCTTCCCTTTTACCAAATTCTTTAATTGGCACCTTCCTCCTCTTCCATATCTCCCCGGTTACACATGTAATGCCATTGAACCTTCATCCCAGTCCGCTTCCAATTCCTTATATTTGATTGTTTCCTGAATGGATGCAGGTACTCTTTTGGTGGTAATAAACCTCCTCTAATTTGTTCAACTTATGTTTCGTTGATCATATGTACATTCATGGAAGTAAATGTAACTTGTGTTTGTAGTTCAGATAAATATTTTTCGAAACGATCAAAGGAAATGCTTATGGATGTAGCTAGAGAAGGAGAGGAAAGTGGTCATGGAGTGTCTTATCTCCTCATTGCTGCCAAGGATGACTTGGATCCATATCCAATGGCGGTTCACGATTCATCGGTGGTGCACATATAAACTAGTGATAAAATCATCTTCTTCTACTTTTATATTAATTATTATACATGGTCAATGACTACCAGCTACTAGGCCCCTTTGGGAAAGAAGAAAAGAGTTGTTTTAGATTATTTTATTCTTGTTTATATTTGTCAGTTGCTATCATTATAGTGGTTCAAACTGCATTCAGGTTTGTCAGGAGTTGGGAATATGATAGGTGATGCTTTAGAGATTTTATTATTGATATGTGAAAAGAGAGACAACTGGAGCAAGCTCCCCCTCTTGTTGAAATCCAAGCCTGAATATTACTTCACAATTTCCAAAAATAGTGCCTCTCCCTTCCCCCTGTTTAGCTGTATTCCTCCTACATATTTTCTCTCCATAACTAACTCTAACAAACTCATACTAACTTGTCTACATGGCAGATTCCCCTTTTCCCAAGTTGCTCCTACGAAAATAAGTTTCAATAAGTTTAGGTTGCTTAGGTAGTATAAGTTGATCAATATGAGAGGTACTAACAATTCCCTCCACCTCAATAAGCACCTTAACCTCAAGGTGGGTAGAAGGAAACTACCCTTTAATAAATTATGCACCCTCCCAAATGGCCTCCTCTGCAAGTTTATATTTCCAACGAACAAGCCACTATTGAATATTTGTTCCTTTGGACTTGGTGATGCGTGAGGCAAGGATTGCCTCAGGTTCAACCAACTCTGAGGTGTCCATCTCTAACCCTTGAGGAAGATTGTACTCAATAGGATTATCACCCACTACCCTCTTTAGCTAGGAAACGTGGAAAATAGGATGTACTTTGAATGTAGGTGGGAATTATAGTTTATAAGCAACCTGTCCCACCTTACCAATGATTCGAAAAGGACCATAATATCTTGCATAAAGCTTGGGACAGATGCACCTTGCAATGGTAATCTGTTTATGTGGTCTTAGTTTAACAAAGACCAGGTCTCCCTCTTGAAACTTCACCTCCCTTTTATGAACTTCTATAAATTTCTTCATCATAGATTGTGCACGAAGTAGGTTGTGTTTGAGTTGATGAAAAGCTTCATCTCTATTTACCAAAGCTAATGCCACTGATTCCACTAAAGTTTCTCCTTGAGGGAAGTGCAGTAAGGTTGGTGGAAGGCGTCCATAGACAACTTCGAAAGAAGTCCTCCCAATTGCTACATGATAGTTAGTATTATACCAATATTCAACCCAGGACAACTAATGAGACCAATTTTTAGGTTCCTCGGAAGCAAAGCAATGAAGGTAGGTTTCTAAACATCTATTAACCACTTCCATTTGGCCATCCGTTTGGGAATGATAAGAAGAGCTAATCTTCAATACTGTCCCTTGTAACTTAAATAAGTCTTTCTAAAATTACTAGTGAAAAGTAGGTCTCTATCACCCAATATGGAGCTAGGAACACCATGCAACTTCACATCTCTTATAAACACTTCAGCTACTATTTTAGTCATAAAAAGGTGTTTGAGAAGTAAGAAACGAACATACTTTGATAGCCGATCCACTACCACCATTATAACTTCGAACCCTTAGGATTTAGGAAGCCTTGTAATGAAATTCATTGAGATTTCATCTCATATCAACTTGCAAATGGGTAAAGGTTACAAGAGATCAATTGGAGACATGACCATGCATATATTCTTTTGGCATATGGCACATTCCCGAATAAATTTCTTTATTGACAACTTCATTCCTAGCTAAAACAATCCACTAGCCAGCCTCTTGTAGGTCTTTAGGAAACCAGAATTTTCCCCTAACGTTGAGGAATGATACTCTTGCAATAATTGGGGAATTAATGTAAAAGTAGACGAAAAAACTAACATGTTCTTACAGAACAACAAGCCTTCCTTTAGATGATAATCAGGTTTTGAGTTAGGATTCTGTAGTATAGCTGAAATGAGGGAGTTCAGCTCGGCATCCCCTTTAACTTCCTGTTAAACCACATCCATATCAAGCCAAAATGGAGCTAAAATTACTGTGAATAACAACTTATCGTCTTCCATTCTAGAGAAGGCATCTGCAACTTCGTTTTGCTTTCTCAGTTTATATATAACTTCAAAGTCAAAACCCAACAACTTAGCTTGCCAACATTGTTGATCTATTGACGAAATTCGCTAGTCTAATAAATGCTTTAAGCTCTTATGGTCTGTAAAAACTTTGAAATGTCTCCCGATTAAAAATGCTTCCAATGCTGAATTGTCATCACTATTGCCATCATTTCTTTCTCATAAACGGACTTGAAATAAATCAAATCAGCAAGTGCTTTGTTGAAATAAGCCAATAGGCAACCCTCTTGCAGTAGGACAGCACTCAAACCTCTTCCTGAGGCGCCACACTCGATGGAAAATTCCTTGGAAAAATCTGGCAAAGTTAGAATAGGTGATGTAGTCATTTTTCTTTTTAAGTCCTCCAAAGCCTCTTAGGACTCCTTTCTCTATATGAACCCATCTTTCTTGGTAAGTTCGATAAGTGGTTTTGCAATTTTTCCATAATATTGGACCAATTTTTTGTAGTACCCAATGAGTCCAAGGAACCCTCTCACTCCTTTCACATTCTTAGGAATAGGTCTTGATCTTCAATGGATCTACAGCTACGCCTTCGCATTAGAGGACATGGCCTAAATACTTCATAGATTACTATCTAAAAATACATTTCCTTCTATTAGCATACAACTAATTGTTCAATAGGAGTTGTAACACCCAAGCCAAATGTTGCATATGTTGATTTTAATCTGAACTGTAAATCAAAATGTCATCAAAGAAAACTAAAACAAACTTTCGTAACAAAGGTTTAAAAATAGAGTTCATAGTGGATTGAAAGGTAGCGGGTGCATTCATGAGTCTGAAACCCTATTTTATGGATATCCTCCCCTCTAACTAGAATTTGGTGAAAACCCGACTTCAAATCTACCTTCGAAAAGTACTTAACCTATGTAACTCCTCTATGAGATCATCTATTACTGAAATTGGAAACGTGTTGCGTGCTGTGAGCTTATTCAAAGCTCTGTAATCAACACACATTCATTATGACCCATCCTTCTTTTTAACAAGAATCATAGGGCTTGAGAAAGGACTGCTGTTGGGCCTAATTACTCCCATTTCTAGCAACTCTCTGGTCTATCTTTCAATCTCATTCTTGTGATGGTGTGCATGCCTATAAGGAGGAATGTTCATAGGATCTGCCCCTTCCTTCAGGTTGATCGTGTGGTCATTAGCCCTCTTAGGAGGTAGCTCTTTTATGTCCTGAAAGATTGACTCAAATCTGAACAAAATAGCCCGCAATTCCTATTATTGCACTGAATTCAGGGTTCCCTTTTCTTCAGATATGGATCCTCCTATTCCTATGGACCACAACAACCCTTCCACTTCCTCATGTTTGAGTATCTGTTGTAGAGCGTGAGGAGAAGAGCCTTACATATTAATTCCTTGCAAAGTGATTTCCATTCCCATTTAATCGAAGGACATACACATCTTCTTCCAATCTACTTTCACCACCCCTAATGTCTCCAACCATGCAATGCCTAATACTAAAGGTCCCCTAATATCGAAAACATATTCATCTATACTAAACTCAACTCCATTCATTTCCAATGTCACCCACAAAATTATGACTAGCTCCACTATCTACCAAAATCAAGATAGGCATTTCATCAAGCTTACCCATCAAAACCATGGATTTCGAAGATGTAGTTTGATCTATTCCCATGTCTCTTAACTTTGTCAAGTTGCATACCAACTCCTAATCCTCTTAATGCCCTCTTCCTCTATTATTTCCTGACTTTTTACCATATTATCGTCTGCATCTCCTTCCCAAACAATCAAGTTATGCTCCTTGTCTAGACACTGGTGAAGTGGACCGAATGTTTGGCCACACTTAAAACACAACCCCTTTGCCCTTCTCTCCATAAGCTGTTTATACAACAAATTTCTTGTTCCCCTCAATTTGGTTTCACTTTTTATATTTCCATCTGCCATGTCTCCTAGGAATTTGTTAGGCGTTTCCCTTCCTTCACTCCTCCTATTAACAAATCTTTTGTTCGAATGACCAAAACGAGGGATAGCTGACGTGTCCAACTACGAACAGTGTTTAGAAGGTTAGATTCCAGACTTTTGCCTCGGTTCACTGGTGTGGATTACCCCTTCAATCATTAATCCCCTTTCTACCTTTTGCGCCACAGTCAGCAATCGATTTCTAGTTGATGGGTTGTAAGTGATTCTTAACCTCTTCCCATAGACCACTTAGAAAACATCTCATAAATCATTATTCTAGGAAATGGGTGATTTGTGAGGACATCCGTTCAAACTCGTCGATATATTCATCCATTGAACCATGTTGGATAACCGATTTGAGCTGCCCGATTGGATTACCTTCAACCTTCCCACCGTACCTGTCGAACAAAGAATGCTTGAAACTTTCCCACGTCATGCATGGATCAAGCTGGCGTATGGAAATGAACTAATATAACGTAGTACCCTCCACACATATCTAAGCCATCGGTAAACAAAACTCAAAAGGGATCCCATAGATCAAAAAATAAGACTCTGCACGTGTAACCCATGCGAAAGGATCCTCCCCTTGGAATGAAGGGAGATCGACACGTCGTGCTGCATTCCTATAATCTTCCCACACACGCTCTGTTGTCGTAGACACTGAACGATTCTCCTATTGACGAGGCTCTGTCCCTTGAGTACCATTAATCATCTTTTCACCACCCGATGAGGAAGACGTAAGGTGAGTCAATACTGGTGAACCTTCGACTCCTTCCATACTCTACTTCTCTACGTTCCTGCCGGTTATGGCTTGGAATCCTTCGCTCAACACTGATTGAAGGAGATTTTGGGACTTAGCCAATGTCCCGACACTGGTCATCAAAGGCTCAACTGTGTTCGTAAGTCCTTCAGAGTAGCATCGTGCGACTTAACCATCCCTTCTTGAGTTGAAAGTGATGATTCTTGTCTCCTAAGAGATATTTCTATAGCAGAGACTCTAGATTTCATTCGAGTTTGTATACAATCTCTACCCCTCTACACTCTCTCAATGAAAGCACCAGTTGATAGGTGATGCTTTAGAGATTGTATTATTGATATGTGAAAAGAGAGACAACTGGAGTAAGCTCCCCCTCCTAGTGAAATCCAGGCCTGAATATTACTTCACAATTTCCAAAAACCGTGCCCCGTTCTTCCCCTTTTTTCATATATATTTTCTCTACATATTCTCTCCCCATAACTAACTATAACAAACTCATAACAACTTGCCTATATGGCATATTCCCCTTTTCCCAACTTGCTCGTACGAAAATAAGTTTTAATGGGCTTAGGTTGCTTAGGTAATATAGGCTAATTAATAGAAGAGGTACTAACAGAATACGTCTCCCAATATCTATCAGTGCAAAACTTGGAGATCTAAGTAATATATTCTCTAGAATTTTAGATGTTGCTCAACAACCTCATTTGAATGTTCCTGAAACTGAGACTAGAAGGAAGCGCAAGCATTTTGGCTAGCTTATTAATCACTCTCTGTTGTTTATGTCAAGTCTTTTCCTCTCTTTTCCTTCCAATCTATTGTATGATGAACATGCTTTGAGTGACACGCTGCTGTTACTTTGTAATACTTCATACTCAACTTTAGTTGACTTTGATCTGGACTCTCGTTTAAAATTTATAGTTAGGGTTCCTTTTGCTTTTATTGGACTTGTCGCTTTTCGTGCTTACAATGCAAGGAAGAACTCTTCCAGTTAGGTTTCAATGATTTTTGTGCCTTTTCAACTCCAATCTCAATTTTGGATAGTCAATTCTTTATATGTAAATTAAACTAGAGCATTGCCCTTTTTATTAGAATATTTTGTTGGCATGGTTTGTTCCTAATAAAGTTTTGTTCAAATTGTGCTTGTAACACAACAACTCTCTTAGGTTATGTGGACTAGCTGTGTTTTATCCCACCACCATGAATAAATGTTGGAGTGTGAATTTTAAGCTGACATTGAAGGAATTAGCTAGCAAGCATTGTTATAGTTATACTGTAAAGAACTTTGGTAGTTTTACTATTTCTTAAAAGCCTACCTAGGGCTCAAATGCATGAATACTTTTTTCTACCTTTTTCTTCCCTCCTATTCATTTGTAACTTTGTTAAGAAATGAAATTCCTCCTCCTTTTCCGCATAATTAAGCAAAGATTTGGCCGTGACTTAAGAGAAGGGAATTTGGGCCTGAAGGGCATGACCCATGATGTTCTACAAATTAATAATTTTCTCTAAAGTTAAGAAATAACATGTTAGTTTTTTTTTACTTTTCATTCAAAAAACAACACAGTCCACCAACTCGGGCATTTACAAAGTAGATGTGGATATTGGTATGGACATAATGCATATTAATTAGATTGTGGTTCTCAAGGATTTGCTCTCTTTCCCTTGAACTTATTAAATCAGGGAGACAAGTGGATAGGTTGAGGGTGCATTCACTCGTGACTACCCCAGCCTTGTTTTGGACACTAATTAAATTTGTTATTTTCAATATGTTTAGCACCTTTACTATTTCCATATCTTTTCTTATTCATAACCTTAATGCATTTTGTGGTTCAAATAGATTAATTTCAACTTAAAAAAGAAGAAGAGATTTTGATTGAAACTAAAAATTTACTTGATCTAAGGACCATGTATGAAATACTTTATGTGATGGCTAAAATTCACCGTTACCATTTCAAGAAAAGACATTTTTAGCAAATCATAAAGGGGAAGTTTCACCGTCCTAGACAAACCTAAGGTGCAATGCAACTTTTCAGGCTTGCTTTATTACCTACAAGTTAATTTCCAGTAAAGATCAACTGGAACTTTTGCTCAAGCTAATGTTTATGAAAAAAATATATTATTTTTTCTTAAATCAGGAAATTTATCTTTTATACTAAAATTAGAATTTTGATCATTTTATATAGAGTTGTTTATTTGGGTATACATTAAGTTCCAACCTTACACAGGTTGAACTCTTAGGCCTTTACCTCAAAGTTACTTACCATGGTAGTTGAGTAGGCATACCCTGAAACTATACTAATTGGTCTTTAGTTTATGCAAGAACGAAGAGATTAGACAGAAATTTGAAATATGCACGTATTTCTGTCTTTAGAATATCTCAAATTGATCTTTGTTTTGCTTTCTTGTAGACATTAAGGATGGAACTTCCTTCACGATGTATATCCTGAGAAAATTATTACTGAACTCACCTTGTCATCTACAAAACATTCTTCGTGTAAGGTGTAATCCAAGTTTCTCTTGGAAGATATATCTTTAATTTCATTACTGAATACCATGTATCTTGGCTTGTACATACAATCAAAGGTTCCAAGCTCAAACGTGTGTATACCAAGCTTCTTCGTCTTCTTAAAGACTTGATTGAGGACCATCGGAGAAGGAAAAGAAAGAGAGTTAATTTCGCAGCCATGATTAAAGAGAGGGGGGGGGAGAGAAAGGTGTTGATGTGAAAGTAAAGGATACGAGAGATCCACAAAGCCGAAGGCCCTGGAAAGAGTAAAAGAAAATCTATGGGTGTTTTGGTTTTATTGATAGGATGCCAAGGGAATATATTTCTACATTTATATCTGCACTAGGACTAGGGGAGGAATGGATCGTGTGGATTGTTCATATTAGGACTTGCTGCAGGCATGCTTTTGACCCTTTTGCATTGAGCATGATAACAAAGTTGTTCTTCTACAGATTAATGAATGCAGGGAGGAGCTAGGTTTCGTTACATGAGTGGTGGAGACCAGATCGAAGAAACAGCAGGCACTTTTCTTGCAACTTGTATGTATAAGGCCAAAGCTATGGGTTTGTCTTTCCAGCTTTAGGTCATCATTTGTCCCAACCATAGACTCTGTCACAAAATCCGCCCACAAACCCCTTCAGATCTGCTCTACACTTGACTTTCTTCTTTTCGTTTTTTCTATGCTTCAACTTTGAATTCCTTACAATACGAAGATAGAGTCTTTGGGAAACATGGGCGGTTGATGTTTTCCTTCTGATAACAATGTACCGGGGGCAGAAAATTTTGATTTTTCAAAACTTAAAACTAAAATAATTCAGTGAAATCGACGTGGGGGAAAGGAAAAAAAAGAGAGAGAATGGAAAGTGGAGACACAATTGGTATTTTCCAAGAGACAAGCTTTTTTGATAAAAGGAGAAATGAGGAATGTGATTGGATCATCAAACCGAGGAGGTCTGAATAATATGAGTCGAAGACAAAATAAAAAAGTAGCCTGGGTGGTGATTCTAAAGCAGAGTAGAGTAGGTATGCAGGAATCAGGATCGCCCCTCATGTTTTTGGTGGTCCCCTTTCGATTCTCTCATAGATATTTGTCGTCTGCCCAATTCTACTTCGTATCTGTATCTATATCTAAATCTAAATCTAAATTTTGTCAACCCTAGCCCTCATAATTTTATAATTCCACGCCCCAAAAGTCAGTGGTCGACTTGGGCCAATAATAGACGGATGTGGGCCCACTGGGGTTAAAGTTAACTCAAGCCGAATCGTAAACTCACTCGCATGCTTGTGATGTCTCATTTCCAAGTTTTTTTTTTTTTTTTTAATTCCCTTCCACCACAATTCATATATCAGATTGTTTAGCTCTAGATAAAGATGAAACCATAGAAAAGCATTACAAAATGATAAAATGCATCATGTCTAGGATTAAAAAGGGTACTTCAACTGCATAAAATGTTTTATTCACATGTGAAATATCATTATAGAAACACCAAAACAATAATCTTTAGTCCTTTGTTACCAGTAACTTTCTATTTGTTATATTATTATAATATAACATTTTAAAAACAAAAGAGATAACATTTTTTAGAAAAAGGCTCGCCTAAATGTAAGCCTTTTGGAGTTGGATTGGTAATGTTACAGAGAATCTTGACAACTAATCCCTAAGTTAAAATAAAAAACAGGAGAACGTTACATTTGTTCCTATTAACCTAATCTTTGGCACTCAAGTATCAATATCTAATCAGCCTCTACTTTCTCCTAGAATCATCTACATTAATACTTTATAATATTTAGTTGATTTGTTTCTTCAATTAGAGTTATCTAAAGTGTATAAATAGGAGAATGTACATCACATTAGAGACACACATAAATAAAGAGAGCATTTTTACATTTTTTTCCCCTTCCTTCTCTATTTTTACATGGTATCAAAGCCTCATTTGTAACAAAAGGAGTCATAATTCTAGATCTTTCTTTATTCTTTATCAAAGCAATCTGCTTTTATATTTTAGGTTTTTAAATCTGCTCTAAAAATAATTTTCATATACCCAATTGTTATTTTTCTTGAGCATATTACAATAGTGTAAAATCATCACTGGAAGCCTCCTCACCCACCATCACACACCACCCAAAGCCACCGAATTTTAGAACCCTAATTGCACATGTCTGGAGGAAAACCATCTAAACGACATCATTTAGCTTCCAGGCAAAGCGACACTGTTTAGTCACAAGAGATGGAAAAACATGTCAATGCCACATTAACTATCACATAACCCAAAATCTTAGTCATTACCACGTCAGCTGCCATATCACCTGCGATGTCAACTGACACGTCATTGCCAACTCATTGCCATCTCAGCACAGATGCTTCCACATCATTTATACACGTATGTTCACCTTATTTGTCCACGTGCCTTCTCCCTCTTAGTTCAGTTCAAACCCATCAATTCGGTTTGGTTCGGTTTAAAAAGGAATTGACTGATATTTTGACCTCTCAGTTCAGTATATTTTAATTTAGGTTCTCTTCAAATCTAATTGGTTCTTAAGATTTTTCGACGTTTTGAATCTAATTTTGACGTCAAAATAACCAAATTCTATCTCGATAAGCAAGTTTTTCCCCTTATTTTATTGTTTTCTTTCACTATAGATGCCTAAAAAACTTCCCAATGCATTCTCAACCCTATGAATGTCATCTTTAAAGGCTTCAAATATGATCTTTGAGCTGAGGAAATGTGCAGCTTTATTAAGGGAAGACTCCTTTGGCATATTGTTACTATAAAAATACCTTAACTCACTCAAAAGAAAGATGAAGACATTGACTTATTTACGAACCATTGGTGGCATGGGATGGAATGAACCACCAAATCGAAATATGGTTTCAAAATATATGTGCTAAAATCATCAAACTTGACTTTCGATGCTTTGAAATAGCTAAGGAGGTATGAAATTTTTTGAAATATTGTTATTCTATATCAGATGATGTCCACCGATTTTAGCTATATAGGAGACTTCATCGCATGCAACAACAACCTAGAAAGACAATAAACGATTATGTGTCTAAACTGCAAAAACTTTGAGATCAAACAACATTGACGATCTTATCTAGCGTAGTCTTGATGCTACTGTGATCTACGTAAATCTTCAAGATCGTCAACATATATGGAATTTAATTATAACTCTCAAATATGAATTTAAACTCATTCACAACTTTCTGCGTCATAGAGGAAACCTACTTAATCTTGACATTATCATTAAAGAACTCATCTTAAAGGAAAGTTGCCTGAATATGCTATGCATGGAAAATTTTGTCCCATCTAATAATATTGTCCTGGCAACTTATACTTTGTCTCAAATTTCTCACAACTTAAGTAGGAAGTTTTATAAAGGGTTTTTTAGCTACTGCAAAAAGTCCAGATATCTCATCTTTTAATGTAGAAAATGGATCAAGCGAAACTCTAAATAAGATAATTCTTCTAAGTCACTCCAGCTTACTCCACTGCTATTGTTGCCACGAAGGGACTAACAAAACACCTCTCTCAAATTCTTTTTAAAGGACCTCCACTTCCTTCTTTAACAACTTTAACCAGATTTTGGTACAATCTCCTCCTCTTCCCTCTCTGTTACATCAAGTACTTGAAATTCTTGGTATCTCAATTATGCCTGTTGCATATGGCCTCTGATTCTTCTATTATTGAATCTTTGAAAATATCATCTACTATATATATACAAAATATAGGTACTATTCACACATCTAAATTACATTAACCTTAAAACTTTATCATTACCAAATTCTCATTAAATATTATTTTCATGGGACAATTATATAAACTTGGTATTATCTTATCCTTTTCGAGTTGTGGTTGCATTGTGCAAGATCTACAATGGGGAAAGATTCTTGGGAAAGGGCATAAAGTTCGACAACTGTTTAAGTTTACTTCACCAAATCTTCCTTCAAAGCTTATTCTTGATGTTGTCACCTCTTATATATGGGTTCCCCTTTGGGTATCATCTTTCTACCTCTAGATTAGGTCTTTATTCTCTATCAGTAACTTAGGTTATGTTAAGACTATACACTTTGATTATGTCCCTTGTCAACTATCTAAAATTCATGCTTTACCATTTTCTCTCAATGATTCTATCTCTTTAATTCCTTTTAATATAATTCATTATAATATGTGGGATCCTACACTTCATGAAACTTTGGGTAACATGAAATATTACGTGATGTTTTTAATGAATTTTCTCACTACAAATAGTTTTATTTAATGTGACATAGACCTTGACTATTCTCCATTTACTCTCATTTTGCTAATATGATTCACACTTATTTCTTTTGCAAGATTAAAATGTTTCAGACTAATAATGCAATGGAATAAAAGATACAAATCCATCAATTTTCTTAATCAACAAAGGACCATCATTCAGAGATTCTGTCTAAACACATCTAAAAAAATGATTGGGCTAAATGCAAACATAAACATCTTCTTGATACTATTCGAGCCTTTCTTATATCATCTTTTTATCCTGAAACCCCTTAGGGAGAAGTAGCTTTTACTATTGTCTATACTATCAATCACATTCAATCACCTATCATAACTAATATCTCTCCCTATGAGCGCTTATTAAATCATGCTCCTGATTATCAATCTCATTAAAGTTTTTATATATGCATGATTTGTTTAATTACAACCTTATAAGCATAACAAACTTGAACCCATAGCATGTTTATGTTGTTTTCTAGGGTGGGATAGAGCATAAATGATATATATATATATATATATATATATATTGGGATCTACTATCCTTCAAATCTTTAAACATGTCACTTTTGGAAAACATAGTTTTTTTCCACAATATCAAAATTATGTGTCAACAAGCCCTCACACAAATTTTTTCTAACAACGCCATGTCTTTTTTTCTTGATATTTCTTCTGCAGGTCTGCCTTAGAACTCTAAAAGCTTAACACAATTGACATCTCATTCTAACTCCTTATGGTAGCAAGAAATGGGGGAAGAGTTATAGGCTTTCTCTGACACCAAAACTTGAGACTTAGTTGACCTCCCTTTAGATAAATTTGTTATTGGCTGTAAATGGGACTATAAAATCAAAACCTAAGTTGATGGATCAGTTGAAAGATATAATGCACGATTGATTGAAAAGGGGTTGAATCATGAATATGGAATTAACTATGAGGATACCTTTGCTTCAGTCGCTTGTCTAACTTTAATCTGTAGCCTTATTGCCATAGCAGTAAGCAAGCAATGGGAGTTGTTCTAGATGGATGTCAAGAATATCTTTCTTAATATTGATCTTCATGAAGAAGTGCATATACAACCTCCACCTGGTTATGCTTATCCACCTATTAGAGTTTTTCGTTTTCGTAAAGCCTTGCATGACCTTAAGTAAGCTCCTCGATCATGGTTTGTTAAATTCAGCTTTACCATAAACCATCTTGGCTTTATGTCTTGCTCTTATCACCATGTTTTGTTTATCCGAAAATTAGATCAAAGGTGCACTCTTCTTCTTCTATATGTTGATGATATGCCGACGATAACACTCAATGGATCACTAGTCTCAAATCTTGTCTTCATCAATAACTTGAAATGAAAGATTTAGGTTCCTAGAGCTACTTTTTAGGTCTTGAAGTATTATTACTTATCTTAAGCCAAGTGTGCTACTGACCTGATCTCTTGTACTGGTCTTACTGATATTAAGATTGCTAGCACTCCTCTCAACTCTAATGATAATATTTTTGCCACTGATGGAACCCCTCTGAGTGATAGTACACTTTATCGACAGTTAGCTGGTAGTCATTATATACCTTACTATCACTTGTCGAGATATTGCTCATGCAGTTCACATTATCAATAAGTTCATATATGCACCTTGTACCACTTACTTTGTTGTTGTTCTTTGTTTACTTCGTTACATTCAAGGCATCGTGTTTCATGGGCTTCACTTCAGTCATTCATCTTCACTAGACTTACGTGCATACTTTTATGCCGACTGAACTGGAGACCCAACTGATTGTCGATCTACCATTGACTACTATTTCCTTCTTGACACATCTCTTTTTTTTGGCGTAGTAAGAAGTGAACGATTGTCTTTTGCTTAAGCACTAAATTAGAATACCAAGCCCTAGCTGACACTACCTCTGAACTTTATGGTTACTTCAAGAAATTGATGTTACCTTTTCTTCATGAGTTCATATATTTTGTAATAATCATAGTGCCATACAAATTGCTTATAATGATGTCTTTCATGAACAAACTAAACATATCGAGATCGATTGTCATTTTGTACGTCATCATGTGCTTCATAGAACTATACAACTTGTTACAATCTCATTTAAAACACAAATTACTTTTACCAAATCACATTCTCCTCGATGTTTTCAAGATCTTCTCCAAGTTATCATCTTCACTACCACCTTAAGTATGAGGAAGGATATTAACATAATCATTGGCAGTCAACTATCAACATCTAATCAGCCTACATTTTCTCTTAAAATCATGTACATTGGTGTTGTATAATATTTAGTTGATTTGTTTCTTTAGTTAAAATCACCTAGAGTGTATAAATAGGTGGATGTACATCACATTAGAGATACACAGAATTGCAAAAAGCATTTCTACATTTCTTTTTCATTCTCTATTTCTACGGTTTCTTGAAGAAGTTATGACCTCGTATGAAATAAACGAACACAATATATAGTTTGGATGGAGGATATGCTTCACTTCTCATATCAACAATTAAACTTATTGCACAAAGGTGAAACTTTGCATAGAAAAAGTAAGGAAAAATGCAACCAGCATATGATTCGTTAGTATACATAAAGAACTTGGTTTATTTTTGCCTTGGCATATTTCTATTATGAATAATTATTAAAAGTTGCATTTTGGATTTCAATATTAAAAGTTAATATTGTAACATTATTATAATACTTTGAGTTAGTCAAAAAAATTTATTTGTACTTAATCTCAAAATTACATCTAAAAAATAATTCGATCCAATTTTTTAAAATCAAAAGTGAAAAATAAAATTAAACAGATACTTGAAATTGCAACCACTCTCTACACATCCTCAAGTCTCAGCCACCACAAGCATCTTGTAGGTTAACGGTACACGCCAATTATCCAACTTGTAGAATGACTTGAATTGAATATACAACAAAAAGGATAACACCTTTTAATTGGCTACTGTCTACGTTCAAACAAATTGTACTGGTTTCAAAAATGGCACCCAAAATGGAGAACAATCCCTTTTACTTAGTGAAAGCGCCAATGACAAAATGTTGAAGAAGCTGATTTGACCTTACATGTGGAAAGGCATCAGCACCAAGAAATCAGATTGAGAAGATGAGCACCGATTGAACTCTGGTCACCTTCGTTTACGCCACCTTCTGTTGGGGCCCTCCAGTCGAGTCATAGCTCAACGAGTCATGGTCCTAAACTTCTTCTTCCTTTTATAAATTTGTCTAGTTTTGAGTTTCCTAATTATCTAGTAACCATCACCTATATACGTAGCTATCCGATATGAATATGATCATTACCTGCTTAGCTTTCAATATATATAGTTTAAATTTTCATAATATTGCCAACACTTGTTCCATTTGAATTAAAACGAACAAAGAGTACAAATGGATTAGCATGATGAGGATGAGGATGTCGATGTCGATGGCAGGAATGACGTGAATGTCCAAAGAATTGGAAGCATTGAAAGGAGAATTGTTCTTGCATTTATTGGATATGTTAGATAGATGTGGAGAGCAACGTTGGAGAACACGTAGGAATAGTGGGCAACATACTTGTAATACCACACAATGTGCTGGAGTTATTCCCGACCCACCACCCCATGTTTCTCTTTTGTTTAAGCGTAGTCAATCGTTTGTTCAAGTTATTTTGGATTTTGTTTTATTTTCTATTGAATTGGTTGAAAAAAAATATTTGCAATAAGGATCGACGGCTTGCCATTCTTCCTGATCCTGAGCATTCATCCTTCATGGGTAATATGTTGTTTAATTTCCATGTGATAATAATGGCAATGCCATCCACATTGACAAGGACAGCTTAACCTTAGCCATAGGCGATGGAGAATGAAAGACGTGTAAGTGCAAATATATTCATTTATAGCTCAGAGCAATAAAAGCGAATGAGTCCATTTTTTTTAAGGAGGCTGTCCCATTGTAGGGTTGTGGTTTTATTTTGGTGTCCAAGTTTTGGTGGACAAAGTGGAGGGCCCAGGGGTTACGTTAAAATTACTAGTTTCTCTTTATTTCTGGTCGACGACAAAAATAATGTAGCCCCTACAAAGCAGATGATCTTACGTGACATTATATATGTATATCTTAACGTTTGGAGACGATGGTCTATCTCTCATCTCCACTATTCAGGGGCTAGAATGAGTCAACTAATCCATTTCATGAAACCATCTTAGCATCAACTATATATTACATTGACGCAATCAAAAGACTGACCCATTATCCATATTACCTGAAATCATTGTTCTTCAAATGGCATTCCGATGTGTACGTAATTGTCGACAATTACATCAGCCAGCCATGGACGTGACTCAGCTATTACCATGTTATGGATCAACTAAAACATCCAAGGACCACACACCAACTCTTGGCTGACAAATTCGTACAGTTAACTGATTTAAGAGGTTCTGAATCGTCCCTCTACGTGTTTTAAGTTCTCACACATCGGCTCATCGCATGCCCACAGATATTCTCAGTTTATGTCACCTCACTACTTAGAATATCAAAAAAATGAAAGTTTCTTTGAATCATAAAAACTTTATTAAGGTTTCCACATACTTTAAATCGGAATATAATCACCACATCATCATCATCCACCTCTTTGTCTGAATTTCAAGAATAAGACAAATAGAAGCTGATTACTTATTCATCTCAAACATCATCCTTTTCTTTTGGAATTTTGATTTACTTGCTAGGAGACTCGTCTTTGGACACTATATTTTATAATATGCATGAGTTTATGGCCCCTAGATATATAGTTAACAATACTAATCCAAGTCATCCTCCTTAGCTTAATTCATGAGACATGTCTGATATGTTGTCTATAGCATATATACCCAAGCATTTTTGTAATGCTCGTATAAGCAATAAACAGAAATTTGTTGATTGGACAGAATGTTTTTGGCAGCTTACGTTTAGCTGCTTCAAAGTCGTGAGGAAATGATCCACTTTGATTTATAAAAAGAATAATCATGTAGAAATACCTATGGGGAAAGGGTGGACCTCCTAACAGGAATTCTCTATATTAAGACTTGTCACATCTGTTCCATGATTGGTGTAACGTAGTTCAGACGTACGTCAACAATTCAAATCCATGTATAATTTGCACGGAGGCTGCAGGGATCGTATAACATGCGGTAGTTTATATACCTTCTCCAATTATCAAGAACAGAATCGTTGAATTCTCCGTCACAAAATTAATTAGGCTCCATAAGTTGCTTTTTCCAAAAAATAAGATAACAAAAAAAAAAATGTGCGTTTTGATACCGTCGTACATTTCACAAATTGATATTTTGAGCCAATGGTGACGTCGTGTGGTTCAATATATATATATAACTGATTATTTTTCTCTTACTTTTGCAAATACTACTCAAGTAAATTCATGATGACGTATATGAATTATATTCATTTAACTTTGAATTTAAAATTTAAATTATGTATTTAAACTTAACTGAATTGAAAATTCAATTAAATGCGATCATTAGGTTGGATTTAACTGAAGCATTTTTGTGTTTAAACTTTTTTTTAAGTTCAATCTAATTTAAGCTTACAAAATGAATAAATTAGTAGGTGGACTAGAATTTGATATTTTAAACTTAAAATTATATAAAATTATTTAAATCTAATTAATATCTTTGAAATTCTTATATTATGATAAGTTTTAACAATTTACTTTAGGATTAAAGGTTTTTTGCATTGGATTGGCTTAATATAAAATTTTTAAGCTTAATTAAGTCTGGCTAGATATATATAAAAGGTGACAAACTTTATAAGAAATCCTATTTAAACAAATAATTTTAACTTTAATACAATGCTTGAATGTAAATATTTTCTTGATAATGTATACATAATCAAAATTTAACAAATAGAATTAAAATGTATAAGCCAATAATGTATAATAAGAATAAGGTAGTATAAAAATAATAAGAACATAAGAAGATTTTTAACAAGGTTTAATTAATTTGGTATACATATGTTCTCGAAAATCATAAATAGCTAATTTCACTATTTAATTGAACCTCTACATGAAGATTACATATTTTCTCTTTTATATAATTAGTTTTATAACAAATATATTGATATGGAAGCTCTATCTGGTATAACTTAGTACCCCTCATCAAACTTAAACTAACTTAAACATGACTTTAGTAAGTCTTAAAATCTTTCTAGAGTTTGAAATCTATCAAAAATGTATTTCCTAATAAGATTGCTTATTATACACACGATTGGGACATAATCATGTCTCAAGCCATATGATTTACTATCTTGTTTATACATGAATACGAGATTTGATACGTCCATATTCTAGGTCATATAATTCATTGTATTTATCTACATATAAACATAAGGTCTAGCAGGCTCCTGTCCCAAGCTATATCTTTCTTTAGAAAATCCTTTGCTACACTGACTTGTCCATATTCTAACTCACGTCTTCACCTTTGTACTATAAGATACGCTTATCTAGAACACTCAAAGATTGCACACTCATATATATATGATTCATATATAATAATCTCTATTTTGGTGAATATATTTTATAATGATTAGGTTATAGCTATGTCTCATAACTCAAGACATTAATTAAGTCTAAGAAATGCTCAAACATCTCCGCAATAACTAGTTTTATCAACATATCAGTTGTATTCTTCAAAATGTAAACCTTTCTCTAACAAGATCTTTCCATGTGCATCAATTCCTAATCTAATGAAACCTTGCATCCTTCACCATAACACTCATTCTTTATCCTTCTTATGATTATCCATAATTCCCTGAAAGATAGTTGGATTCTCATTATTGATGGTAAAAGCATTTAAGACTAAGTCTTCCCAATGATATCCACTTGGAGACTTGATGCTCTTGCTTTGTTTATGGTTATATTGTGTTGATACTCTTCTGCCGACATTATTATTCTACCTTTTAAACTAGAATTTCTAGCCCCTTTAACATATATTCCAAGATGTTCTAATTTTACTTATACCATCTTTAAACTAGTATTTCTCTTTATTAACCTTATAATGTCCTCCCTATATATTTGTCTTAACATATATTACTCCTCAAATATTGCATCTTTGAAGGTTACCTTAAACATTTAACTAAAAACATGAAACTTGCATAAGTCTAACTTCTAATGTTGACATTTTTTAATAAGCTCTCATTATAAAGTTATGTTGTTCCTCATTCACTTAAAAGGCCTAGCTATATGAGTCGTAATGCAATAATATATTCCTTTAACTTGACTATTTTAGCTTCTTCACCTACAATATACTCTTGATCAGTTTGTAGATATTTTCCTTTAGTTTTTAACTCTTTTATCATAATCATTGGACCTTTGACACCTTAATATTGTTCTCATCAATTTTATTTCCAAAATTGTTCACATGTAAAATGCCTAAAGTAACCATTTTTCTTTTCAAATCTAGTATATATCAAACAACAAATAACTTCTTGACAACAAAGATTAAGTTCTTTCTCAATGTCCAACATCTTAATAACTTTATCAAACATCTTGACATCTTTAATTATAACAATTTTACAAGCTTTATCATCCTCTAACTAGACGGTGCCAAAGTTTTTTTTTTATGTATACAATATAAATGAATCCTTGTTTTATGTCATATGATGTGAGCATTCCATATCTAAAATTTATGAGTCTTGAAGTTGACTGGTAAAAACATAGAGCACATCTTTATTGCTATAATTACAAAATTTGTTGTACTCGTCATTAATGGACGTTTACAAATCATTAATTTTCTTTTTATCACTCTACTCCTCCTTATTTGGATATTCCATCCTAATATATCGTATTTTCTCACACTTAACACTAAATTGTCATTTTACTTTTAAACTTAGATCTAGAATTCCTTTTATATGAGCCATTTTTTCCTTACTTTCTCTTGTAATCTTGATTTTCTCTCACATATAGTCTTTAAACTTAAGAGCTTTCACTGGTATTTTATATCTATTGATTGTGAGCCAATAAGACAACTTGATCCCATTCATATCAATTATCTTCTTATCCACTATGAGCATAGTCATGTATATTTATAATAAAGAGATAAGGAACAAAGTATAATCATTGCTTTATCATCTTCTTCAGTAGTCATCTTAAGCTTTAATAGGTCATGGATTATTTAGATAAATGCATTGATATGTTGTTACAGATTTGTTTCCTCTTACACTCTAACCTACATAGTCTTTACTTCAGATACAAGTTACTTTTGAGAGACTTCAATATATATAGACACTCAAATTTATTTTATGTCTTCATGAGGCATATAATATCTGTAAGATAATATATTTGTAACTATACTCTTTCCAGTTAAGCACACCCATATATTCCAATTTATTCCCCTACAGGCTCTTTAGTATACTTTGCTAAGTCAACAAATCCTTACTCTTCGTTGTCATAGTCTAAATATATTAATTCTATTTAATTTTTTTTATTACAAGGGAAATCGCTAAACACAGTTAATCTAACTCTCGCATAGCTCTGCGGTACATAACTCCTTGCTTGTCCCTTTGGATGAGATCCTGGACTAGCAGAGGACGCTCTTGAAGAATATGCATGCCTGGGCTGGTCTTGATTGTAAAGGCTTCTAGATGGTCCGCGCACTAGTTTCCCTCCCAGTGTATATGCTGGATTTTTACCTCCCAATCTTGTTGGAGTAAGCCACGGGTACCTGCTAATAAAAAGTTATTTATATCAATCCTAGTAATGGGAGATGAAAGCAAGTTAATGACTTCTAGGGCGTCCACTTCTAAAATGACCCTGCGATACCCAAGTGACCAAGCTAGTGTGAGATCCGAGTGGACTCCCCAGAGTTTGACTGTTATAGACTAGCTGCTACCAATGTACTGAAGAAAAAAAAACCCTCCATACCATTGTCCGTGACAGTCGCGAATTAAGCCACCAGCGGTAGCGATACGCGATCCTGAGTTACAAACTCCATCTGTGTTGAGTTTAACCCAGTTTATCGGTGGTTTGGTCCATCCCACTCGACTATCTAGTAAGAGGCCTTGATTTGGAAACACACATTTTTCCACTTCTCTCGCTCGAACTATCCACTCTACATACGCCACAACTGTCGTCGTTCCTTCTTCCGGCCAAACAAATTCTTTGTCAAAAAGACTTTTGTTTCTCCACATCCAAAGCATCTAACATGCAACTCCAAATATAATGGACCATTCCCCTTACATCACCTGGGAGTGCTTGAGTAGGTTGGCCTTCACCCAAGCCTCCTCGGCTTGATGGAAAAAATCTACATCGACTACTTCCAAGGGAAATTTCTTCCAAAATGCTAGCACTCTCGGACAGTCCCGAATGACATGTAAGGTAGATTCTTCCTAGCCACAAATGTGGCAGCTGCTATATAAAGCAATGTGTCGTGCCACCCATTGTTGGTTTGTTAGGAGTTTGTTTTTGGTCATGAGACAAGGGAAAGCTCTGATCTGTTGGGGACTTGGCCATTTCCAAATTAAATTCCAGGGACTATAAGAACGATCTGGGGTGCGCCCTTTGATTAACTCATAGGCTGACTCTACCGTGAATCTTCCATGTTCAGTGTGTCCCCATCTTAAGGTATCTTCTATTAAAATAGATGTATTGGGGTTTATCTCCGCTAGATCCATACAGACTAAGACTGGAAGATACTGTTGAAACAAATTCCACATCCAGTTGCCATCCTCATTCCGCAAATTCGCTACTTTAGCGTACAATTCGCCCTCTGGTATTGGAGAGGTCGCCACATAGAGGAGCAGTTCCCAATCTTTCACCCACTTATCTAACCAAAAACATATGTGTCTACCATTGCCCATTTTCCATTTTATACCTTCACGAACATACTACCAAGTGGCCGCAATGCCCTGCCAGAAGCTCGAAGCCCCTACCTTATCAATCGTGGTAGGGATATACGATATTTAGTTCATAGGATCCTGACCCATAAGGTCGTAGGATGAGTAAGCAGAGCCCAGCCCATTTTGGTTAACAAGGCATCATTGGTAGACCTAATGCACTTAATGCCTAGACCCCCGGTCTTTTTAGGTTGACAAATAGCATCCCAATTAACTAGGGGCAATTTTCTCTGCTGTCCCGTGGAACCCCAAATAAAGTTGTGCATAATTTGTTCAAATTCATCACATAGTCTTCGTGGCAGGCACATAGTTTGCATTATGAAGATTGGGAGGGCTGAGATCACAGATTGGGTTAAGGTGACACAGTTGGCTAGTGACAGATGTCTTGTGCGTCACCCTGTAAGTTTCCTTTGAGCACTATCTAGAATGTGTTGATAAGTGTTATGCCTGGTACGCTCATGAAGCAAGGAGGCTGCTAGGTATTTGCCTAGATTGTTCATGTTCTCGATGTGAAGAGCTTGACTGATTCGACGCATGGTTTCCGACTTAACATTCTTTGAAAAGAACATCTTCATTTTTTCCGTGTTGACTTTTTATTTGGGAGCCTTATAGAACTCCTCTAAAGTTTTAGCGATCACATGCGCCTGGGAATCCGTAGCTTCCGCGAACAGAACCAGGTTATTTACAAACAAAAAGTGGAACAAAAGTGGCCCTGTAGGGCTTAATTTTATTAGTTTCCAACTACCTTGTCCCATTTCTTTGGAGATAAGATGACCTAGACGTTCCATACATAGGATAAGGTAGGGTGAGAGTGGGTCACCTTGTCGAATCTGGCGGGAGGGGCTAAAAGGATTTGAGATCGAGTCTTACCAAACTACCTGTATAGTCACCGTCGTTACACACTACATAATGACCCAGATTAGCTAAGCCGGGAGGCCAATATACTCTAAAGTGTTGTGTATAAATCCCAATGAACTCGGTCATAAGCTTTTTCTAAGTCCACTTTGATCGCCAAAAATCCCATCCTCCCTTTCTTTCTTTGCATCGAGTGAATAACTTCCTAGGCAATAATGATATTATCAGTGATTTGATGACCCAGAATAAAACTACATTAGTTCTTCCGCACTAGATAATCTAAGTGAGGTTTGAGCTTATTGATGATGACTTTAGAGATAATTTTGTAGAGAACATTGCAGGGGCTTATCGAGCGAAACTGATCGATACTTGTCGGAGAAGGATTTTTGGGGATAAGGACTAAGAGAGTTTGGTTTAAGTCCTTTTCCCACTGTTCCTGTCTGAAAGTCGAATGGATGTATTCAGTCACTTTAGGGCCGACCCTCTGCCATTGCTTCTGAAAGAAAAGAGCATTACATCCATCCACCCCAGGGGCTTTATTCGGGTTCATGTTGAAAACTGCATGCTTTATTTCGGTGGAATGAATGGGAGTGGCTAAATCTCGGAGAGTTCCTTCTAAAAATAAGGGGAATGCTCTTGTGGTCATGATCTGTGTTGGATGGACTTCCTATCGCGTAAACAAATAGGTAAAGTAGTCTCGGGCTAATTGGCGTAGTTGCCCTGGATCTGAGATTATTCTCCCCTTGGAGTCTTTTAGTCTGTCTATCTTCATTTTCTTTATTTTAGCGAGCGTGAGGGTGTGGTAGTATTTCGTATTCCTATCCCTATCCGATATCCAGTCGAATTGAGCTTTCTGGTGCCAAAAGATTTCTTCCTCACTCAAAACCTGTATCAGTTCCCCACTTAACTGTTCCTTTAAGGCTATCGGGGAATCTAAAGTATCATCGTTTATGGTTTTCTGAATGCCTTGAAGTCTTGTGAACAATCTTTTCTTTTGATGGAATATATTTCCAAAATCGGAGCGATTCCATCTTGTGAGGTGTTCAGAAAATTGAGCTAACGATTTACTCATCATTTCTTCTTTCGGAAGCCAATGCTCAGCAATGATCTCATCAAAGCTCGGGTGAGTGAGCCATGCATTTTGAAATCTAAAAACCCCTATTTGTCTGGGAGATGGTTGATTAAGATGAATCCACATGGGCCGATGGTCAGATCCTAGGAAGGGCAGATGGTAATTACCCGCTTGCGGGAAGGAATGCAACCAAACTGACGAACCAAAGACTCAATCCAATCTAGCTTGAACCATGCCTCGGTGCCACATATACCTAGATCCAACATAGCCCAGATCATGAAGGCTACTTGCATTTACCTAATCCTAAAAATTAGTGTTCACGATCCTCGTGGCTGAGGCTCCCCCCTGCTTGTCTGCTGATTCCAGTTTAGCATTAAAATCACCTCCGACTAGCCAAGATCTATTTTGAGATCTACCTATCCATTCTAGAGCAGGCCAGAGATGCTTTTGAGAGGATGTCTGAGGGTTAGCATAAACTGCAGTAAAATCAAAAGAGGAATCCTCATAATTGATCGTCCTATGGATAAATTGTCGTTGGGCTAATACGATGGAGAGATGAAAGTCACCCTTCCATAAAATCCAAATTCCACCCATGAATCCTTCAGCTTCCACTCTGAAACAAAAATCGAAACCTAACGTTCTAATCACTTCGTCCGCCTTATTTCCACTAATTCTAGTTTCCAGTAAAATAAGGATACCCGGATTATAGTGATTAAGGTAATTATGCAAGATTGTCCGAAATCTATTCCCCCTTCCCCTTGCCAATTCCAAATTAATATTGGCATAACAAAAGGGTTAACTTGATTCGGTACCTCCCATGGGAGCATCTTGGCTGTCAACACACATTGGTTGCAGGTCATGCTCCTCGTTACTCCCACTCAGTTGTAGGACTTCCGGTATATCTGACTTTTCTGCTATATTGGGGGGTTCTGTGGGTGGTGGGTCAATAGTCTTCCCTACGCAAGTAAGATCCTCGGGTGACTCGACCCTGTCCATTTGTGTATTCGCGCCTCATCCTCCATCTCACAGTTCTCCAACACCTGTTGATCACAGATCATTTCTGTGTGTGAAGGGATAATAATAGCTATGTTTTTTTTCTGAATTGGTAGG
>JAOQMP010000004.1:10956763-10967758 GCA_027563575.1 Erythroxylum pedicellare
GGACTACCGAGCTTAGGTTTGAGATAGGACTAGCTCGAGAGCTTTTGCCTTTGAGTAATTGCTTTTGGATCCCTCGTGGGACCTTTGTCCCTTTCTTTACATTTAGGTTTGGCCCATTAGCCATGAAAATTTTTCCATAAAGATAGGGCTTGCTGGGGTCGATAACTTTTGTTAATGGGAGACGTTGGCCTGACCCTGTTAAGATGCTTTATTGTGGGGCCTCAGCAGATGGTTCCTCTATTGTCTCCATCAGTCTTGGAGCTGCCAGAGTTGCAAATCTAGACCCGATCCTTTGAGGGAACTCGTTGCTTCGTCCCAAGCTCGTTTGACATGATCTGGTAGGAGGAGTTGTTTGTTATAACCATTGAGTAGGTTGTTTGGTTTTACACTGAACATACACCTAAGGTCTATAGCTATTGTCGATCGGTGGCTGGAAGGCTACGGTACTTAGTCCCGAGCTTCCTCCTTCAGACACTGCTGATGATGTCGCCGTAGTAGTCCTTCCTTGGTCTGATTCTAGGTGTTGTGTGGTGTCTCTTTGGCATTGAGGACAAGTAGCTATAGAATGTCCAACCTTCCCGCAGGAATAGTAGATCTAAGGAAGCCCCTCATACGTTACTTAGAGTAACTCCCCATCCAGTTCGATACTAGTTTTCAACAATAGTGTAAGGTCTATATCCACGGTGATTCGAGCATACCATCCCCTGTGGGCTTGCAAGGTCACCTCATCTATTTTCATCGTATGTCCTACTAAGTTTCCCAAGTCCGTGAGTATCCCCGAATGATATCGAGCGATAGGTAAATTTGGAAATCTGATCCAGGTGACTGCTCGCTTGATCTTCCCCTACTTTGGCCTAAAGAACCGGATCCATCGTTAGATTGCCAGCGCTTGTCCATAAATTAACCAAGGGCCATCTATTAATGCATGGTAATAATAAGAGTCCTCCAAGAACTGAGCAAGGTAAAACTCTTGCTCCAGGTCGACAAGTTTGAAGGGGCCGACTGGTTTCCATACAGCCCTCAGACAAGAGCTGAGCACTTGATAACCAATCCTACAGCCCAGGAGTTGCACTACGACTGCCTTCGTCCACTGATTGTCCATTTTTTCCTTTAAGACAGTTGGATGTCGTCCGCCTAGTCTCCAACAATGTGCACGATGTCACCCTCCTTTATCTCTATCGTTGCTTCGACTGACAAGTTTGTTTCTTCCACCAGTTCTGGTTCGACCTGAGTCCCTGCAACTGCTACTTTATATGACAGCGTTGGGTGGGCCTACGTATCTTCGTCCCATTTTCGTGTTCTTCTTCGTTTCGGATAGTTTCCCTCGAGGTTGAGGGCTGTCATGGGCTCTTCAACCGTGATGAGAACGTTCGTCAAGATCACCTGAAACTATCGCTACTGAGGAGTTCCAACTGCTGCTAGATGAATGTTAGGAAACGTAAAACTCACCACCTTGTCTCTCACTAAAAGGATATCTCCGGGATTCTTCCACGAGCAGCTTTTTTCTCAAAGTTCTACAACTTCTGCCCAACCGTATTCTTAAATGCTGATTAGTAGACACAGAAGATAAAAAATAAATCTTTGCAATCTAATTCATTGTTACCCTAATTATGCTTTTATACCAATTGTCGATAATAATATACAACAAGAGCTAGTACCTAATAACATCCAAGAGAAGAGTGAATTGTATGTTGATAAATTTAAACAAAATATTTACAAACTTACTATATCGATGAATATAATTTATAAAACATGAAAATATGATATAAAATAATAAATTTCAACAATACGCTTAAGTTATAATGTAAAAAGTGTAAGAGAAGAGAAACTTAAACTAATTTTTAGTAGTTTAAAAAACAAATTTTGCCTATCCACCCTCAAAAGCCTTATTGAAAGTCTACTATTTCTCTTATTTCATGGCAAAGAATAATCTTTATGTATTCTTTTATCAGTAAAGAGGAACTCTTTTATAATCTTCTTTAACAGTAAAGAAGAATCTTACTGTCACTTGAAACACCCCCAAGTATAACATACAAAAACTCAAATGGAAACTTACAACGTAAAACATCTCACTTTATCCCTTTGCTAAAATAAAAAAGGCTCGCTTACGCAACATGAGACAATGAATATTCAAATGCTTGATTAACACTTAAAAATATGTATATAAAACACTCAAATGCTTTTCCATCCAAGAACCAATCGAAAAACATGTTTTTTGGGTTTTAAGACCCTTACTAGTTGTGAAGCCAAAAACCAGTCATTACGATAGCTAGTTTCAACATATTGGTCAACTATTAGGACATATTGGTCAACCAACATGTAGTCAATACACAATATTCACTAGCTGCCGCACGTTAGCCAACCATTAGAGCATATTAGTCTACCAATGTGTCCTAGAGGGATATTGGTTGACCACTTCACATATTGGTTAACTAATGTATCAATAAAAATCATGTTACTTATTTGACTTACATTAATTAACGACTGATCTATATTGATTAACCTATCCTTCTAAAAAATATTATTTTAATAACTTCAAATGCTCAAACTTTATTTGTTTAACATAATTATTTTAAAAAAATTTGAAAGAATAAAAGGCTTTTCCGTTTAAAATAAAAGATTTAATATCTCTTGATGAATAAAAAGACTCAGCTAATGAAGTAAGAAAAATGTTTATGCATGGTAAGCCTTTAAGATTATCAAATTAATAAAATGAGATAACAATTAACATTACAAAATATATTATAATCTTAAAGTGCCTTGATCTTCATTTTGAAGGTTACAAACTTTTTTTAAAAATTATCATCTTTATGAGGTGTCTTTTTGGGTAAAGGCTACGTCTTATTCTTCTATTGCTTCTTATTAAAATAATAAACTTATTAGTAGTAGTTATGTTTTTTTATTATTAAAACATCAATTAGAACCTCCCTTGTTTAATAGTAAAAATAAAGTAGTATAAAAGAAAAAATAAGAACATAAGAAGCTTTTAATGAGATTCGAAAAATTTAGTATGCCTATACCTTTAAAGGCCAAAAGAAATTGATTTCACTATTTAATTTAACCTTTATATAAAGATTACAATTTTCCTCTTTTGTATAACTAAATTTACAACAAGTACATTGATATGTAAACTCTAGCTAGTAGAATTTAACATAACTTCCATATTACTAAACCTAAACTATTTTAAGCTTGATTTTAATATGGCCTAAAATGTTTTCAATAATCATAAATATAATCATATCTTATGCATGTAACTCACTTTTTTTTTTTACACATAGACACAAGTTCTGATACGTTCATGTCTTATATCATGTAACTTACTGTCTTTGTCTTTGTATGGATATAGGATCTGACATATTTGTATTATAGGCCTTGTCACACTTCAAAAAATCTACCATACCTTTATGCTTATGTTCCAGTTTGTTTATTCACTTCTGGACTCATAAAAATGACATGTTTTAATGTTCATCCAAAGATTTTGTTGGTCCCTATAGGGCATAAGAATGAATTATATATCTTCTTTGAAACTAACAAATTAATTTCTTACTATAATGAATGATTATGATAAATTCATATAAAATAACTACAAAACAAGCATAAGCATAAAAAGAGTAGAGAAAGAGAGACCGAATAATTTTATATTGATTCAACTAAATAACCATTGGCTTGTATCCACTCTTCAAAATTTTTTTGGAAATTAACTATCTTCTTCCTTTAATAGGTGATGAGGAACTTTCCATACAATATCGTCCTTATCACAGGTGAAGAGAAACTTTGCAAATCTTCTTTAAGGTGAAGAGAAACCCTCAAAATGTGTAATTAATCAATTTCTCCTATTGTTATACTATCACAATCATATATAACTTGAGAACTCCCTTTCTTGCTCACACCAATAGATTAACATTCAATCTGATTTATAAAATATACACATATACTCAAATGTACTCTCTATCCTCTTAACGCTCTTAAAAACTCTCTAATGTGCCCAAGATTACTCCCACAATTGATATGTCATTTATTTATTTCAAAATAACCTAAAATAATTTTTAGAAACAAAAATTAGTTATTACATCAAACTAATAACTGTGACATGGGTCAACTATTTTGAACATTAGCCAATCATTCTAGTATAATAGTTAACTAATATGTCACATTGGTCAATATTATCACAAACTCATTATACATATTTTAAAGTACAATGGTTATATTACTACAATGGTTGATCACACAGCTATAATGGTCAACCTACCTATTCAAAATCCTAATATTGGTTGCCCAAACTCGTAAATTAGTTGACCAAATGAAATAAGTTTTTTTAAATTTAAAGTTCTTTTAAAGATCAAAATACACTCCTTTGAAAAAACTTAATTTAAACATATTTTCAAGTTCCCTTAAATTTTTTAAATAAGAGATTTTCTTTAAAGATCAAAACAAATTTTCTATTGATTATAAATGGATTTGTGCATCATTTCTTAAATGCAAATGATAATGCAATGATTCAACCCGTAATTTATTAAAATGATTAAATTAAAGTTACAAAAGAATTATAATGATTTGCTTAAATTTTGATGTTCTTGATTCCTTCTTGTTTATGGTTCTTCATTTGAATTGTACATCTACTCCATTTTGTTTTTTTTTTCATCGTTTGATTGCTTAATTGATTCAAGTGACTTATTTTCTCACTTTACTCCTCTATTGAACTTTATTTTTCATATATTAGCTTACTAATTTCACCAAAGATAAAAATATTAGTAGTAACATTTTTGTTATCATCAATACTATAGTTTAGAACCTAAATTGGTCCTAAAATCTTCCCTTTCTAATGATGAAAAAACATTTGATTATTGGAGAAAATAAATAATATTAAGTAAGCTCTTCCTATGTTAAAGTAATATGTAATTTATGCTCCCCTTAATTTATACATCTATAAGATGATCAAGTTTTAATATCACATTTCTCTCCCCCTTGTTATCATTATAAAAAAGGTATATGATATATAAACATATAATTATTAAAAAAAATAAACATCTTCCCTCTTTCCTTTTTTAAAAACTCTATCATATAGGAAAAGAGTATACACAAAACATTTATAAAATTAAAGAGTATCTATAATTCCTATATATTGATTTTAAAAATTAGTCTATCTTTCTCCTCCTAGGAAATATGCAATAATTCTATCTCTCTCTAAATATGAGTAACAAGTAATTTTTCTCTAATATTATCAATATGGAAGTAAGTGATTACCTCCTTTTTATATCAATGGTTGCATCCTTTTAGTCCATACTTTGTTCAACAATTGGTCTTTTGATGCCAATTTCCTTACTTGACTTATGTGAAGGTTCTTGGTGGTTTTCTTTTAAAACTAATTGATAAAGATATTATTGATGTTTCTCTTTTTGATATATATGAAGTGGTATCAATTTTTGGTATTTATTTGATGCTACTTAATATTAACCTATAAGGCAACTAAATCAATATATTCTATGATACTCTTGAATCTTTAGAATTTAGTTTTTAAACCTTTTCTAACCTATAACGTTATAGGTTTACTTAACAAGTATTGTTTCAAATAGTTTAAATAAATATGTCCATAATCACCATAAATATAGCATCTCACACGATGAAAATTGGATGTGTTAGTGTCCTATAAAAAAAAAAAGAGTATGACCTATATGCATTTTTAGGTCTTAATGGATGACGCCGGTGATATAATATTCTTTTCTAAATATATAATGGATTAGTAGTTCTCCGTATGTGAAAGTGAGGCCTAACAAATGATTTAACAAATAACATGATCTTTTTAATAAAATATGACCTATGGTGATTTTGAGCAAATGTCCTATTTATTTGTTTCTTGTAAGACCTATATTGAATAGGAGCAAGTATCATTCTTTTAAGATTATAACGAGACCTATAATAACTATGAACTTTTTTATGCTATTTTAATAAAAGAGACTTATAAGAATGTTGCATATACCTTTGGGATGATCTTGTATAAAAATTAGGCATATTTCTACCTTAAAATATTATGTGCCTTAGGTTTAGAACGTGTCTTATACGTAATGCATGAAATTTTCCTCTTAATTGGGACATAAAGGATGATGGATAAGCATATAATTTTAGTATATATTTAGAATATGCAACATATTCATGTGATGGTTTAGGCAATATTTAAAAATTGAACTGGACATAAAATTGGTCAAAAGAAAAGTTTAAGATTTAAACATGCAACTAGTATTAAACCGTCATAAAACCGTTATATAATAAATAAAAAACAAAAAATATAAGGATAAATAGAAATAAAATATTTAATTGAAATAAAAAATATACCAATGTCTATTATTATATAATAACTAATAATTAATCTAATCTAATAATTCAAAATAAACTTGAATATAATATCAAAATTAAAATAATAATAATATTCAAATTTGTATTTTTTGAATGAGGTTATGTCTCGTCATTAAAAGTTTTAAATTCTCCATCATTATCTAAAGACTCGTAAAATGTATTTTCATCCAAAGTATTTAAATCAACTTCTTGTACTGCATTCAAATAAATTGTAAATTAGTAACGTATAAAATTATTCTCAATTGTAAATTTGTAATACATTATAATTTTAACTTAAATATGATAAAAGATATTAATTAACTAGTAGTATATGTTCTTGAGTCATTCATCGTAACAAATAAATTTTCTTCATATATCACCTTTTCAATTTATTATAATCAAGATTAGGTGATAGTTCTTCTTCTTCGATCAAAAAATCAATATGGTCAATAAAATAAATATCAACTGAATCATACGTTCTCTTCTTACTAAGTGCTCTAAATACATAACAAAGAGAGTATAAAGTTAATAATAAAAAATGAAAATGAAAATACAAAATACTTGTTCTTCATTCTCAAATTAGAAGTAATGCAAATAAGGTCATTAAGTCTTTGAAGTTCCAAACAATTTTATTTCTTTATATGAGTACGTTCAAAAATGCTCCAACAACGTTCACAACCTAATGTAGAAGTTGTTTGATGGAGTAATCTAAAATCAAATTTTCTCAATATTGGAGCACTTTCACCAACTAATATTTACCACTCATCTATATTTTAAATTAATTGTTATGAAAAGTAAAAATATGTATTATTAATAAGTAAAGAATGAAATAAAAGTATGAAAAGTTACCAGGCTATATTTTTTTCATCATAAGTTCTTTCTTTATTGATGATCTAGCAACAATCTCTAAACATTCATGATACAATTTAATTTCATTTATCACTTGTGATTGCTCTTCAATAGAAAAAATATCTTTGCATTAAATCACATCAAACAAACTACCCATAATATTATTTGTACATGTGTTTCCACTATATAAGTAACAAAGATTAAGAAAACAAGCTACTAAATTGATCTTTTAAGTAAGATGCTTATCCCATTGTCGGTGAAGAATATCTGTATAAGGCTTGTACAATTTTTCCTTCCTTCCCTTTAGAAAGATTTATAATTATTTTTTGAGCTTTATACATACCATCATATATATATATATATATCCCAAATATGGCTTCTCATCGGAGTCAACAATCCTTAACAACCTTATAAGCGGAGCCATAATCTTCACAATGATCAAGCAAGCAATCCTAAATTTATTATCTAGAATAATAGCACAAACTTCTTTTCCTTTTGCACTTTTTGATAACTTATGACTTGAAAAATGTCTACTTGTCTCTAAATTTTAAAGTAGTTGTTTATGTTCGTAAACACTTTTTAAAGTAATAAATATAGTTGCAAACTTGGTAGCAGTAAGATGCACGATCTCAACCAAGTCTTCTTGCTTTCTTAACCAGGACAAAAATGTGATAGTTGATACACGTGAAGCAAGATTAAAATATAGTCCATAACACGAATATCTTTTTAAGTAAGATTTATAGCACATGGAGACTACTAAATATGATCATGCTTTGATTGTAACAAATTCCCAGTTGATACATACTAAGTAGCATTATATCTAACAAAATGCACAACATTATTTGGTCTAACCCCCCTCAACAATTTTAGAAAAATAATTCAGATAAAGCATTATCGTTTTTTACCATATTAAAACATCAACAAACTTGATAAAAGTTATTCTAATATTACAATAAACTAATAAATTAATCAAGATTCTCTGTCTTTGATCAATTCACCAATCTACCATAGTAGTGCATCTTGTTGATTCCCAACTAGACCTATATATATCCACAATTAACTGATATTCCTTTTTTAAAAACAAAGGCACAAGAATCTCATAATAAGAAAGTACCTTAAATCCTGGACCTATCATTGTTATAGCATCTACTGCTTCTTGAAAACGTGGTGAATTTAAAGCATTTAAAGGAATACATGAATCATAGAATACATTAATGTACATTGCTAAACAAAATCTTTGTCAACCAGATTACTTTTTAAACTAGCTTCAGAACCAAGAGTAGTTCATAGAGAAAAATAAGAATATATGTCGACAGTAGCTTTCCTTTTTCCTTTATCTAATACTTGTGGTACTTCATTGTCTCAAAAAGATGTATCATAAGCCTATTTCCTTTTTCTTTTTTACTAATTGCTACAAATAATTTTTAATCCTCTCATGTACAACAAATGGTACTTTTTTACAAGATGCAATATTACCTTGAACACCAACAAGATACTCTTTTATTCTATAAATTCCTCCTTTTTTTAAATATTACACCGTAAAACATACAATTATATTAGATATTCCCATCAAATGTTTGAGAAGAAGAAAAATAATTCCATGTTGGACTAGACTTACGATGAGTAGAGGATGCTAAGTTCATTGAATCTTTTTTTTTATAATTCCATACTCTCCACTATAATTTTATCCTGAGAAAAATAGTTTTGTTAGTTTTGTACAAAAATAAGTCACAAAATAATTAGAACAAAAATAAGTCACAAAATAACGAACCAAAGGAGAAAGATGAAACGAAAAGATAAAAGATAAAAGTCTGAAAACAGAATTGCCCCTTAACTTTGTCTTCTTGATTCTTGCATCTTTTATATCTAATATGATATTTGACTTTAATCACCACAACCAATAAAAGAAATAACAATAAAAAGGATAATCAACTTATGATCTTGACACAAGGAATCAAAGTATATGTAGAAGAAACATAAAAGAGGTTGAAAAAGAATTGAAAACATTAAAGAAAATCAATTCAAATAGGAAATAGAAATTTAAATTTAAATCTTTTTCAAGATTGAATAATTCTAAAGTCACTAAAAAGGTTGAAGTATGTTTAAAGTTTAGTGTCCTTCTTTGAACATACTTCCTTAAAAACTTAAATATTACTCCTTAATACACTATTAATTATTCTAAGCAAAATTATTTATCTATACTAAATTATTAATTAAAAAAATTTTAAATGCCCTTATTTAAAATATATTTCTTTAGGTTTAAACATCAATGTTTAACATACTCTTAAATTTTCCTAAACAAAATTACTAATTAATTACTTTTTTTAGTTTCCTTTAAATATACTTCTTTACAGTTTAAATATCCATCTTTAATACATTCTTAAATTATCCTAAACAAAATTACTTGTCTTTACTAAATTAATAACTAGTAACTTTTTAGTGTCCTTCTTTAAACATACTTCTTTAAATTTTAAATATCACTCCATAATAATTCTTAAATTATTTTAAACAAAAATACTTCTCTAACAAAATTACTAATTTTAATAACTTTTTTAGCATCATTCTTTAAATATACCTCTTTAAAGTTTAAATATCACTCCTTAACACACTCTTAAATTATCTTAAACAAAATTGATCATCTATACTAAATTACTAATTAATATTTTTATGTCCTTCCGTAAATATACTTCTTTAAAGTTTAAATAAATTTCTTTTTTGTTTTGAATTTTAATTAACAAATATTAATATTCTTAGTATCATAAAAATTAAAATTTATATCATATTTTTATTTTGGAATTTTACTATTTATTTCAAGTATAATCTCTTCTTTTTATAACATACTTATTCTCAATAATATTATATGAAATATGGAAAGTGAAAACAAAACAAAATTCCTCCATGTTTTATTAATTTTCCTAGTTTGAAACTCATCTTTGTTCTCTCATTCTTGGATACTCTCTAAATTGTTATCAATAAATTGTGAATTTGTAGTTGTCTGAAAATAATATCCCTCCTCCTCTAAAATGTTAACCTCTTCAATCAATCATTTTGCCTCAATAGTAATGTTTAATTTCCCCTCCTAATCATTTCTCTTTCAATCTCCACCCTCCATTTCCCGAGTCTTCGATGGTTGCATCCTATCTTTTTAATCGATGAAATAGACTTTGCCACTGTCAAAGCTGTCTCACCTAAGTGTGATCGAACAAGTCAAAGCTTAGTGCTTGTAAAATTTGTTGGATAAGTGTTAGTTATAGAGGTATAAATGCATGCGAGCTTTGAGGTAGGGCTTTTGAGCTTGGTCCTTGTGATTTGGCATTCCCAATCGTCTTTTTGATGCTCCAGTGTAACTGGTAGCTAGTTGTTGCTAGACAAGAGGAGACCAAATATTTAATGGTTTGGGCATCAAAGAAGAAGAAGAAGTATACAATTCCTCGCAATTCATAGGAAACCAGTCAATTGATTATTTAACTAGCCAATTTTTTTTCACAACGGTCAAAAGTAAATCTAAACTTTAAATCAGTCTGGTTTATGCTTAATTTGGTTAAATTGGTTGATCTAGTCTGATTTTTATATCGTTGAATTTAGGCCTAGACTTATCATGTAAATACTTGTCAATCATAAAAATTGTATGGCAATGGATGATGCACTTCCATAAGCGAAATTATTTGAATGCCTATTCTTAGCGCTCTTTTTAAGCTCCAAGCTTGTTATGTAATTTTTTCACTACCTATAAAAAATCTAGACAATGACTCCTTAAGGTTATTAATATCATTCTTTAATGCTTATTTTCATGTAAAAAGTATGCTTATTATCATT
>JAOQMP010000004.1:10976365-10993741 GCA_027563575.1 Erythroxylum pedicellare
TTTCATTTCATCTCATTCCATTTTATTATAAAATCTACTCCCAAATAATAAAATAATATTAAATTTCATTTTTATTCGTGTACAAAACTCTCAACCAAACCAAACGTACCCTTATATTAGCAAACCACATTAACAACATATAAGCTTGTTGGCGAGTTCTTATATTTCTGGTGGCCTGAAAACAATTCCTAAAGGAAGAAAATATTTGCTTACAGATTTTAAGGACAACTAGTGTTCCAGGTTCCATTCCGGTTTTAATTTTCGTGAAGGGAAGGGGTTCTTTGATCTCATTTCTATCTTTACAAATTACATATGTTTAACTACAGCATCCAAATCTTATTGAAACAGGGGATGAAAATGGAGATTGAAAATTATTACGCTTTCATCATCAAGATTCAAGAAATCAACACCAATGCTTACACTAGATATTTAAGGGATTAGTTTAATTCACAAAACAATGATTGCAAGCCACACGATACAGAACTTGATATCATAGAGAAGGTGGATACTTTAGAACACACGGACGATCATTTCAAGTTTTAAATTTAGTACAAATCAACCGACCAAATGTGAAGAAGCTTAAGCCATTGGTTGATCCCATGTCCCATGCCTTTGATATCTTCCAAGGCAAGAGTGGAAGCTTGGGTTATACATTTCCGACTTTGGAATCTATAAATTGCTGAAAGAAAGTAACGTCCCATTCCGCTTTGCACTGCCTTTTCTTTGGACCAATCTGATCTTTGGTTCCAAGAGGCTTTAAGAAAGAAAATGCTAAAAACTCCACGGACATGCATGTTTACCTTGGAAGAAAAAGCATTAGCTTCTTTCTTTTTGTCCCTTATAAATTACTACTATTCCCGTAAAGCCAAATATTCTCCTTTCCACTCATTCCTCTATCCGCTTTGGTTGGCATACAGTACTCTCTACTTTCTACCACTAACTTCTCATGCCTAATGAACTAACCGAACGAGTGATATATTGAAAAATTACACTTACTATTAGACAAAGCAAAAGCTATAGTTATCCATGTAGTTTTTTGTTGGTGTCTGGTTTGGCTGATCTCTAGGGTGTATTTATTGCAGAAATAATTTATCTGTCACCACAACAAACCAGCTAACTACTATTCAGGAATGTTATTGCAGACTGGAGATCATTGTCGTCACAATAACCTTTTTTTTTTTCTCCCCTGAAGCGAATTTTTAGTCTTCATTCTGCCTGATTCCAGCCTCAATGTTGCAGGTACAGTCTTATAAAGTCATTGCTCCTAAGAACTGCAGACTCTGTGGCTAAGCTAACCAGTCAAATTTGAAAACTGGTAAATAAAGAAGCAGGAAAAAGGAATGGATTAGAATATATGCTGTGTTGTTACAAATGCACAGTAAATACTTACGGACCGAGTGGTTACTCTCCAACAATGAACAAGAGTTTAATGTCACGTACAAGTGAAAATGTAGATACTTTCTGCATGCCGAGTCCTATATCAGTCAATAGTGTCAACTCAGGGAGGTTTCGATTAAGGAAAAAGCCTGTTGGCTCAAAATAATGCCTTTTTAGCTCTCTGAATCTACTGTGCTAGTATAGCGTGGGAGCAAAAAGAAATTGTGCTCCCGATTTCTACTGTCCCTGTCAAATTTGCTTTCAAGATCAATCATTTTTCAATTGTATGTTTTTTTTTTCAAAATTTTACAGATGGACCAATCAAGGGAAGGAAAGATCCTCCGCAGCCAAAATGAAATAGAGGTCCTGTTGCATCATCTTTGTTTCCTTGGCTCCACCTGAAAGTCACAAAGTAAGATCCATTTTTAATTTGAAATGCATGTCTTTTGTTTATATATTATACTTCATTGTTTTTGCCAATTTCTTACTCTACAAATCTTTCCCAGGGGATCCACTGGAATCAAATTCAGCAAACATGTCAAGAAACTTGCTTTCTCGTATCTTTTGACCATTATAACAGTAAATCCTTCTTTTCTGTAAGTTTGTAGAAGTTACACGTAAACCATGCACATACGTCACTAAACTGATCAACTTTTTGGGTGGGTATAGACAGAGATAAGGTAGAGCTGCTCTAATTTTTAAGAATTTCTTAACCCATTCTTGTTTCTAAGGTGCTGGCATTCCCCATCATCCCAATCAAGTTAAATTTCTCCAGGAAGAAACCTTGATCCCTGTTTCAACTTTGAAACGAGAATTAGCATAGACGATATGTAAACAAATATACCTTCATTTAACAATAGAAGGTCAAAGCCTTATTCTATTAGCCAACAGGAAACGAAAATGTTCAGAAAGTTAAGCAAAAGTTGATTGAATTCTCTTTGCAGACAAAGTGTAGGAGAGGCTATTAAAAACCCGGAAATGGTAGCAAGCTGCAAAGCATCTGTTAGTGGAAATTTTAATTTCATGAAACATACTGTATTAAGAGGACAGCTCCACCGACTTGTTACTTTTTCTAATGAGCATTGCGTAATCCTTTTGACAAAAAGGAAATGGGGGCATAGTCTTTGTTTTAAAAGGTGAAAACAATTAAATGCAGAAGATACCCCATACTGTATCAAGCTTTACAGGGTACTGAACGGAGCACTCAAATTTATTGTCATTTTTCATCATTATATTATAATTTTATACTTCCTCCGTGAAAAAAAGAAGAAGGTAACACTAATAATGCCGTCAATAACACAACTCCCTATTGCATCCAATAATTTAGAACACAGATCAATCCTGCACAAACTTAACGATCCTACGATAATACGTGAAGGTTCTGAATTTCAACTTGAAATGTTCTAAGTTTCTTCTCGACATTGGATAGTTCATCCTTTGTATGTAAAAGTTTATCTAGCCTCACTTGTGCTGCATCTTGGTACGGTTTGCCAATAGTTTTTACAAAGTTCTCTAAATTCCCAACAGCTTCCACGAGATCCTTCTGCATGGCATTCTCAATTTCACGTGCCAAGCCATCTGCAATCCTGTTTACCTTATCTACTATAGCTTGTTTACGACCTGGGAAACTTGCAATTGCTATATATCTGTCACATATACAAAGGGTCAGGCGAGGAAACTCAGACTCGTGTTGATTAAGAGATGACAAAGAACAAAAAGCGTCCAGACTGTCATGACTGGATGAACTACCTCAAAATATATAAAGATAGATGCTGCAGATATGACGAGAACCAGTACACAAGGCAAATATGCACAAGTCATACAAGTTACGGATGCACAAGTCATGGTTGGTACTCCCTACCGATGAACCAAATTCAAGTCATTTCATTTAACATAAGAGTGAAGGGCATTGTTATAAGTAAGGTTCAAAAATTAAGGATCTAAATCATGCAACCGTATGGTATATAAAGGAAACTTTTGAATACTAAGCAGTAAGTTACGAAGGAGATTGGGGTTTTAGAATTATTACCCTGCAGCAGAACATAAACCAAGAGCAAGAAGATCTTCTAAAGTGGAAGGTAGCACAGACGTCAGAAGAGATGCAGATAAACCAGCGGCTCCTAGTCCACCAAAAGATCCCAAATACTGTGAATGAAAGATAAAATGTTCAGTACTTGGGTCGCTAATTGACCGAATCTTTTTAATCAGCTTCTATCAATCAAATTTAAATGATTACAATCTGACCAGAATACTTAAAATTTGAAGCATGGTGCCAAATCTTAAAAGTCATGAGATAGGAATACAAGACAATAATATTATTTAACACAAATTCAAAATGCCACCAATCACTTGGCCTTCTTGATGTTAATTTATTATAAGTTGCCTACAGACATTTTCAGATTTGCCACAATGACTGACTAACTGATACAACAGAAAAAAACTTGGTAAAACAAAATAAGCAACATATCATGGGCTAAGCATCCATAAGACACTAGCCTAGAAATTATACACATGATCTGCTTCCAAAATATACTCAAGATTAAGCATCTACCTGCCTCCTACTTGGAGATTCGGCAAGTTGAAATGATAGTAGGCACAGTTGATTTTACTTCGAAAAAGTATCATAACTAAAATTTTCCACTTGTAATCAATTTCTACATCACATATAAAAGAATCACTCAGGGAAACTTGAGACTGACCACTTCACGTATTTCTTGTTCAAACAGCTTGGAAGCAACATCAACATTGAAGTCTTCTATCACGCTCAAGCTCAGCTCATCAACCTTTTTCAGAGAGTCATATGTATCTAAGTACATATGAGGATTTGGATCAGTAAATGAAGGCCATCTTCTACTAAAAGATTCTTTGTACAGCTTGCCTTCACGAGCATTGCTTGATTGCAACCATGTCAAATATTCTCCTAGTAATTTCTGTAGGGCAGGATAAAATCAACAAGAAAAAGGGGAAGAAGAAAAGAATTATCATTACCATATAACTAAAATGGGATATGATATCATAAATGGATAAAAAGCATATTAGAAGGCTCTGAAGTGTTTACAGATCTTGTACGGGTAGGTAATACAAAGATGTGACACAAGTTATTTAGGGCTTTTCAGATAATATATCAGAAAAGTTGCAAACATTTGAGAACATAGTTAACTGCAAAAATAGAAGATGGTGTCATATTTTTAAAAGTGCTGGAGCTTACTCACTTGTGTTTCCAAGAGTCCAGGACCTATAACATCATTTTGGATCCTTAGGGTGCCAGGCATCATGGTAGGTTTTTCTCCTTTAAATATGTATGATGAGACAACATCAACACTAGATAGTTGCAGAGTAGACTTTATGAGCTCTATTACCCGGGATTTTGTTGCATCAATCTACAATCCAATTAGCAATAGCTAATTCAAAAGTTATTGAAACAACAGAAGTTATTTTCATATCGAAATATAATCAACTTTAATGTACCAGTGATAAAGCTTTCCTCCTCCAAGCAATGCTCTCATTTTCCATCTTCATCGCATAATCTCTTACACTCTCAACTAGTTCAGTTGCAGAGGTCAAATCCTGTCTGGCTCTCAGGCAATCTTCTTTCAGAAGAGTTTCACAAGCAGAAAATAAACGTTCAGCTATTGCAATTGGTGTTTCAAGTTTAAGTTTCATCCTTTCCATTCCTGTCCTCGTTGATCCATCTAAGAAACTATAAAGAAATTGTTCAAGTTCATAAAAGCTACTAATTTTCCAAGGAGAATCTAAAGCTGACAATTCTTTGTGATCTTTTCCAATGCTAGAAGAAGCTGATAGTTTTTGCTGAAGAGCAGAACGAGCAGAAACAGGATATAACATTACGTTCTCAGCATTCAGCATTTTCCTTGCATTCTCCTTGATAAATGATATAGCTTCCTCAAGCTACATATCATGCGAGACAAGCAAAATAGGAAGTTGGTAGTTTTAGAAAACCAGATTAACATAAATCAACAATATCTCAATCCAGTAAATAATCAATGAATAGTGCAAAAAGAGTTCATAATAAACCTCATTGGCACTCTGATAAAGGTCAGATTTATTCAACACGAAGACAACTTTCTTCTTCCACTGTTGAGTATAACGGAGAAATGCTACCTGAAAAACGGTATGAAGGAGCAAAATCAAATTCATAAATGCAAACAATAAATCCAGACAAGACAGTACATAGCATCTACATAATCACACATGCAAATAGACAACAGTCAGCATGAAAATTACGCAAATGCAAATTAATTTCCTTTAGGACTAAATTGGGCCTTTCTATATAATAAACCAATGTCAAATGCATTCATTAAGTGCTAAGGAAATTCATGCAGATCAAAATGAACATCTAGGCCAATTGCAGGATTCTTTGCACCTTCTAAATCTCACTATATTGCGACAAAATAGCTTTTAGAAACATTAAAACTAAGTAATCTGTTTCAATTAAACATCAAGGCAATGGAATATTTAAATTAGATGGCACAAAGAATCAAAAGTAGAGAACCCTTACTAAATGGATAATTAACCCATAATATAAATAGAATTAAACTCAACATAAAGTAAGTTCATGATATTTGAGTTGTGATATGAAGACTGCAGAATAATGAGAAATGTGCTAGAAACAATCTGAAGTTAAAAATTCCATACCTCACTTTCAGTCAATGGACGGTCAGCAGAAATAACAAAAAGAAGCAAATCTGCACGAGGCACAAATTCCTCTGTTAGGCGCTGCTGTCTTTGGAGGATGACATTGGTCCCTGGTGTATCAACAATGTTGATCTGCTTTTCAGAGAAGAAAAGTTAGAATTTTATGGTAGAAAAAGACGGACACTACAATGAAGTAGCATCTTCTTCAGCCTATACACATTCAGCACAACATCCAGCAAGTACAAACAGAGACACATATGTTTTGAATACTTTGGTTTAACTATTATCACATACTGTTCCCTGCAACTTTCTGACAATGTTATTGGACAAATTTATTGTACTGACAGGTATGGCATTTGTGCCCAAGCCCAAAATCAACAGACTCGGCCCGGGTTGACTGGGCTTCAGGCCAGTCTTGATTTTTTTTCCTTCAAAATTTTTGGTCTTCAGGCCAAACTTGGGCTCAGTCTTTACGACCCTGCCCGAAACCCGAATATGTCAAGCATAAACGTATTATGAATAAATGATGTCATTTTCAAAATAACATTAAATTAAATTTTAGAAAGGGCCTTTACAAAAATTTTTGGGCCAACCTTATGTACTGTTACATTAGGCACATCTATTTCACGACTGTTTAGGTCTACTCAGCAATCAGAAAGATCAAATAATGTTCTCAGTCCAAAAATTTTTGGGCCATCCTTATGTACTGTGTTACATTAGGCACATCTATTTCACTACTGTTTAGGTCTACTCAGCAATCAGAAAGATCAAATAATGTTCTCAGTCCACAACTTTGAAAACCTCTACACCCATTACAATTATGTATGGTGAAACAATCCAAGGGAGGGAAAATAAAGCAATACACACCTCTTTAAGAATTGGAGCTGGGAGGTAGCATATATATTGACCATCAGGATGCCTTTCACAGCGTTGTTGCTCTTCAGAATACTTAGAATAGCGTAAGAAGGTGATCTCATTGGTTGTAGGAATAACACCCTCTTTAAGATAACTTTCCCCAAGAAGTGCATTAATAACAGTTGATTTTCCAGAGTTAAATTCACCCTAATGACACCAAAAAATGACAAAGAATCATGAGGAAATAAAGCCTTTCAAAACATTTTTATAAAGATAATGACATAAGTTTATCGCAAAATATGCTCACGTCGATCTTACACTTAGCCAGAGATAGAGCATGAACTGCAAAAATCAAATATTGACCTAAAAATAAAGGTAGGAAGAAAAGAAAAGAGGCAAAAGAAGTGTTTGAAGAAGTAGGAAGAGGAAGGACACAATACCCTAAGATATGAAGATTACGATGCTGCCTAGAAACAGGCCTAAGTGCAGCTAAAGTAACAGCTAAGGGCCCTTATAGATAAAAGAAAAGAAAAGAGAACAAAATAATGATTCCAGGATTCTGAATCTTTGTTATAAGGCATGCACCAATATTCAGAAACAAATAAATGAAACAAACTTGTGAGTTTTTTGGCATTATTTTCTCATTTGTCCCAGAGTGCATGCAAATGTTAAAGACCACTTCATTGTAGATCTTACAGAGAAGGGTTCATCTGCAATTTTGAGCTAATACCAATTATACCCCTGGAACCAGAATTTGTTGAAATTCATGACACAATTACCACTATGGCCAATAAAAATGGCTCATCAATTTGAGAAACAGCATCAATGAGAAGCGAAACCTCCTCCATCTGTCATTCAAAACCAAAACTGATTCAGGAAAAAAAAGCATATGAAGGGTTTGAGAATAGGTTAGAATTATCTGATAAATGAATGCAACTACCAAATTTTAATTAAAAGATCACCATAGGAGCAGCCTTTTGCATAACACCAATTGCTTCAAACAACAATGATTTCTCTGTTTCTACGAGCTGCTTTTCTCGATCCTTCAATTTGACAAAGCCTGCTATCTTCTTTATACCATGATGATCATTTTGCAAATCCAACTTTTTCAACTCACTGGGGATTTCAAGCTCATCCTGGGTGCTTGGCTCCGTTGCAAGTCCAAGGTTAAGCAATCGGCTCAAATCATCATCACTAAATGACCTCAAATCCTCCAACGACATGACTAAACCACTGGCACCAGATGTGCGAAATTTTGATCTCTCAATAAATAATGTAGTCTCTTCAAGCGAAGAACACATGAAAAATATGGGTATCTTTACATTCGTCAATCCAAAGTTCACTCCAAGATCAAGATGTTTCTCTTGACCAGAATCAAAAATGAGAAAATCAGCACCTTCAGCATTAGATGCATTAAAGGCAGCTTTTGGAGTCTTTACTATTCTGGCTACAAGAGGGAGAACTACCGATTCAGATTTCGAATCCATCATCATGTTTCTTGCTACAATAGCAGGAAGACCTACGTCATAACAATAAAACCAAATTACTTATACGCGGAGTCTAACTTCTAATGCGCATAACAATTTTTATGGACAACAAGGCTACAGATTGATTGTCTGTAATTGAAAACAAATAAAGCCAATAGACTATTATTCAACTTGCATGGCATCTTTATGCAACATAACATAGTCTAATAAGTAGTGCATGAAATCGGTAGGAAGGTCCAGCTTGATCATAGTCGAATAAGTAGTGCATGAAATTGGTAGAGAGGTTCACGCTTGATCACAACATGAAATAAATCAACTGAAGGAGTTCACAATCTCTCTAAAATCCAAAACCAAAACAAAAACAAAAAAAATAAAAACCTTGATCAGAAAGCACAACGCCACTGGCATTAACAGCAGCGACGATATCAACTCTCTCTCCAATCAAAAAGAAAGCGCGATCCCTCACAACAGACTTCAGCAAGCAAGCGGCGTCGTATAGCCGCTTCCCACTGCCATCACCAGCATTGAGAACAACAATCCCAACCCACTTAGAAACGACCTTGTCCACGAAGTTCAACGCGTCGGGGCAGCTCAAAATGTCGTCAGGGTGGAGCTGGAGGACAATGCTCGGGACCCTTATCTCGGGACGCTTGAAACCGCCGGGGAAAAGGGTTCTCGGCGGCTGCTGGATAGGCGAGTTCTCGGCAGTTGGGGGCTGGAACGGCGTGTCGTTGAGGCTGGAGTGGAAGAGTAAACGATGAGTACGGTTAATAGAGCATGGGAGAGGAGTAAAGAAGGTGAATGATGGAGAGAGAAAGAGTGAAGGTTTTGGAGTGGGAAGAGTGAGGAGAGGTAGCATTGAAAGCTCGGGGTATAGGGCTTAGTTCTTTTGTTTTCGGCTTGAGGTTGCGTAGCTTCTTGTTAGCAAGAAAAAGAGGGAAGAGGCTTATCTGCAAATCTTGTAATTGTGTCCGCGTGTGTGTTCGCGCTTCCATCGTCTCTTATCACAATTTCTTCTGCTTTCTTTTCGGCCCTTTTAAACAGTCCATTATTTCGCACGCGCGATGCCTAATTCATATTTAATTAGTTCTATGTAAGAATTCAAAAAATTGTTATTATTAAGTTGAATTTTTTAAAATTCCCGTGTTCTATTATTTATGTTTTGAAGTTTTATGTTCTTCAAAATCTAGTTTTTATAAATTAATAATTTAGATGATGTAAAATTATGTAATTTAATTTGTTAATTAGAACTAAAATTTGATCATATAATAAATATTATTAATTCGTGGAGCATTAATTTATTTCATTTATATGGAATCCATTCAACAGCAAAAGTGGAATCAATTGATATTACTGTTTATGATTGCAATTTGCAAATTTGATCTTTTGTGCGGATTAAGAAATGCTTGAAGCATCTAGTAATTGACTTTCCACGAGAAAGAGTGCAACTCGAGGAAAACAAACATTTTATAAAGTTGGTAATATTGGCTTTATCAAAAGTTATTAAGATGAGCTTATATCAGTTGAACTTTTTTGTGAAGAGCTTTTCTAAGAAGCTAGTTGACTGTTTGACTATCAGTTAAAAAAATAATTTTTTAAAAAGAGCTTCATACAGTAGACTATTTAGTAACATAAAAATTTTAAAAAGTACTTTTATTAATTTTAACTATATTTTATTTTGTAATAAAAATTATTTATGTATATAAATAATATTTAAAGTATATTAAACAATATGTGAATCACAATAAATTAGGTTTATATTTGATTTGAAAGAATTCAACTACTATTAGGTCTTTCATGAATAGAATGAGTTTACTTTTATTTTACAATTGTTTGACAAATTCACTTCCATTTAAATCATGACATCAATAATTTCATACTTTGAATGACTTCAAATTGATACATGTATTATACAGACACTGTTGTAGACTTTGAGATTTAATTTACACTACTACAAGAGATGTCTCATTTACACCTTACAGTTACCTATTTCTTAAATAACCATCTTGTAAGAAATTTTAGATAACCATCTTATAGGAAATTATTTAAAGAGATGTCTCATTTTCTTGTAGCAAAATAAAACTAATAAAAAATAAATATTAAAATATAAAAAAGCTAAATAATATTATAATCTCAAAATAAATATTCAAGTTAAGTAAATAGTTAGATACATAATAAATCATGCATTTTATTGTAATACGAGAAGTGTTTTAAGGATACGGAGTTTTTCATAAAGTGGGAGGGGAAGTGGGACATTTTGTTTGATGAGGAGCTTGATGTTGCTAAGGAAGCTATTGAGAAAGAAGCTACAGATGGGTTTGAGTTCATATAGTGAAAAAGGTCAGATCTTTGAGGCTTGATGGAGTAGTATTTTACGTGTTTGATGTTATGTCTCTTTGAAGTTGTTTTCTGCCTCCCTTTTTTTTCGTTGCGTATAATGGGTATGGATTGTAAGGGGTGCATCTTTCCTTTCGAATAAGGTATACAGTACACCCATCCATGGTGTGATGCCTGGCCTAAGTTCTATTCTGTAAATTTACTTTGATTTCATAAGAGGTAAGTAGTAGGTCCCCCTTTCGCCACTTGCACTTATTATGTTAGAATGAATACGTGGAGGTCGTGATGGTGGAGGAGCATGAGGTCTCTGATGGCTTTGGAAGCAATTTCATTTCCACATTTGAGCATCGTGTTAGGGTTGAAGATTGAAGATCATTCACTACTAATGCGCTTCCCACGATCATCAACCCAGGTATGTATTTACCCATTCCCTAACTGCTCTCTGTGGTCCTTTAAGTGGGAATACACACACCAGTGGATCCTAACCATATGTGGAGGTAAGGGTGGTAACTCCAGCCTACCGTGTACTTACTTTTGGCATTTCAATTCCGCGAGATAATCTATTGTTATTTATAGTTTGTAGTTTTGTTAATTTGTCTTTCCCATGTCTTCTGTGTGGTATGAAGCTCTTGGTTTAGATTTATGTTGAGGTTGCAACCAGGGTTAGATACATTTTTTCCCTCATCTACAAATATTGACTGGGTGTTTGGATTTACTGAATAAGATAAATCGGGAACATTGTGTAGGACACTATTTAAGGTACTATTCTAGTTAATCACATATTCGCTATCTCCATTAGCTTTTTCGAGTCCCCTGACAAGTCTGCTACTGTCAAAAAAGAAACCATCAGTCTTTTCCTATTGCTTCTCGTTACTACCCTGCTCTTTTTGTCTCATTTTTTTGGTTTTAATGTGTTTTAATCATCATCCTCTAGAAATTTCTCTCTCTATAGACTCGCTTCTTACTAGGCACAAAGACCATTTTTCCTGCCACTTCAGAAACCTCTCAATGAGCTCTTCAACTTTGGAGAGAACGTTGTTTGTTTCTATATGTGTTTCTACTTGGACCACGTATTGTACTGTGTGGGTTTCACCAGATTTTCATGACTGAGACTCCCTTCAGTTGGCAAACTATTTATTATTTATCTTAGTTTTATTTTATTACTATTTTATTTTTAATTATTTATTGATTTTTCTTATTATTTATAGTTTTATCATCATCATTGAGATGCCTTTAAATCGAGCAAATAGAATCAGTGCAAGCGGTTCGATGTGCGTAACAGGTAAGAATAAAAAGGGAGATGACTTAATAAGAATAAGCTCTTAGAACATTGGGACCCTCATAGGAAAGTCCTTGGAATTAGTATAGATTTTGGACAAGTATATGATACAAATAGTCTGGATTTAGAAGACTAAGTGGGTAGGAGTTAAAGCAAAGGAAATAGGGGGTTTCAAACTATGGTACTCGGGAAATACGCGGAAGCAGAATGGGATAGTTATCTTAATAGTCAAGGAACTTATAAACTGAGTAGTGGGGATCACAAGGGTCAATGATAGGATTATGGTGGCAAAAATTGTTTTTAGCAATGTCGTTCTTAATGTTGTATATGCTTATGCACCTCAAGCTAGTTCAAACGAACAATAAAAATGTATATTTTGGGAGGCGCTAGATGGTGTGCTTCTGTAAATCTCTAATACTGAGCATATCATCGTAGGAGGTGATTTTAATGGGCATATAGGGACGATTTCAGACGGATATACAAGACTCATAGGGGCTTCGGATACAGCACTAGAAATGATAGTGGAATGCTTTATTGGACATGGTCATAGCATATGAGTTAGTAATAGCAAATTCCTTATTTAAGAAAAATGAAGTGCACTTGGTAGCATTTCAGAGTAGCTCGACCAAGATGCAAAATGATTATCTCCTTGTCAAGAAAAGAGTCAGATCATGGTGCAAGGATTGCAAAGTGCTTCCAGCAGCATGCCTATTAACCCAATATAAATTGTTAATTTTAGATTAAGGAATTAACAGATGGAGGTCATAGCAATTTACCAAGCAATGTCGTAAAATTAGATGGTGGAGGCTAAAAAGGGACATGATGAAACAATTTAGGACTCAAGTTCGGTATAATACAACATGGTTTGTGAGTGGGGATGCTAATCGGATGTGGGAGGGAGTAGCCCCCGTAGTGAGAGAAACCACCACAAAACTCCTAGAGGTATCTAAAGGGTAGGGGCGGGCGGATGGAATCTTGGTGGTGGTTAGACAAGGTCCAAGGGACGGTAAAGGCAAAAGAGAGAGCTTTTAAAGATCTTTTGGCAAGCACAACAGAGGCAAAACGGGAAACTAATAGAGTAAGATATAGACTGGCAAAACAGGAGGCAAAGAAGACTATTTTAGTGGCTAAAGGAGAAGCATACAAGACTATGTACAGGGATTTGGATACGTTCAAGGGAGCATACAAATTTTCAAGCTAGTATGATATAGGGCATGTGAGACGAAGGATTTCAACCAAGTCTACTGTATACGGGATGAAGCAGGACAAGTACTCGCAGAGGCCCAAGCCATCAAGAGGAGATGGCAGAGATACTTTTATGGCCTGTATAACGAAGACATATTGGTCAACATAGAGTTAGGCAAATCCTCTGTGTTGGGGCATTTTCTTAACGGGTATTCATGGGGGAAGGGTCACAAAGGGAGAAATTACAAAGGTTTTAAAGGGGATGGAGAGCGGGAGGGCTGTAGGGCCGGAGAGATCCCTATAGAGGTATGAAACCGATTAGGAGTCGTCGGTATTGAGTGGTTAGTTCAGCTCTTTAATGTGATCCTCGAGTTAGCCAAAATGTTGGATGAATGGAGATTGAGTAGGTTGATCCCCTTATACAAGGCCAAAGGGGACATCTAACAATATCACAACTATATAGGCATCAAATTACTAAGTCACACCATGAAGCTGTGGGCGAAGGTAATTGAAAAGAGAATTCAGAGAGTTGCTTCTATATTGACCAACCAATTTGGATTTATGCCTGGTAGGCCCACGACAAAAGCAATACATCTACTCCGTAGACTAATGTAATGGTACAAGGAACGAAAACGGGATTTGCATATAGTTTTTATTGATTTGAAGAAGATGTATGACAAGGTTCTTAGAGAAATCCTATAGAGGTGTTTGGAGGCAAAGGGCATTCCTATGACTTATATCAGAGTAATTAGGGATATGTATGAAGGAGCATTGACTAGCGATGATAGGAGGCGACACGGAGGATTTTTCTATTAGTGTTGGACTACACCAAGGCTTTACCTTAAGCCCTTTTTTGTTCACATTAGTGTTAGATGAACTTACCAAACATATTTAAGGAGAGGTACTTTAATGTATATTATTTGCTAACGATATTGTCTTAGTGGACGAGACCAAAGAGGGGGTCAATTTCAAGTTATAATGTTGAAGAGAAATGTTAGAATCGAAAGGTTTTAAAATGAGTAGGTATAACATAAAGTATTTAGAATGCAACTTTTCGAGAAGCCAGATGGTATATGAGGTGGTGGTAGCAATTGGTACTGACGTCATACCACAGAAATCGAGTTTTAAATACCTTAGGTCCATCATTAAGAGAGATGGTAATATCGATGTTGATATAATACATCGTATTAGATCTGGGTGGGTCAAATGATGAAGTGCATCAGGAGTTTTATGTGGTAAAAAGGTTCCTTTAAAACTCAAAGGGAAGTTTTATAAAATGATAATTTAGCCAACTATGTTATACGGGGTAGAGTGTTAGCTTGCCAAATGTAGAAATACAAGACAGTTGTAGGTAGCAGAAATGCTTATGCTTCGGTGGATGTGTGACATTATCAAAAGAGATAAGGTCCGAAATAGTGTGGTGAGATACAAACTACAGGTGGTTAGTATTGTCGACAAGTTGAGAGAGACCAGGCTTAGGTGGTTTGGTCATATGCACAGGAGGCCCTTTGATGCTCTAGTATGACGCTATGAGAACATAACCTTTAGTGACTACAAGAGGAGAAAAGGGAGCCTTACAAGAACTGGAGAGAAGTGATCAAGAAAGATATGTCAAAGTTGGCCCTTATTGAGGCATGGATAGAAATAGAAAAGTCTAGCGTGATCGAATAAGGATAAAGGATTCCCTTTAAAGTTCACCAAGATAGTTGAGTAAGTTATTAAGAGATGTTTACTTTAATGCTCGCTCCATGTAGTTACCGCATAGGAAGTCTAACCAATTTCCTTTCTGCCTTTGCTAGTTGTAATTCTTAGACAAGGCTTTTAGGCCTACAACTTGGTTTTTTAGGATAGGTGTATGGGGGAAAGATCCCCTAAGGCCATTTAAAACTGTAGGATTGTCATACCCTTAGGGTCTCTGAGCAAAGACCCCTATCTTAATTAGCAACAAGAAGAGTCGGACTTTACAACTTATCAGGTACTAGCAGATCTGAACACCATCAAGTATATCATTTAGTTATATTTTATTTTTATTTGTTTATTGTAATTTTATTTACATAATTATTTAGCGTGTCAGTTTTACTTATTTACTCTTTAACCTGCATTACTCTTTTATTGTCACTTCTGTATGTGGGTCTACCAGAAATAGTCTCTCAACTATATAGAGGTAAGGTGTCATATTATTAGACCTCCCTAGACCCCGCTTTATTGTGGGACTTCGGACTGGGTGTGATGATGATGATGATGATGATAAGAAGATTTGCAATATGTTCCCTCGCATCATTCATCTCGTTAAATTGTGGCTCGTCTAAATGATTTTCTTCAACATCTTCATTTTCATTGATTTCTTCATTTGTAAGAAGTAATTCATCATTTTCATCATAGGGAGAAAACTCTTCATCCTTTTAAGCATTTAACCTTATAAAATTATGAATGACCATTGAAGCAATTACAATTTTAACTTGCTTTCAAAAAGGAAAACTAAGCATTTGACGTAAAATTTTTCACCTATTTTCCAAATGTCAAATGTTCTTTCAATTGTGTTTCTTAAAGAAGAATGTACATGATTGAATATTTCTTTCTTTCCTCTTGGAAGACCAACACGTTGAAAATTAGGAAGATGATACTTTTGACCTTTGTATGGTTCTAAATAACCTTGCATGTAAGGATATCCTGCATCTACCGAATAATATTTTCCTACATTCCAAATTAAAAAATAAATAAATAAAGAAGTACTAAATTATTAAGAATAAATAAAAAATGTATAAAGTTATCCTTCACAAACCTCTAGGTGGATGAGGGAAGTGTACTATATCATTACGCAAAGCCTCCATAAAAATTCGAACATCATGTGTTGTGCCTTCCTAACCAGTTTAAGCAAAAGTAAAGCACATATCAAAATCACATACAACCATTACATTTTGCATAGGAATGCCTTTTCTCCTAATATATTTTATTTGATTGGACCTTGGAAATATAACTGGTATGTGTGTTCCATCAATTGCTCCAACGCAGTCTTTAAAATAAGGCCAAAACCTTCCATCATCTTTAATTTTGCTTGGAATTTCTCTAAAATTTGGATCTTTTGGTTTTATGAAATTAATCGACATATGTGAAACAATCTCTAATATTATTTCAAACCATCTAGAAATTGTTTCACCAGAATGTTGAAATCTTTTTTGAAATTCTATTGCAAAGTTCATGACCTAAAGTGATAAAAAACATAGCTATAACCTCTTCTATTGTTACTTTTGTACCTTTCTTTAATCCATACAACTCATTCAACAATTTACATAATTTGATAAAAACATCCTTTTCCATTCTAAATTATTGATGACATCTATCTCTATGGTTATTAAGCATCTCCATTACAAACATCCATCTAGTGTGAAGGGATGTTTTACATGGTTTTTTAATATAATATTTAATATAATGGTCTATGGTTAGTGCTCCTCCGGTTTGAACCATATATAAAATTTCTTCTTCAATCTCTTCATTATATTCATGATCATTGTCAGAATCATTATCAGAAGATGACATCTGTATTAAAATATATGAAAAATAAATAATAAGCTTATTGTATAACAAGGTAATATAGCAATAATCATAACACAATAGTAATAAAGTACAATTTAATTAATTACAGCAAAAGAAATCTAATACAACACATTACAAGTAGCGAATTCTAATATAACACATTATAAGAAGTCCAATATTAGTAACCAAATACATGCCTAATTCATTAAAAAAATCACAATCATTTCATTTTCTTAAGCCATTCGATTTAAAGATCAACATCCTTAAGCACAACAAACATCTCTCTATTTTCCTTCTTCAAAAATAATTTGGTAGCTAACATAAATATTTCATCTCCCATTTTTATTTCATTTATACTTCGTAAGATATTCGTCACCTCGAAAATGCTATATCCAAGTTCATCTTTTTTAATAGAAATTATTGAAGTTCTACTCTCTACTACACATATATGGTCCAAATGTTTACATAACTTTTTTGTTGCCCCTGTTCTAGTATCATGTTTCTTTCTTTCTTTTTCCCTTTCTTTTGTAGAAGTTCCTAGAGTTGGAGTTGATGAACCAATCTCATTATTAATATTTTCAATTACTTGATTGACAGTAAAGTCTTCAAAAAAATTATCACCAGGATTGGTATCAACTAGGTTTTCTCTAGACGGCACATAAGCAT
>JAOQMP010000004.1:11003422-11017079 GCA_027563575.1 Erythroxylum pedicellare
AATATTTAGTAATGTAATATTAAATAAAAAGAAACTAAAAATACCTTCATCTTTATACATTTGATCAAAATAACCTTCAATTGGTCGATTAATTTCACTAATCCCCTCCGCATTAATACCTGTGGCTATAGAAAAATAAAAAACACAATAATATGTAAGATAATATAAAGATAGATAAAATAAATATATTAAAAAGAAAAGAATTTACCATCAATGTCTTCATTATTTAACCAACTTTGAGCATACTTAAGGGCTTCCACATGCGATAATGAAGTCGACCACAATAAGGAATAATGACCCAACCACTAGTACTAAATACAGACTTTAAAGCAATGTTGGATGATGGAATAGCTAACAAGTCCTGTGAAATGTTTTGCAAGATCGAATAATTCTGTGTAGACATCTTCCACCATGACAATATATCAAACGACTCATCTTTAATTTCAGGATCACAATATATGAAAATATATTTATCTAACTCCATTGTATTGTATGAAATCCTAGCCCTTTTTTCTTTCAAAAATTTTAAAGAGAATCTGTCAATAATGGGTCAGAAGAAAAGGTCGAACTTGAAACTAAAGACTGAGTTGAGCTACCTGCACCCCGATCATGAGTTTGTTGCATTCTGACTTCATAATCGTGAAACAACCGATACCATAATTGATTCATGGTATGTAAATGCTCTTAAGCTTCACCACTGTACAATGCATTAAAAATATATTCAACCCTGTCGTCTTGTTTCTTGGGTCTAACACATATAATATTGCAATAATGTCTCCAACCTTAAGCCAATAAGAATTAAACTTCTCCGCCATCCGTTCCGCCATAGTTCGAATCACTGCATTGGAGTTCAACATCCACAATGATAAAACATGCTTTATGTTGGACATAGTGCTAAAGATACAGTGTGAAGTTGGATATTTTGTTCCTGAGAATAACTCAGTCCAATTACTAAATAATTTCAACTTAATACAAAGTTCTCTAGCCAAGTCTCATTGATCCTCTAATGGTACGCAAGTATACTGAGAATCCCTTTCAGGTAGTCTAATAAACAGCTGAGTATATGGGATTGCTGATTTTAACATTTTAAAGATTAAGTTTCATCTATTAGGACAATCCAAAACCAACTTCTTTGAATTTGGAAAGCATAAAATTTATGCATCATCTTCAAAAGTTTAAACTCTTTTAGGAGTTGCACTCAAATATAAAACACTATTTTGAATACACTATATTGCTTCCTTTACTGTCTCCAACCCATCCTTCACAATCAAGTTAAGAATATGTGCAAAATAACGCATATGAAATAACTTACCTCTAACCAATAAGCTCCCAACCCATATCTTACCCTTCAGCTTCTGAATCATAGCATCATTTGTGCTACAATTATCGACTGTGATGGATGATACTTTATTGTCGATGTTTAAATCCATCAAATAGTCTTTCAACATGTTTGCTAATTTTTCACTTGTATACGATGTCGACACATAAATGAACCTATCATGAAAAAGCATACCAACATGAATCATAAAATCATAAAATAATGAAAAAGTAAATGATAATAGTATTAAATAATATAATTACCTCACGTTAATTTTATAACTTTCAATCATTATCAGTATAATGTGCCATCACTGCCATGTAACCTTTCTTTTGGTTATCAGTTGTCCACATATCCGTTTTTATGGCAATTCGTCCTTGAACACTCGAAAATGCTCTTAATGTTTCTCTCTTCTTGTCTTCATAAATTTTGAAAATATCATTCCTCAATGTATTCTGACTTGGAGCCTTGAAAGTCGGTTGGAGTGAATTAAGAAATAGCCTTAATCGTTTGCATTCAACCATAAACAATGGTTATTCATCTCCAATAATGATTATATTAGCCATCAAAATTCTTGATCTGTGGTTGTCAAAAGTTGTTATTGTCATTTAATTCTTTCCTTTCATAAGGTTAGGAGTCAAAAATGTTTGATGTCCTAAAATCATCTTCCTTCTGGTGTATGATTTCACATGTCTCTATAAATGAGACGTTCAACCTTTCGAACTAGTTGAATACAACTTTTGACCATAATTACACTATGCTTTTTCAATTCTGTCGGTTAATATAGTCTTCTTAAAGTGATTCCAAACTTCACTTTTATGTTGACTAACTTTAGTTCTAATTGAACTTCTATCATCACTTAGTATTAGAATAGAAGTTTCCACTTGTACCTCCGGTACTAGATTAGAACTCTTTATTGAAGGAATATGCTCATCCATCTGATAAAAAACATATAAATACTTAAGGTTAGAAATAAGAATGTATTAGGAAATGACACATTCTTGTTCAATTTCAATCTAATACACAAGGTTATGGACAATAATATTAATTGCTTTATAGTAGTATAATTTTTGTAATATTTCAATTTCAGTGTAATACATAGGTGTATTAGAAATATTGCAGTTAATATATCTTTACAACCACTCCTATTTTTATTTTCCAAAGGTAAATCAAGGTAATATCATGCACTAAACATATCAACCTAGAAGATGTAACTTTTTAAGTATTTCATTAATATCCCAGTATATATGCTAATACTCCATTTAAGACCAAGATCCCAGATATAGGATAAAATCCACATTTATTAGCATAAATTCAAAACAAAAATAGTTGTGTGAAGTGAAAATCCTCAAAAATAAAAGTTAAACGCATGCACTGTATGATGTATAACGAATACAAATTTAAAATTCTAAATTCAAATGAAGCTGAATAAGCAGGATAAGAAAGAAACTAGAAGAAAACAAAGCAAAACATAACAAAATAAGAGAACAATCAAGAATATTTCAATTATTATTATACCTTTATAATAATTCAACTATCATAGTTTCACTAGAATTAGCTAAAAGACAAACAAAGAGGATGTTGCAGTGAAAAATTGACTACAAACTCACTTCACTCAGATCAGAAGAAGAATATCTAACCTTGCTCAATATTTGGAAACATTATTTCTTTTTTTTTCGTTACTATATATTGTATGCATGTACGTAAATACATTAATGGTTATATGTCTTCAGATTCCCTACCTGAAAGATACTTGCAGTTATAATACTTGGAAGTTTCATGGTAATGGTAAACATTGATGGGATGAGACTTGTGAGGAAGGGTCCATTCTCATTAATGTTGTCTAATGTAAACCCCATTTGCCTTTTAATACATCTACTATTTCCCTCATAGCTACAAGACATTTGTGCCAGAAATCCTATGCAGTAGAATATAAAAGAATAGCCAAAAGTTGGGTTAAAAAACAAATAGATTGTTAGAAATTGAATGACTCCCAGATAAGATAGAAGTTGAAGTATCGTCTAGTGAAATAGAGTTGTCAATAATGTGTCCTTTAGCTCAGTTTATTGAATTATCAATGTTGTTCATCGAATATGTACAAAACCAAAGTTAGCTTGATGACAATATATAAACATACTCTAAATGATGAAATCTTATCATGAGTAAACAAAAAATGATTACCTCTAAATAATGAATTGCACCTACATCGGATACCTATAGTAGAATATTTGTTAACTAATTGATATCATTAGTTTGAAGCAAATATAAGAAATGTGACTCTAGTATAAGATTATATAGTCCCTTTATGCACAGGAAGATATTTGTTGCTTTACATGTAATGTGATGGTTGAAAAATGTGAATTGGTGGTTGTGGTCGAAATTGATATCACGACTTTATGAGAGACTTTACTTCTCCAATAGCTTTCCACTAACTTAGAAGTAGAAAGAGAAGCTTCATCTAGCTAGAGAAGCCTTGTTGATGATGTTGTGATTACAAGGCAAATATGCCTTACTAATGATTATGTTTTCTTTATGATTTAATTTGTGTAAAAATGCAAAAGAAGATATGCTTTTCTTCTTCAATAATGTGATGAATTCAAGTACTATTATTTTACAGCATTAAACCAGTAAGAAGAATAAAAAATATCAAGAACCAAAACCAATTGGACTACATACTTGGTAGTCCTATCCTTTGCCTACATTTAACCGCTAAACAACAAATAGCAGTTCATTATTCTTCCATGACCAACCCCATATTCTTGTTTTGCTAGAAAATTTCTGGAAATAAAAAATGTGCAACTATATCTAAGATTATATAGGAGCAAGAATGTCAACACAACTCGAAAGTCACCAAAAACAACATAGAGAGTACAAATGCCTAAAAAAGGAATTTTCTGTTTAAAACATCTAAAAAAACCCAAAATATACAACTAAAATAATTACAAGTACAAAAGTACCCTTATTATTCACAATAAATCTTAATGATCTCTGCGACATTTCATCAAACACATTATAGTCATTATCCCATATTCCCAATATTAACATACAAAGTTCTCAAATTAGCCACATCATGGCTCAAAACAACCAATTAAACCAAATTGAACAAGAGAGAATGAGAGATTACCTTATTAAGTACATTAAACCATTCACCGAATCATCGTTGGTTGTTTCAACGTTAGTGACTACGTCGAGTCACGACAGATGATATGTGAAGAAGAAGAATCGAGGAAGAATATGAATCGAAGAAGAATAACAAAGAAGTGAAAACAACTGAGGGGACGAAGGGAGATGGATAGAGGTAGGACCGTAGGAGGAGGTTGTTGTGCTGAGTGAGGGGCAACTTAGTGAGTGTGCAAGAGCGAGACTATGAGGGGCTGGGGGCATATCTTGTTTAATCATAGGCAAAACGACATTGTTTTTGCTTGCAATAAAATGACGTCGTTTTATCTTGTGTTTTATTAACTGTTATAACTTAAACAACATCGTTTTACTCTTAAAGCAAAACAATTTTATCTTGTGTTTTATTAACTGTTATAACTTAGACGATGTCATTTTACTCTTAAAGCAAAACGACATCATTCTGTCAGGAGAAGAAATAATTTACACATAAACAAAACTTTTCGAGCCACAGTCCAAAGGCCGGCTGCTCGGCCCAGGCCACGACCTAGCCCATGACCTTGCCCGAATTTCCACATGTCGTTCTTAGCCGGTCCGTGGCCTAGCCCCAAGGTCGATTTTACCAGGCCAAACCCGTTGACCCTTCGCCAGGCCGGGCCGGTCTTAACACCCCTAATCTTTAATATTAAAATATCAAGTTTAATTAAAAATATATAAAGATAAAAATCCTTTTATTAGTTAATAAATAATATTATACATAAGGTTAAAACTAACTAATTCGATATAAGTTCATAAACTAACAAATTGCAACTTCTCAATCCTCAATCTGTTGATTTACGTTCAGCAAGTACAAGAACCTAAAATTAGAATTAGAATGGTTAACACTTTAACACCTTTTTAGAGTCAAATATTTGTCATAACTACCACGGTGAATTGTGAAGTGGCAATTGAATCAATTTAGGTTGTTTTCTCTGTTTTCTTCTCCTTGTAGACCCAAGTGAACCCATGCAATTAAAACTTTGAAATTGTTACTAAAGACTTGGGGGTTGGGGGTTAATTACAAAAAAAATCTTGAACTTTGATCAATTTTGCAATTATAGCCTGAACTTCAAAAAATGGCAATAAAATACTCAAACTTTCAAGTTTTTTCAATTCTAACATAATGTTAGTGACTCCGTTATCTTTGCTAACGTGACAGTGCCATTTGTCTAAGAACCCTAATTAATAAAACACGTCAGTAGTGGTTAAGATTAAAAATCCTGATTAATTAACTAAACATTGTTTAATCACTTTAGTCGACGATGTGATTATGTTTAAACGATTTAACCCCCTTTCTTCTTCAGTGACAATAAAATGCCCAAATATGCTATTCTTTTCATCGTGAAACACAACACAGAAATAAACATTATTGTTCGTTTTGATATGTCTGCTGCTTTCTCTAATCTTTTTTTCTGAAGTTACCATGAAACTCATCTATAAGATCTTTGGGAATACGAGGTTTTCATATATGTTTTTACTTGGCCATTCACAACACTAACATTTGTGTGGCTTCTTTTTGTCTATATTCCTTATATCTATTACACTACTCCATATCCTCATATCAATAGAAATTTTCACCTAGTAACCAAAACATCATTCTTTAGCAATCTCTTGCTATTTTCACATCAAATGAAACCCTGAAAACCACAAACCTCTATCACATAATTTTTGGGATTGCGTCAACTTTTAAGCTATGGAACTGGAAGAAAAACTACATCAAACTATGGTGGAGACCAAAGGAAATGCATGGGGTGGTGTGATTAGATTAGACAGGCCGTTGAAGAATGACAAAGATAATACGTTCTTGCCATTGATAAGATGACAGGTTCTTGCCAGTGATAAGATTAAACGACAACTATGGATTAGAGAGTGCTTACGTCTAGGAGGAAGGATCAATGGACAAATTTAGGGATTTATTCTTGTTGCAAAGACATCGTTTTAGTTATATCATAAAATAATGTCGTTTAATTAATCTAAGTCATTTTTGTTAATTAAGGTCGACGTCTCTTATTAATTAGGATTTTTGGACAAGTGGCACTACTACGTCAGTAAAGATAATGAAGATACTAACTTTGAGCTATAATTGAAAAAAATTAAAAGTTTCAACATTTTATTACTAATTTTTAAAATTCAAGGTATCATTATAAAATTTACCAAAGATTTGCACAGGAAGAATATGGTTAATAAATGTAGTCGATTCTAGCAGCTTAAGATTATAAAAATAATGATAATCATGTCTAGATCTTGACGAGGATATGCTATTGAAGTTTGTCAATCCCTGTATCATCACAGCCATTCAGCATTTCCCTACTAATCAGTTCCTAAATATACATTAATGGAACAACAGTTGAATAAAGAATCTAACGTGGGAGTTGTCCCATCTTCATTGGACTAATTCGGATTAAAAAAGAATCGACACGACATCTAATAATGACTTCCACAATATTTTTAGGAATTGGACATTGAAAACTAAAACGTATCCAATGTCATTGTCAATCACTAATTCTAATAAAGTTCCCCTTATTTTTTAAGTTTTAAGATAAATACAAATTAAAATGAAATCGCAATTAAATTTGGTCCTCTGTAGTAATATAATTATATAATATTTTATAAATAAATTATTATAAAATTAGTAGATATAATTTAATATAGACTAAAATTATAACTTAATATCAATAAATAATATTTAATAAATTTATAATAAATATGAAAGGAGATTAATTATATATTTCACAATTGTCTATTTTAGATCAAGTTAAAAACAAGTGAATATAGTTATATTTTAAAACATTGTATATATATATATACAATATTTATTTATTGTGGTAATAAACCTTAATTTATTGTGAAAACTCTAATCAAATATGAAAAAATAGCTATTATATGTTTAAATTAAAATAAAATTAAAATATGTTTAAATTAAAATAAAATTAAAATTATTTTACATTTTCACATATTTAACAACATCCATACTTGTTGAAATAGCAATATCTTACTTTAAGTTTCTTATCAAGTTATCACGTGGCATCCTTCTTGAAAAATCATAAGACAAAATATCAATTTTAGTCACGTTTGATAATATATAATCAATAAAATATAAAATATAAAATCAGCTATAATCATTTAATAATAAATATAATACGAAGATAAAATATTGTAATAGTATAAATTTTTCACTCTTTTATACAAAAGTATACAAAGTTTGTATACTTTCGTCGACTATAGAGATAAAATTAATATTTATAAATGTAGAGAAAGAATCAAAAATCATAAAAACAATATATATAATTATTAATTATAGTGCCTTCTTTCAAAAAATATATGAATAATTTGAAGTACTATTTTATAAAATAAAAATACATGTTTTAAAAAGTCCAATATACTTATTATAATGCATTAATTCAGAGGATAACAACTTTTAAAATATATGAAATTAGTATTTGAAATTATTTTCACTTTTTATAAATAAACGTTCTTATTTTAGACTCTTATGTATATTCATGACCTTCATGCCTAACACATGCCTTTGTTGCTCTCTTATTGACTCACTAACTTTTGAATTGCACACCTGATGGTTCATCTTGGGAGCAGAAGTTTAAGGTCAATAAGAGAGCACCAAAGGCATTTGTTAGGGACCTGAGTTGGCGGTAATTTTTATGTAAAAAAAGTGGGAAGCAATAGAAGCTAAACATGGACCCATGTTACACCTACGTTAATCATATTTGTTTATAAAAGAAAGTTATGTTTATGGAGTTGTTGAGTAGCATGGGACCAGTATAGGTTTGTTTTGGACTCATATTAGTCATAGTGTTTAGAAATTTTAGAGTTTGTCTTATATAAAAGAGTTATAAAGAGACTAGAGACAAGTCAATAGGGACCAAACTAGACAGTCTTAACATAAGAACAAAGCAACTTTGGAGAGAAAGAAGCAGATTCCATTAAGATTCAATGAAGAGGTTTAAGAGAGACCATGAGAATGACTTCTTTTATCTTATTTTTTCTTAATGTTGTTGATTTCTTTTATCTTAGTATGGATTACATTATGATAGATCTAGATAAGATGAGCTGTAGAATTATTCTTTTGGATTGACTATTTTATTTAATGAAAGACCTACATTTTATTATGAATTATTCATGATCACATATTATAATCGAATTGAAATATGTTAACATTATGATTCAATTTTGGATTATATATACATGGATTAAGGAACCGTATAAACAAATAGATCATGGAATAAATAACAAGAGATAAACGAAATAATATAGGTAGGACAACATAAATCTCCAGTGTTGGAGTCAAATTTAACAAGGAAATTTATAGAATGAGTTAATACATTCTTAGAGATTTTGATTATAAAGAAATTTCAATCAATCAACTTAAAGATAAGGATCATATTTTTTGAGAAAAATATGTTTTAACTTTGAAATTTTTATCATTCTAAGAAACTAGGGTTAATCGCTAAATTAAGTTAAATCTAAGTATAGAAAGGTTCTATGAGAATTCTTATATGGAACATGTTTATCTTCAATTACTTCATTCTAGTCTATCTCTTTAGTTGGTTATTTTATGTTTAAATTTTTTATTTTATTACATTAGATAATAAAAAGAAGATTATGAGAATTCTAATATGGAACATGTTTATCTTCTATTACTTTATTCTTGTCTATCGCTTTAGTTGGTAATTTTATGTTCAAATTTTTTATTTTATTATATTAGATAATAAAAAGAAGATTATGAAAATTCTTATATGGAACTTGTTTATATTCAATTACTTTATTCTTGTCTATCACTTTAGTTGGTTATTTTATGTTAAATTTTTTTATTTTATTATATTAGATAATAAAAAGAAGATTATTACTATTACTTGTAGTCCTTGTATAATACAGACATATTCATCTAGAGTATATTATAAGAATAACATGTGCACTTGCCTAGTGATTTTTTGTAGAGTTTTGATAGGATACACACACATCATCACAATGTTTTTGGTATCGTTACTAAGGACTATTATATGAGGGATGCTTTATTCTTATTAATGTAATCAGTTTCTTTTTCTTTTCTTTTTGTATTTATTTATTTTAGTACTTTTTTTCTTAGTTATGTGTTTCTTTTTCTTTTCTCTTTGTATTTATTTATTTTAGTACTTTCTTTCTTAGTTATGTATTTGTTAGCTAAATTTTGTGATTCAGGTACTTGATATCATAGCTACCAGACACAATATTAAGATGAAGAGAATAACATATTATGGGATATTATATTAAATTATGGCTTATAAACATTTGAGGTAGCATTACTAAATTAAGAGTGGAGACCAATAATTTTAAGATTAAGCCTAAAATAATTTAAATGGTTTAATAATTTATGTAGTTTGATAGCTTGTAGGATGAGGATCCCAATGTGCACATTGCCAATTTTTAGATATTTGATATACTTTCAAGATTAATAAAGCCTTAAACGACGTGATTCAAATGAGGTTGTTCTTTTTTACATTAATGGGGAGAAAATTTTAGGGTTGAAGTCTTTGCCTCCTAGATCCATTATCACCTAGAACAGTCTTACTGAGAAGTTTTTAACTAGGTATTTTCTTCAAATACAAATGGCAAGACTAAGAAATGGTATATTTTCTTTTCAACAATTAAAGGGTGAGATGTTGTATGAAATATGGGAGAGAAGGAAAGAGATATTAATAAAGTTCCCACATCATAGCCTTCATTTGAGATAGCAAATGAAAATGTTTCATAATGGATTAAGCTATCCAACTAAATAGTTGATTGATGCATCTTTTAGTGGGAATACAAGCTTTAAAACTCTTAAGGAACTATAAACGCTTATTGAAATATTGTCATGAATAATTAATAGTAAGGGAATCCAAGGCTAAAGCAAAATGTATGTGGCATCAATAATGTAGATGTGATAATAATCTTTAAGGCAAAGTTGGAAGTGTAAAGAAAAAAGATTAACAATATGAGATAGGCAACCCAACCAACATAAGCAATGAGATCTGATATTTTTAGTGGTGGACATCCCAAATATGAATGACAAATTCCTTATACGTAATAAGTTCGATCTAATTAGTTTTATAGGAAATCAATCTCAAAATAGTATAATTACACTTATAATATGGGTGGAGAAGTCATTATGGAACAATCAAGCTCTACCTAGATTTTAACAACAACAGCAGTAACAAAAAAAGTAAACCAAGTCTTAAAGAGATCAAGGAAATTTTCATTACTATATATAAGGCTCATTTTTAAAGTATTAAAATGTCTCATCAAAATTAAGAAGTCTCCATCTATAAATTGAAAATTTATATTGGATAGCTTGATTAGATTATTTCTAAAAGGTAACCAAATATGTAGCTAATAACACCAAACCAAAATTAAAGGAGTAAGTGGATACAATCGAGTGGCAATGAGCAAAATGTTGAAGAGAAATAAAAGAAGGAGAAGGTTGATATATAATAAGAGAAGAAGAAGGAGAAGGATAAAAAAGAAAGAGAAGGAGCCAAAGAAAGAAATGGTTAGCATTGACCAAGAATTCCTTACCTAAACAAACTTGAGATAAATAAAAAGGAAGATAAAATTGGTAAGTCTTTTATTTTAAATAATTTCATATTAACATACATTTTATTGAAATGTTTTGGTAGATGTCACAATATGCTAAGTACTTTAAGGATACTTATTAACTTTAAAAAGTAGTAATTGAGATAATTCTTTTAAGTTTAGTTGTTATTGTGATTTGATTTGTTCAAGAAAATAATCATTTGATGATTAGGTTAACTTTAATTTCCTTTATTAGTTAGGAAAATTAATACTTGATTTGCAAGATGATACTTTTTGTATAATTTGATAATACAATTAAGTTAGAAGTGAAATCTTTTTAAACAATTTTAGCAATCCACTAAAAAACGAAGAAAATGTGTGTGAATAAGCCAAGATTAAATAAATTCACTCAACTAGATTCAAAACAAGTAAAAAAGTCAAATTTAAAAAGTTGTGCTAGTAGTCATTTGAAATGGTGACCTAATTGACTAACTAGGAGTATTTAAGAAAAGATGTTTTCTCTTGCATTAAAAGATTATATGACTTTTCACATAAGCCTCTAAATGCTCTTTAGTTGATTTGAAGATAATATTTTGAGTTTCTTTAAGTAATGGTTATGAAAATGTTTGAAAGTTAAAGCACCTTTCTTATGTATATTCACTTTATATATTAGATTTTTATGGATTAAGTTAAAGTTTGAAGGAATGTGAAGTTGAATTAATTTATGAATTTATTCAAGTTGTTAAATGTCTAGCAATATGATGAACTTTATAATTGAATGTTTAACAAAAAGTCTTACTTAATGTGATTGATTAGTTAAATTCATATATAAAGTTCCAGTGATTACATTAATTTGCTTGATAGTAAGTACGTGCTTAAGTATGAAAAATTTTGAGTGTCTAAGTAGACCATGTCTTTAGCATGATTTTCACTTCTCTAGTGTTTGCATTTTATATGATTTAACACTCAATATAGCTTATACTTCATTTACAAACCTTGTTTTATCTCTCTAATGAAAAAATAATGAATTTAGGAAAGATGGAGCCAATTTGGAGAAGTTTTGACATGAATTTAGATTAACCTGGGTCGAATATATATACCTATGTTCAGAATGTAGGTCAAACATAGTCTTATGTTCTATCTTGTGTTAGTCCCTATTCTATTTTGGTTTTGAAGGAGTAGCCACATGAAAAACATGATCTAAACATTGAATCATGTTTCCAAAATGAACCTTCAAATATGTCATTCAAGAGTTACTAAACTTACATGAGATCACATTTTTATGTGTTAAGGACCCATATTGATAGTGAATTTTACGTTAAAAAAATTTAGAAAGCAACATGGACCTATGTTGATTGCATTTAGACCCATATTGATGATTTGAAATTTTAGGGTTTTTCTTATATAAAAGAGTCATAGGGAGGCCAATAACTAGTTAATAAGGGATAAACTAGTGAATCTTGACATAAAAACAAAAGCAATTATAGAGAGCAAGAAGGAGATTCCATCAAGAGTCAACCAAGAACTTCAAGATTTTAAGAATATATAAGAATGACTTCTTTTTTTTTCTTGATTATTATTGGTTTCTTTCATCTTAACATTAATTAAATCATGGTAGCTCTAGATGGGATGAACCATATAAATTTTTTAGATTTATTTATTTATTTAACGAAAGACTCAAGCTTTATTGTGAATTACTAATGATTACTTATAATGATTATATTAAAACAAGATAATGTTTTGATTCAATTTTAGATTTCATATATAGTGATTAAGAAATCATATGTACGAATAAATAAGGGCATGAATAATAAAAGTTACATAGAATCCTAGAAACAGAACCGCATAAATTTTCAGACTAAAGTTAAATATAGCAAAGGAAATTCATATAACAACTTAATTCCTTTTAAGGGTTTTGATTTGGGTTGTATTTCTTAAGAAAGAATGTAGTTGCAACCTTATAATTTCTACCAATATAAGAAACTAGGGTTATTAAATCAAGATAAAATTAAACATAGGAAGATTCTAAGGGAATTCTTATCTAAATCTTATATATCTTCAATTGCTTTATTTTGTCTACTATTTTAGTTCATTATTTTATATTTGAACTATTAATTTAGTTAATTATATCTATAAATTTAATTATTTATCTAATTATATTAAATAATAAAAGATAGTTAATATTAGCACTTGTAATTCTTGTAGAATCGACATTAACATTTATCTAAGCTATACTATAAGAATGATAAGCGTACTTGTGTAGTAATCTTTAACATAGTTTTGATAGGATACACTCACATCATAATCATAAATATTTAATATTTTGTCAGTTAAAAAGTAAGCTCATTTATAACAAATACATTATGAAAATAGTTATAGTAAACTTATTTATAAGTACATATTTTTAACAAATATGATAATATTATTATAATGCATAATTAAAGTATTTTCATGTCAATTTTTAATTTTTAAATTTTATGTTAACTTTAAATACAATAATAACTATTTTCACCATAATATATTATACAAGTATATTTTAATAATAATGAGTACTTTTATATTTTTAATTCAACCACATTATACCATATATACATATAGTAAATAATGTAAGCCTTTTTTTTTACAGTAGCATTTGCT
>JAOQMP010000004.1:11075684-11097951 GCA_027563575.1 Erythroxylum pedicellare
ATGATGATTAAATGATATTTTTATATTAATTATGGTTATTATTTATATGTGAAATATTTGAAAATTAATGTTAATAAAAATAAATAAATTGTTGATTATTTTAAGTTTTTATTATTATAATTTTTGAAGATAGGGTTGATGTCAAATTATAAAGTATATAGTACAATATACTAATGAAATATTTTGTAATTTTGAAAAAATTCAAGGACTATTTTACAAATTTAAAAAATTGACTGAAATGATACCCGAGATATATCAATATCATTATGTTACTGTATTAGAATCTAATCCAGTATCGGGGTTAGTACGGAATTCATAACAAGTTCTATTGATCTCTGACAATAATTGCCCATTTTTTAAAATTCCCTCAAATGCCTCATTCACCATCTTCCCTATCACTTTCCAAGTTTTCTGATTGAAAAACAGAGTCATACCATCTAACCCTAGAGCCTTATCAAGTTTCATCCCCTTTAATGTTGTCTCAACCTCCTCCCTAATAATTGGTTTGGCTAGTAAATTGCTTTTCTCTTCTGTGAGCTAATCTTAAAGTACCTTCCTTATGAAATGTAATGTGGATTTTCCTTAGAAAGGGTGCCCAACACTCCTAAAAAGAAAAATTTCACCTCTTTTTTTAATTTCTGACTTGTTATTTATGACCTTCCTGTCTGTATTTAAAACAATGATCCTATTATAGGCTCGCCTTGAGTTGATCTTCCTATGAAAGTAGGTTGTGTTTTTATCACCATTAGTGAATCACTCCGACATGACTTTTTGCTTCTTAGTTGAATGTTCTATGGAGAGGTATTAGGAATACTTGGACATAACTTGCCTCTCCCTACTCTTGTAATGTTTAATTTGTAGGATCCTTATAAAGTTCAGTTTGAACCCTCTCTAATTCCTGTTTAGCCCTCAGTGAAGTTTGCTTTTTATTTAATATTTTTCCCTTAAGTAGACATTTAAGTTTCTTCCTTTATCACTTTTATCTTCTTTGCACATATGTATTGTTTGGTTCCCCTCACTTCTTTGTTACCCCTTTTAGCCTCTTCAAATCCATCCATACCTACTAAAAATTTATTAAACCTAAATAAGGATTTTCTCCCCCCCGTATGTCTGCTATATGAATAACAATTGGAGTGTGATCTGAGCATTTAGGGTTGGGGTATGATGCATATGAATCTATTTATTTATGAAACAATTCCATATTATCCATAGACCTGTCCAACTTCTTTCTTAGCTATTGATTCTTCTGTTTATTAGTCCAAGTAAAGAAGTTACCACCTTGTGGGAGATCTTGAACATTAATGCTATGAACACATCCTTTGAATCATTATTATAGTTTATACTACTAATGTTAGCTTCCGCTTCCTCCGAGTTAAGAATTGTATTGAAGTCTCTAAGTAACATCCAAGCGTTTTGGTTAGATGTTATAGCTCTTAATTTTCTCTATAGCTTTTTGCTCTGGAACATGTGGTTGAAGCCATATACAAATGTCACCATGCATTCCTTCCCAATCATCAAGCATCTTACTTTTGTATGTATATACTGTTCATCATTTTCAACCTCTGTAACTTCCACCTTGTCCTTGATGAAAAGGATTAAGATCCTCCCATTGTAGTAGGCAACAAAATTATAAATCATCCCCTATTTAAGAGGCAAAATTTTGAGAATGCAACCTTTATCCTTCCTGATCCTTGTTTCCAAAGTCTAAAAATATCCAGCTTGAAATCCTAAATTATTTCTTGATTCAAGATGTTTGCCAGGGGACTTAAGACCCCTGACATTCCATGCTATTATAATCGTGCTTCCATATCAAAAGAATATTATTTTTCTTCTTCTTTCTAGATTGCTTCCTGTTAGACACCACAAATTCTTCTTTAATGTTCTCTGAGCTCATTTCCTCAGTATTGCTTACATTGCAGGACATGTTATCTCCTATATATTGGACTCTCTCTTTTCTTTTAATGCAATCCTTATTCTACTCAACATTTTCCTTAATAGAACTATTATTTGTGTCTAACTCTGGCCTATTATTGTGTTTTCTCCTATATCCTTCTCGACAAGATTTGTTTCCACTTTCTCCTTTACCAAATCTATAGTCAATTCTTCAAAATCCCCAATTTTGAAAGTTCTTCCGTGGGTTTCCAAACTTTTTTAACTTGCGTCTTTGGCTTCCAGGTATATGAAACCTTCACAACATCCTCTACTAATTCCATGTCTTCATTAAGTCTCATAATAGGGAATTCTGTAGGAAGATCCCTCATTGCCTCCACAAGAACACATAACCTTACAAAATTAATTCTTCTAATTTCTGTTGAAGCCTGGTTTAGAAAAATAGGTTTGTCTATAGAACTAGCTAGATAGATTAACACTTCCGTGGTCCAATACTCAAGCAGTACACCATGAATGCATAACTAAATAGGTATGTTAGAAGTTCGAACTTCATCCAAAACTAACCCAGGCTTCCTGGTTTAGACTCATTTACCTTCGAAGCAGCCTCCTTGTTGGCAAATTTGAAGAAAAAGATGTCTTCTTCATTCACCAACACTTTTGTGAGACCATGTTGTCTCCAATTTGCAAATTCCCATACCTTCATAGTAGGGAAAGGAAATTTTTTATCCATAAAATAACCTATGACTATTGCGTTCCATTTTACAGCTCCTGCTTTTAAGACTTCAATTGGGGGAAGTATCGCTTCATTCTCATTGTTTTTTGAAGGTGGATTGTATTGTAGTTTGATAAGAGCATTTTGGTGCCCTACAACCTGTGTCCAAGTGTGTCAATTAGGGTTTCAATTGTGTTTTGGTTTTGGTTTTGGTTATTGTTTGTTGTTTCAAGTATTGGTTGAGCTGTGTGAGATGAGTTGGGTAGGAAAGAAGGAAATCTGCTGGGTCCAAGTTAGGAGGGGAGGTAAGACTTTTCACTAGGTTCAGATCCATTGAGTTGTTAGGTAGGGGCGAATTCATGTAATGGGTAAATGTTGTGGGCAAAGGTTGGAAGTGGTGATGGCAAGGGTTGGAAGTTGATAGCTTGCTATAATATATGGGCATTTACATTACAACACTAATTTATCTTATTGGTAAATTTTTCTTAAAGGATTTGATAGTATTTTGAGCGTGTAAAGCTATAGGGTTTATGGATTAAAAGAAATTTCACCAATTATGTAAAGTCTCCCTGTCACCTTTCTCACTAAAAGTACTTAATCAGTCATTAAGTCTTATAGAATATGAAATATGGATAAAACAAACTTTAGGAGTATTATAATTATGAATTATAATTAACACAGAGAGGAAAGATGGTATACAAGAAATTTATTAGATTCAACTTCTAATTTAATCTCACATTTCCATTGTGATATACTATTTTAATTGAACCATACTCTGATGAATCTTCACTTAGGCCTTTTGCATTTGCCGCTAATGTGCCAGCTTCACCTTCGTTCTTAAAGTAGTTCTCATGGATGACTCCGTAAGAGATAATTAGTCTTATTTGATAGTGTAATTATCAAAATTGTTATTGAACAATTGAATTTCCATCGTTATTCGATATAGCTTTTCCTTTGATTTGGGAACTTGAAACTCTCAAATTATGAATCGCCGTCAACTCAATTACGAGGAAAAAAAAATCTTAATTATGAAACAAAACCGAAAATATTAATGAATAGTATCACTCTAATGCAATAAATTGAAAACAGCTTGTATTCTTCAAATAAAAACTTACATTATCAACTCAGTTACACACGATTGACAAAATTGTTGTAATTATTTATATATGAAATATCAAAAATAACTTAATATTTCTAGAGTGACATACACTTAAAGAACTAGTATTTAAACATAGGACATCCATCAAGGAATGTATTAAATTATACTGGTTTGTTTTCTTTTGGGTCAGAGCTTCCGACTCTTTCCCACTATAATTTGTTCTGTATAGGAATTGTGTAGGTGGGAGGATTAAATTATTAACCAATTATTTTACTTCTTATTTCATTTTGGTTTAGCATGCTCCAGTACAATGAAACCGGATACACCCACTTGGCACCTCAGACGGCGGTGTATTGGTCAATCATATAGTATGGTATAGTATCATCCCCCGTAGTTAGATTTCAAGTAATATCAACTCTCCGTAACATCCCTAATCTTTTCACAAAATTCCGTTCTAAATCCTTACAGCTACAACTGGCTAACATATACAAGAAAAGCTACAAATACAAGTCAATCGGAGCTTTTAGATAAAAGTTGTAAGGTAGCCCCAAAAGGAGTGGCTCAAGTGACAGAGGAAGAGTTCTCCAAAGCTTTTGTACACTTTTTTTTTTTTATAAGAAGGAAAGAGATTAATTACAATATGAGCTACGAGAAACAGGTTCTCGAGAGATCCTCTAAAATGAGGGTGCGACACCCTAAAGGTAGAGTGTCAAGAAAAAAAGTTCCTAAATCATATTGCCCCGCATAATTGGCTAACCAATCGGCACATCTGTTACTCTCGCGAAATATATGTCGAGATATTACCGTCTAGTTCCGAGTAAGCAGTTCATTGATACCGTGAAGTATTGAATTGGATGTCATACTTCGTCTTGCCGAGGAGGAAAGAAGATTGATCGCCGCCATCGAATCTACCTCCAATTCGATGCGACGATGACCAAGATTCCACGCGATCGTGAGCCCTATAAATATGCCTCAGAGTTCGGCAAACAATGGTGAGCACCATCCTAAGTTTTGTACGCTATTAACAAAAGCCGAAAGTTACAAATGTGGAATTAAAATTGGTTGGCAAGTTAGAATCCATCTGGGACGTCATTGGATGCTGTTGTTTGGTGTATCAGTTTTCGGTGTATGCCTTGGACCACAAAATTTGGAAGTTATATGGTCCACGTCAGAACAGTGCAATGTCTCCATTATTTTTGTTAGGTGAGAAGAATACACCTCCATAATTTGGCCCCAAATAGTGACGGCAAATGTATGTGATCATGAAAAATGAGACTGATAATATGATAACATATGAAATGAGTCCTACCATTTCTATGTTCCCGTCTTTAACTGGACCCGCCTCAATTAGCAATATCATATTTACGTCATAAGTAAGCACTTTGAAGTTGAATAATTTTTTAAAAAATAGTAATATGATAAAAACAGAATTAAGCACAAATTTAAAAGAAAAATTTTGTAAAATAGGATAACAAGTTTTCAATATGAAAAATCTCCTCTTACCGAATGCTATTAGCTTGTGGGGTGAATCATTACATCTGGCTCTGGGTGATTGTAATTGTGAATTGTGAGTGAACAAGAAGCATGTGGGAGCACACTGTTCTGGGTGATTGTTATTGTGAATTGTGAGTGAACAAGAAGCATGTAGGAGCACACTGTTCTGGGTGATTGTTATTGTGAATTGTGAGTGAACAAGAAGCATGTGGGCTCTGGGTGATTGTTATTGTGACGTGAAATGTGAGTGAACAAGAAGCATGTGGGAGCGCACTGTCACTGACGGTGGCCTATCTTGCGGCGTAATTCTCTTTATTAATAAAACAAATCTAATCAAATCGAGAAAAGACAACACTAACGTGAGTGACCACAATTTTGTTGAATCGCTAAGTTAGGACATTTAACCCCTACCTAATCTCGACTGATATTATACAACACCAATTTAATAATAATTTCAAACCAAATCTCTTTTTCTAAAAATGCATAATTAATTTTTTTAATGCTTAATAATTCTTGAAATAAGAGTTTTAATGCGGGTAATTGTTTGCATTACAAAACGTTTACTCTACTCCTGCAATTTGAACATCATCAAATAAAATAATTGTATTATTACTTAGCAAGAAATCTCAGTGCTGAGCGCGGATGTTTTACTTACTAGTTATCAGCGGTGGCGGTCGGTGAGTTGGTGACTGTCTTTTCCTTCCTATTATAACTTTTTACCCACAAACTTCCTTCTCTGCTTTCCATGTGGAAGGAAGAGAAAGACAAAAGGAAAAGCAGAGACCAACTCACCCAGGAATGTAGTTTTAACCTGAAATAGAAGCTCTCTCTTTTCTCTGCAATGGTGTACGAAAAGGACGAGACATGGCAGAGACAAGAGAGGGTGGCAAATCTGCATCTGCTTAAGCTCTAGGCCTTCTTTCCTTCTTTTCCGGAATTCCGTTCATGTTCCTTTTCCGCCTGAGTTTTCTGTGGCAAACCAGGCCTCGTGAGAGACAAGTATTTTAACACTTGTGTAAGTTTCTTAGACTTCTGATTTGTTCTCGTTTCTTTATTGTTGTGGCGTTTCTGCGTTGGATCTTATGTTTTCTCTTCTGAGTCACTCTGATTGGCTACTTTAGTTAAAGTTTTCGATGTAAAGTTCTGAACTTTCTTTGGGTTTTGCTTATTGAAGCAGTGGTGGGAATTAGCTGTTGACGCTTCAAGTATTCAACTAGATTTGCGCATCTTAGATAAAGGCAGATACCTATTGGTTTTTTTCAGTTTCATTCACGAGGCATAGAAGCATGCAGCCCTTTTCATAAGCAGTGGTAACCTGGAGCTCTTGTTGTGCCATTGCCAGCTCTTGTAATTGCATTGTGTTGTGCTGTATAACTATGTTGATAGTGTGCAAAAATTGCTGGAACTTTATTGCCGTTAAGTTTGATTCAAGAGATCTCCGAGGAAAAACACTAAAGCAATGACTCCTGTTTCGTCTTGGTTTATTTTTTTTCTGTCTTCCGATTTTGTGAACTTGCCGATAAATCTGAAATTCATTCCAACATCCATGTTGCTTGGTCAAGGGCAGAAACCTTATGTCTTTCTCTCTCTCTCTTAACTTTTATTTCTTATGCTACGACTACTATGTCAAACTATTTGGGAAAATTTAGCGATAGAATTGCCATGGAAGGATTATCATCATGTAGCAAGGATTTATTTCCTTAATCGAATTCCACCTACTGTTACAAATGGTTTTCGTCAAGGGACTAAGACCCGGTGTTCTCGGTTCTGACTAAATCTTAAGATTCTTATTTGGATTAACAACTCAACCAATGCCTATGATATCCAATTTTTCTGAATTTTCCTTTAGATATTATTCATTTAGTGCTTCATGATGATAAAAAGTTTTTGCAACTGCAGCTTGGACATGGGAACCCTTCCCTTTTATGTTGGTACTGAAGATCCAGAAATATTCCAAAAGTTGGGACTTAAGGAATCGAAGAAAGGGTCTTCGGGGAATCCGCGGGTGTTAAGCCTTCTTTCATCTCTTCTTGAGAAAGCTGTTCAGAAAAATGAGAAGCTACCGCAGACAACCCAGATTAAAGATGTTACAGTCTTCCATGGTTTAAGAGCTCCTACAATAAGTATATGGCAGTATATTGATCGCATCTTCAAGTACTCTTACTGCAGTCCTGCTTGCTTTGTTATTGCACATGTCTATCTGGATAGATTTCTACAAGAGACCAGTGTTCATCTCACCGGTCTTAATGTTCACCGGCTTCTGATTACTAGTGTAATGTTAGCAGCAAAATTCAATGATGATGCGTAAGTAGCAAACTCCCTGTGGACAGACTCAAAAAAGGAGGAAACATAAAGATGCAAAATTGTGCCCTTAAAAGCTTTATGCCTAAGTAAAATTCACAAAACAAGTTACCTAAAATTCACTCAACAAGTTACTCTGCATCTCTATTGTACCAAAAGAAAAGTTCGAGTTGTTCTATGCTTGTAACTTTTGGTTGCATGATTTTATTGATCAGAAACTCAATTTGTGGCAGGTTCTTTAATAATGCCTACTATGCCAAAGTAGGAGGTATAAGCACAGCCGAGTTAAACAGGTTGGAAATGAAGTTTTTGTTCACTATAGATTTCAGACTTCAAGTAAATGTCAACACATTTGGAACATACTGTTATCAGCTGGAAAAGGAAGCCGCCGAAGGACTTCATGTTGAAAGGTTAATTAAGGCTTGTAGAATTAAGGAAAGTTGGTCAAACAATGATGATTCCTCCGCTTGTGCTCCAACTGTCGCCAGATGATGATAGAGAATCAACTCATCTTTTGGCACTTAGAAATTCTTTGTATTGATTTTAGATGTAGGCTCTTTCAATTAAGTACGTGGGCAGAGAGTGTGTACTAGTTAGATTTTCAGACATGCCAATACTCGGTAAAGGTTGTAACATATTATCTGAATTTGGTTCTCTGGTTAGTGTTCATGGCTGTTCCACTTTACAGCTCGCAGTTTTCTTCTTCATGGGAAAAGTATGTACGGAAAGTTTTGGGTAACTGAATGTTTACTCTGATCTTTCAAATTCCGAATTCCTTCAGTTTATTCAATTATGCCCTGTTATTTCTTTCCTATAATTTTTCCTGACACTTATATTTTGTTTTGAAAATTTTGAAAAATCTCTGCTCCAACATTGTAAGATCATATTTCCCAGAGAAAGAAGCGAATGTGGACTCAAAGTCACTTAGAGCTGCATTTTTATTACTAGAAATTTGTGCGTCTTAGATAGTATGAAGTCCTTCTACCACGAGTAATAATGATACTAATCCTGTATAGATATATGCAATTTTTCATTAAAAGATATGGATAATCAAACATAGAATGTGTATACTTAAAAAAAAAAAAAATTCATATAATGTGTAAGATTTTCAATATTAGTAATAAAGTTAAAAAGGTATGTTGTTCTAATTGGTAGACACCATTACATCCAGATAGGACACAATATAGAAGTGCTACAAGCAGCATACATAAATCACAAGCATCAGCTTATCCGTTGCAAGCCTTCCGCAAGTTCCAAGGAGAAAGCAAATTTGATTAATGAAATTTCGATTTATGGCATTCTTGCTCTTGCCCTACAGCACCTTAAAGTCCATGAAGACCGAATTGAGCTCTTGATGACTTTCAGCACTCTGAATGATTCATGTAAGAATATCTTAAAAATCAAAAATCTCAAATGAAAGTTGCCGACATCACCTCGTCTGGGAGCCCTCTCCAATAGCCCTCAAATTCTCTGTCTCCCTTTTCCTGTCCCTACCCTGTCCCATCAACCATCTGTTAATGTGACTCACATAAATGAATGATTGAGATTCAATGAGACAGGGTAGGGATAGGGGAAGGGGGACAGAGGACCACATCCCTCTCCAATGCGACCCAACCAAATTTTCCTTTTCAAAGATCAAATAAGATGTGATAAAGCTGCTTGATGACTATCCCCCCCCCCATAAATAATCGAACTGCAAGCTTATGGATGAATCATCATTCAAGAAATTACGACACAACTTAAACTGAGAATACTATGAAATGATATGATCAACCTCATAAATCCCAAGAAAAGATATAGAAAACCCAAGTCGTATTGCTAGAGGATAATGGGATAGAATTGAAACTCATACTGAATAGAAAATCAGAAGTTGCAAAGGTTTGATTAGGATGAAGGTAAAAGAGGATGAGAGGAAAATTTGAGGAGACAAAATCTCCCTTTTCATACCATGAAACCAAGCACGAATTTTTTTATTGAGCTTTCTCAGACATTTTAGTATATTAACTAATTCCCAAGAAGACAAAAAGATATTATAAGTAAAAAATAAAAGACATAATGGAAAAATACATTAGGACAAACATTGGACTACAGTGGCTAGCCATCCACGTCAATCGTGCACTAACTCTAAAGAGCTTTTACACCTGACAAGACACAAGGTCATATTTCAGTCAATTAATCACACGCAATGATCTACAGAATGACGAATATGCAAACCCACTGTTGGAAGTCTATTTAGCATTTATATAAGAATTGTAGCACATCAGTAACATTATAATTTCTTTCTCCAATTTTATCATAAATAGCTAGTTATTTAGCAAAGGTTTGATCACTTATATGTGATCAAAGCATTCCAGGGGAGTCTAGCAACTCAAGCTCTTTCCCAAATTGAACATTTCTTTCTTGAGCAAAGAAATAACTAAAAAACAATAAATGTAAAATGTGTAAGTATGGCTAGAAATTCTCAAATCGTATGAGATACCATAAGAAGGTTTAAATTAAAAGACTTTTCCAAGATCATAACGAAGAAACAAAAAAATGTACTTCAATTCTCATATGACTCTAAACCTTAGGGTTGTTGGACATATTCAAGGCTTCAGCAAGTAAATAATCAAATAATATTTCCAATCATTTGGGTGCCCAACTACCCCATCTTGAACATGCACAATAATAAAACAAATATCAGTCAGCTTACTATTGCTCCTTTATTAGGCATTAGAAGTTAATTTATCTTATATAAAGCAAATGGAAAAAAAATAATCTTACTGAAAAGGACCTATGCTACCTGTTGACAATCAATGTTTGATAACATCGAATTATGGCTTATCTCATAGAAAACTCCTTTCATGACTAGAATTTGCAACAATTTTACAAAATTATGAATCTAAAATATTCAAATGAAATGCATGCTAACCTAAATGAAGTAATAAACCCCCTAACAAGTGATAAAGATGACTTACTGATGCAAAAAAACTTAAAGTATAAGAAGAATTAAAAGAGAAAAAATTAGTCAACCGTAGGTCTTAATTTGAGGGGATGAAGATTGTAAATTGAGTTGAATACAAAATATAAGGGCCTAAATTAGGTTATGTTAGGATTTCTTATTAGATAGGAACTAGTAGTAAGTTAAATATGTTATTCTATTTTATATATGTTATCCTAGTTGCTTAGGATTTATAGAATTTTTATTAAAATATGATTTAAATTTGTTAGAGTCTTTTCTTACTAGAATAAGGATTCTAAAACTCTATATATGTGTGTGTATTAAGCTCTTTATCAATAACAAGCAATCTAAAATTTTTCTACACACTTGAGTTTTTAATTAGAAGGTGTGATGCTTTCTTTTAAGAGTGAATCTTAGACCCTAGGAGTCATTCCTAGTTTCCTACTATCCATTGTTTCTAGTCCTCACTAAATTCCAACAAACCTAACTTACATTCTAGGCATCTCAAACTTATATTCTAGCCATATTAAATCCTAAAATCCTAAGCCTAAATTTCCAGCAATCCAAACTAAAAATTTCAAATATACAAAATCTAAATTTTCAGCATTCCTAGTCAAAATTCAACCTTGAAACTTGATATTCCAATAGCCTAATATCAGCCTAATGTCAAAATTTAACCTTGAAACTTGATATTCCAATGGTACAAGTGCAAGATGAGATACTCCTAAGAGTTAGTTATAGAAATATTAGACCTTATTGACTCTCAATCATAAGGTGTTCCAAGAACTAGTCCGAAAAACAATATCAAACAACAAATTACACTTGAGGGTGAGGGTGGAAAAAGTGAAATCTAAGACAAAGCGGCTGAAACTAATCAACAATAAATGGGGTTAGGAAATCAATGCCTACTGAGAGATTTAAGATAAAGAAATCAACCAGTAGAATTAGGAGAGTGCATGCGAGCCTTTAGAGGCCACGATAGAATTAAAACATATACTAAACTTGCTGACATTACTAAGAAAGTTTAGGTTAAAGCCCCTAATTTTGTAGGAGATATGGATCCACACTTGTTCTTAGACTGGACAACAATAATGGAAGATTTCTTTGACTGGCATCACATGTCAAAAGATCAAAAAGTTTGATTCATAAAGATGAAGTTAGTTGGACACGCTAAAATATGGTGGAGATTAGTAGAGGATAGACTTTGAAAAATAGGTCAACTATTAATTTTTGGTTGGGAAGAGATGAAGCTAAAGTTATTGAAAAAAATACATACCATTTAATTATCATGAAGATCTCCAAGATTAACTTACAACTCTTAGATAAAGGATTCTGTTCGTAATTAAGTAAAAAAGAATTTGATGAACTTTCTATTCGATGGGAAGGGATGGAGTTGAAACAACAACTTATATCTTACTACAAAAATGGTTTAAGGGTAGAAATTAGTAAAGAGCTAATAATGCAATTTTAGTAAGGGAAGTAATAAAAACATCACATGAAACATATTTTATCTTACAAAAAGAAATAGGAGAATTGTTAGCTGATTTTCAAGCCTTACACTGAATGATTTACTAGGTGAATTACCCCATTTATGAGACATTTAGCATGCTATTAACTTGTTACTTGGATCTTCTCTACCAAATCTACTAGCCTACCACTTGAATCATATTAATAATGAAGAGTTAAACAGACAAGTAGAGACTCTATGTGATTTCATTATGAAACCATCTGCAAATATATTGGTCAACACTTATGATGTTGTCTACATTGCTAAACTACTCTTTAAAGAGGTTGTACGTCTCTGTGGATTACCTTTAATCATTATCTTTTATCATGATGTAAAGTTTATGAGTTATTTTTGGAGAAATCTATGGAAAACATTGAACACAAGACTTCAATTTTCAAGTTCTTTCTATCCATAAACTGATAGAAAAAAGGAGGCAGTGAATAGAAGCTTGGGATAATTGCTAAGATATTTAGTTAGAGACAGTGTGAAAAATCGATACCTAATTCTTCCTATGGCAGAATTTGCATATAACAATTCTATTAATAGATCTACCAGTAAGAGCCCTTTTGAGATAGTTTCAAGAGTTCAACCAAGTAAGCTTATTAATCTGGTTCCTTTATCACAACAACATAAGTTAATGTTGAAGATGAAGGTTTTGCATAACATGTGAGGGACATTTTTTACGAGATACAATGAAAGATAATAACCACCAATTTTGTTTATAAATAACATGTGGATCAACATCGACGATCAGTGGAATTCAATGAAGGGGATATGTTGATAGTTAGAATTCGCCCTGAGTGTTTTAAAAATAAAGAAAATATGTTAAAAATAAAGAAAATATAAGAAACTTCATTCACAAAATGTTGGACCTTATAAGATCATCAAGAAGATAAGTGCTAATGCTTATGTTTTAGAATTACCAAGTGACATGGGAATATTTCTTATTTTTAATATTGTAGACTTACCTATTTATCATGGACAAGATAAGCAATCACCTACTATAGTGGTAAGACGTCTAGCCACTCCTTATCTTAAGTAAGAAATAGAGGATGTCCTTAATGAACAAATTGTAGGAACAAGATATAGAGGTTATCGATAGTTTCTTATCAAGTGGAAAGGAAGATTGTTTTATGATAGTACTTAGATTTTAGAATTAGAATTTCAAAAGTTAAATTCAAACATATATGAACAATGTTTTTCAGATTTTACGTCGATGATGATTTCAGATAAGCTGGGGAGAATTGATGTAAAAGATCTTACAATATATAGAAGAAATAAAAAAGGAAAAATTAATCAACCATAAGTTTTAATTTGGTGGGATGAAGATTAGTAATTGATTTGACAACAAAGATAAGGGCCGAAATTTAGATTATGTTAGGATTCCTTATTTAATAGGAAGTAGTAGTTGTAGAGGATAAGTCTAAGGAATAACAAACTCTAGATCAGGTCATACTACTTGTAACAGTTTACTATTATTTCTCTGTTTGTTGTAATTATCTCCTGTATTTTTGGTAGCTCTTTTTATAAATTATAACAATCACAATCAATGAATAATATAGAAAAATCAGTACCATTATATGGTATCATAGTAGTAAAACACTTCAATGAGTCCTTGGTTTAGGCCATATTCCTCATCTAAACTGCATTAACGGTCTATCCCTTGTCTCTTCCTCAGTTACTCTACCAATAAATCTGCATATAAATGTCTTGATAGAAAAACTAATCATCTGTATGTATCCCACCATGTGAAATTTGTTGAGGATATTTTCCCTAATCAAGTTCGCAATAAATCTCATGAGTTCTCTAACCTAGTTTGAGAAGTTTTCCTTATAGATTTTAAATAAGTAGATGAGCAACCTGATCATTCTTTAGCACCACGATAACCCGTCTTATTATATTACCCCTCTCCACTCCCTCCTTTTTGGATGCCACCAACCAAAGTCCACTTTCCTCTCCCACTAGAATCCCCTCTTGCTACCAATAACCTCAGTGCATCGTCTTCTTCCACTATGGAATCCCCTTTCTTTGTTTCCTCTCCATCACCTACTTAGACTCCATTATGCCAAAAAATTTCTCCTTCCTTATTACACTTACCCTTTCCTCTTCCTCCACCTCACCCAACTTGGGTTCAAAACCCTAATATGAAATACCATGGTGACAAATTTTTTAACATGACCATCAAGCACCCACTCCATACTACACTTGAACCATTCGTTGTCACCCTGGTTATCAAAGATCCCTTATAGCGTAAAGCTATGGATGTTGTGAGTTTAATTCATTTTTACATAATGGTACTTGGGAGCTAGTTCCAAAATCTAGTCATGTTCCCATCAGTTGCAAGGCGATCTTTCATTTCAAATGAAAAGCAGATGGCTCCATTGATAAGTATAAAGCTCGCTTTGTGGCAAAGGGATTTTTGCAGGAATTGGGGCGTGACTATTTTGAGACATTTAGTCTTGTTACCAAGCTGGTGATAATTAAAGTTGTGTTCTGTCATGCCTTGTCCCAAATTGGCCATTATGCCAATTGGACGTTAATAATGAGTTTCTTCATGGAACGTTGACCGAAGATGTCTACATGGGGCAACCTCTAAGTTATGTTCATTCATAATATCCTAATCATATCTACAAACTAAAAAAGGCACTATATGGCCTCAAGCAGACTCCTCGGGCTTAGTATACTAAGTTACAAATTTTTTTTCTTATTGCTAGTTTTCGCAAATCACTTGTAAACACCTCTCTATTTTTTTATAATTACAATGGCTTCATGGATTATTTTTTTAGTTTATCTAGATGATACTCACTAGTAACAATTCCATTTTCTTGGATTATTTTGTTTAGAAGTTGACAACCTATTTTTTAATCAAATATTTGGGTCCTTTGCATCATTTTTTAGGTGTCAAGGTAATTTCCACTCTAATAGGTATTTTTATTTCTCAACATTGGCACATTTATTATTTAATTGTTTGTTTTAACATGGATGGTGCGAAAGAGGCTACCATACCAATGAGTTCATCTGAGTCTTAGCTTACCACAAATTTATGATAAATCTTGTTCTAGTTTTGTTGGCTCTCTCCAATATCTGGCCATCACTCTTCCAGATGTGTGTTTTGTTGTAAACAAGCTCTCTCAGTTCATGCATGCTCCTACACAGCTCCATTTGCAAGCTCTCACAAGAGTTCTAAGATATTTAATGGGTACAATTCATCATAGGTTGTTTCTCAGTCGTGGATCTCTTATGCATCTTACTACTTTTTCTGATTCTAATTGGGGCAGTGTTAAGGATAATGGTTGTTCTACTACAACATATATGTTATTTCTCGGTTATAATATCATTTCTTGGAAATCCACTTGTCAAAAATCTATTTCTTGATCATCTACTGAGGATGAATATAAAGCCTTAGCAAGTGCTATTGTAAAGGTTTTATGGGTTCATAATTTACTTCATGACTTAGGTGCTCATATCCAGCAGCCACTAAGCTTATTTTGTGATAATACAGGTGTTATATATTTCTGTTCCAATCCAATTTACCATTCAACTATGAAGCATTTAGTTCTTGATTATCATTTCATTCATGATTATGTCGCTGGTGGTTCTTTTTGTGTGTTGCACATTAGCTCAAAGGATCAGTTAGCTAATATGCTTCACAATCAGTTTTTCCATTTTTGTTCTAAGATTGGATTCTTCGATGGATCCCCCATATTTTGAGGGCATATAATGGATAAGTCCAAGGAATAACAAACTCTCGATTAGGTCTTACTGCTTATAATAGTTCACTATTCTTTCTCTATTGGTTATAACTTTCTCATATTTTATCTCTTGTATTTTTAGTAGCTCTTTGTATAAATTATAGAAATCATAGTCAATGAATAATACAGAAAAATCTATCCTATTTTACATATATTATCTTAGTTATTTAGGACTTATAGAATTTTATTAAAATAAGATTTAAATTTATTATAATTTCCTACTAGAATAAGGATTCTAAAACTCTGTGCGTGTGTGTGTGTGTGTTAATGACAAGAAATCTAGAATTTTTCTACAAACTTGAGTTTTTAACTAGAAAGTGTAATGCTTTCTTCTAAGAGTGATTTTTAAACCTACAAGTGATTCCTAATTTCCTACTACCTATTGTTTGTGTTCCTTACGAAATTCTAGTAAAGCTAACCTACATTCTAGTCATCTCAAACCTATATTCTATCTATATTGAACCTTAAAATCTTAAGCCTAAATTTTCATAAATGAAACCTTAAAATTACAACTATACAAAATCTAAAATTTTAGCGTTCATAGGCAAAATCAAAATTTGAAAATTGATATTCTAACAACCTAATATCAACCATATTTCTTAATTTTGTGCTTTTAGTTTCTAGTTAATAATTCTTCTATTTGTCCTATATAACTTACTCAAGGTTCAAATAATTTAAAGTTTAATTACAGGGCTTTTTGATGTTGAGGAAATCAATTCAAATCTATTATACCACTAGGGCTATGCGACACTAGCAAGTAAAGAGAAATAATTATAAATAAAATGCAAAAGCAAAGATAGGTCAGAGAACATAATGTGCTCACGAAAACAAAATGACCATTTTTCTTCATGTAATGAAATCAAGAAAGTTAAATTGGCTTGGATAATCACGAGGAATCCTTTGGTTCTAGGATTGTTGTTTATACTCACCCCTAAAGTTATTGAAAGTCTTCCCAACTTCAGGTACGCTAAATATGTGTATATTATTATTCTCTGAATTTGAAATCAAAGAAGATGGAAGCAGATCTCTTCTTGAAATACCATCCCAAGTTGCCCATTAAAAAATCCAACTTTCACTCCCTGCCTTGCAAATTAGGTTTCCTAAGCATTTTGGTCTACCTTAGATATCATATCTTCTCTATTCAATACTAAAATTCCTTTCCTATTCTCAGCCACACGTATATCTGAAATGTGAAGTCAATATAAGAGTTGAAGCTAAGACCACAAAGCTTACTACTAAATGATATGTTTGGCTAGACCACTGTAAAGAATATTTTGAAATTAGAAGCAAAAAAGGTCATAGAAAATTTATGACAAAAACCCTAGATAGGTTTAATCGTTAGTTACAGATGAATTAGTTATGACTGTTTTAGTAAATCGTTGAGCAAGTATGAAGAACATCTTTAGTGTTGTATATAGAGGATGTACTAACAACATACAAGGAAGCGTAAACACAAAAAAAGACATATTGCAAGTTCATCATGATCTAACAAACCTGAGGATGAGTGGTGGGAATTGGAATTCTGGAATCCTGCACCTCCATCATAACTTCCATCAACTTAAGTCACCTTTAGCTCTCTTTTTTAATTTTGCAATATGCCAGGGGTACCACTGCATTGTTTCACCAACAGTAATATAAATAGAGTCCTTCAATGACCACTAGGAAAGAGCAAGAGTTCTCGTACAATAACCACCATAAACACTTAACTGAAAACAGAAACTCTTATGAAAAAAACACTGTACTTGATGGATAAAAGAGAGAAAGAGAATGATGTCAAAGAAGGAAGCAGAAGAGCGAGACGAAGAAGAATAATGTCGAAATACTAGCATTAACGATAAGAAAAAAATGTGAGTAACAAACTATCTAGAAATAAAACATGTGTCATCATCTTAGGGATTTGAATACTTTTATTAACTGTTGTAACCACTGAAACAAACAAAAATTTTTTGGAAATAAGTTGGTTCTTATTTTTATGTGTCTTCTCTTTTGTATAGTTATTATTTTTCTATGTTGTTTTCATAAAACATCACAATAAGTGGTATCAGAGTTAATGATTCTTGGATGTAGCATAATGGTAAAAAACACGAGGGAAGCTAAAGTGCGATAGATAGAAGGGGAGTTATTTAAATGGGAGGAATTTATAACGATATTAAGATGGAGGTTCAATGAACAAATTTTCAAAGATCTAATTGACGATTTGAAGAAACTTAAATAAGATAGGTCGGTGATGGAATACTATGTGCAGTTCAAAAAAATTCTAATAAATTAACACTTGCAGAAGCTTATTTGATAGGTTTCTTTCTAAAGGACCTTAAAAAAGAGTTAGAGTTAATAGTAAAGATGATGGATCTATCAACACTCCATTAAAGCATATGCGCTCTTTAGGAAATAAGAAGCTATAATAGCCTCCAATGTACACTTCGAAAAAGGAGCCAAAGAATTGGGGCATGATTGGAAAAGGAGCAAGCCTAACTCATAAAAAGATGAATCGAACCATTCCTCTAATAAAAAACAATCCAAAAGCTAACCTACTTCCTACACTGGGGCATTAAGGGAATATGAATAAGTCCAGTTACAACAAAATTTTGTGAGGCATGAAAACAATGAACAACAAAGAGTTTGATAAGCAAAGGTTGAGAAGATTATATTTTTAGTGAGATTAGAAGTAAATTCTAGGACACAAAAACAAGAAAAGGCAATTTCATATGTACATGGTAGAGGAGAAAGATACCACTAAAAATGAAGAAATCAATAAAGAACTATAAGAGGGGATACCAGTGAGTCCTAGGGTGTCCTTAAAGGTGATATGGGATTAAAGGAAGTTTAAACAGATGTGAGTTGTGGATAGTCAACAACAAAAATCCTTGCATGTTCTCATCGATAACGGTAGCACCCAATGTAGCAACCAACATCAAAAAGTGGATTAAATCTAGGAGATCAAAACGAACATCCAAGAATTCCAACTTTCCAGACCAAGGAGCAATTAGTTCTTTCATTATTCTTAATGGGTAATATGAATTATAAAAAGTTAAACATGTTCATAAAGTTCTAAATTTTATATTATCATTTATTCTGGATTTATTTTGTGACTTTGATTATTTTTTTTTATTTCAATACATATTAGAAGCTTGTGACAATTTTTATGCTTAAACTTGACAACAGATCGAGAGAGTGAGTCAAAAGTAATCAATTTTAGATTATGCAATGAGAGTTAGTAGTTTATTTGACCCACATTTATCAAATTAATAATCATTCGAAGAGGGATATTATTTGAGAAATTAATTATCCGATAGATAGCTTCGTGTATAATTGAAAACGCTAGGGAAAGTTTTGTGAATCAAGAAGTTGCAAATCTAGAATTTTTAAATTAAATTAGGATTAACTGATTAAATCTTGAGAGAGTAATCAACACCTAAGGAAATCTAGGATAAAACACATAATTTAGTCAACAATAGTAAAGGAAAGAAAATAAGGAAAGAATAAGTATTAAGTATTCAATCTTAATAATAACCCTAAATTTAATATACAACTCAATTGTTATATGATTATTTTCTTTGTTTTATTATTTTTCCTATGTTTGTTAATTATTTTTATTCAAATCACATTCTAAATACCTTAGAAAAATTTAGGTTCAAATTGTTAACCTTGCATAATCCTCGTATGAATGATAACCTTATATATTACAAGATATGATTCGTATACTTGTTGTATATTATAGGTTTTATTAGACATAAAACTTGCTCAACAAGTTTTTGGTACCATTATCCGGGATTTAGCTTTAGGACTATTTGAATTCCTTTGATCTAAGGAATTATTTGCCATTCTTGTGTCTTGACAACTGTATAAAAATAAGAATTACTCGAAGTTTAAGCAAGATCGATGAAACTCAAGCTCTTAACATCACAAGATAAGAGAGAGAAATTTGAAGAGTGATATACCAACAATAGATCGAAAGAACAATGGAAGAAGAGTACAATCATAGAGACCAACAACGGACCCTTATGGACTTTATGTGGTCAAGGATAAATGTTGCACAATAAGGCATCACTCAACCACTGGTGCAATCAATGTCATTCAAGATCAAACTAGCATTGCTGAATATACTACAGACCAATGTGTAGTTCTACGAGTTAGCTAAAGAGGATTCTAAGGCTCATTTAGGATACTTTTTAGAGATATTTGGTACCGTCAGATATAATGGAATGTTGGAAGATGCTCTTAGGATAAGGCTCTTTCCTTTCACATTAAGGGATAGAGCTAAGACATGGTATCATTACTTAAACGTAACCAATATCACGATATGGAAGCAGCTGGTGCTTACATTTGTAGACAAGTACTTCACTCTGTTGAAGATGAAAAGGTTGATAAAGGAGATTACTAATTTCCAAAAAAAACAAGGGGAGTTATTATATAAAACATGGGAGCATTGTAACGATTTGCAAATGAGATGTCCTCACCATAATCTACCAAAGGAGTTCTTATTTCAAAAGTTTTACAAAGGAGTTAATTCACCTATGAGAGGCACTATAAACGCAGCTTTTGGAGGATATCTAATGTGAAAGACAATTGAGGAAGTAGAGGAATTACTAGAGGAGAATAATAGATATCTTTAGACGACGGATAAAAGCAAACAACAGTCGACTTTTGGAGATCAAAAGGGAGTCACTAATGTCAACTCAGTAACAACACTATAGGTTGAGATCGTCAATTTAACAAAACAACTTAATAACTTGAAAGCCTCCTCATTAGCAATTCATCAAGGATGCAAATTATGTTATCAAGATAATCATGTTATCGTTGATTGCTTCTTGATGCAAAACAATAATATGGAGTAAGTCAATTATATGGGCACGCAATTTGGTCAAGGAGGAGGGAATAAACCCCACTCAAACACTTACAATCTTGGGTGGAGGAACTACGCAAAATTTTCTTGGTCTAACAATGTGGGAAATCAATTTAGAAATTAAGGCTTACTTAGATTTCAACAAGATAAGTCCAGTGTTAATGATTCAAAATTGGACAAGATTATAAATATGGATGAGGCCCAGAAGAGGTTGGAAGTGAAGTTCAAGTAGGTACCTAAGAACCACAACTCTTCCACTCACAACTTAGAGGTTCAAGTGAGCCAACTAGCAAACACATTGTCCATTAAAATCATTAACGCCTTCCCTAAACTTATAGTCATACATTGTCCTAAATGTACAAAATATAAACAAGTATAATGAGTGAGAGGGATGATTTGGTACTTTCCTATCATTTCTTAATTAGGATCCATCGACTATAAGTCTAACATCCTTGAAAAATATAAAAGAAAAGGGTAAAAAGAAACAAAACAAATAACATAATAGAAAATAAATCATATATTAACACAAAAGAAAACATAAGATAATATCAAATTTGAAATAAAATTAAAACTAACTTATAAGTTGCCTCCCATATAGTGCTTCTTTAACGTCAATAGCTTGACATAACTTGCACGTTTCCATCATCCAAAGTTTATGAACAATGTCTTGCTTCCACCCTTTTCTCCACAAAGCAGTTTCATAAGCAAGCCATTTATTGCAAGATAATCATTAGGACATAATTCATATAATTAATTAATCCAATTTCATGTAATAATGCCCCTTTAATGAAAAATTGTTAGTAAAATGAGGGATAATAAAACTCCCCGAGTCATTAACTAACTTGAACAGTTTGTCTTCGAGGAAGTTGGAATCCTCCATACTTAAGGTTAATACCAATGCCTTATTAGTAGTTTCCTTGCTTAATTCCTCCTCCAATTCTTCCTCAACATCCTTTGTCCTCTCGTCTTCTTCTTCTTTCCAGACAGAGTTTTCTGGCTCATCTTTTTCAATTCTCTTTTGCTACTCCTCTATTTTCTCTTATTAGAAGGAGATTTATTCTTCTTCTATGTCTATTGCCTCTATCATATTTTTATCCTCCTCCATAACAACAACAATTACCTCCTCATTCTCTTGGAATGCCTTTCATCCATAGAGTTTAATTTCACTTTACTACATTAATAGGCTCAAATAGTGTTTTGTGTTATGTTCATGATATTCAGTGAAGAAACTCTTTCTTCAAATTTGTGTCGACTAGCTTTATGTTTGATAAGGTATTACATTAATTAATCTATAACACTTTATTTTCCTTCTAAAAGCTCTTTTTGAAATATCCCTCCATTTATGAAATTAACCTTAGCCTTTTTTTTACTCTCAAATTCGTGTAAGGATTTCCATTAATTTCTCTCTATGACTTGCTTCCTCTTCTTTTTCCACTTCTTCTTCTACTGGGAACTCTTTTTGGAACTTGCCTCCATCCATGAAGCTAACCTTGTCATTTCCTAATTTTTGAATTTATGTTAGGCAGCTTTAATTTCAACAATTATTTCCATTAATTTATCTCTAAGCTCGTCATGATTCTTAAAAAGATTAGCATTCCATGTTCTTTAACGAATGTTTCAATAAGACTAGGTGCACCTACTTGTATATCATCATATAATATGTCCTTTTGGAGTTATGTAAATATAGTGCCCTGGAAAGCAAGTGTATTTACATGTAACTTTATCTTC
>JAOQMP010000004.1:11107264-11125586 GCA_027563575.1 Erythroxylum pedicellare
AAAAAAACATGTAAATTGTATGAGTAATGAAAGTAAAGAGAATTTTGAGGAATTATACTGATATTAATTATATCATACGAATTTGGAGATTTTATAGTATACAATGATGTTGTACAAGAGATTTGGTTAAAATCCAATGCATCATAATAAAGTAATTTTACATGTATGGAGATAACTAAAAGTCCTATGAGTTGAATATTCAATACATAATTTAGAGCTGCTATAGTAGTGATTGCTCTGAAAGTTTGGAGACAGTATATGTACAGGAACATATTGGATATATATATATACAGATAATTAAAGTTTAAGGTAATTATTCAATTGAGAAAATTGAATACAGGACTGAGACAGCGGATAGAAGTGTTGAAAGACTATGATTGTACAAATGAGTATCTCCCAGTAAAGTTAGTGTTGTATCTAATACAGCAAGTAGAAATCCTAATAGTAGTGAAGCACAAATTCAGATATTGAGGTTATCAGATCTAGCACAAAAAGAAGCATAAAATGTGGAGTTGAATTTTGGGCAAATCAAAGTACTATTTGCTATGGAATTGAAGATCAGTTTCACATGAAAGGATTAACCAAGCCCAAATTGAGGATCCAGAAATTATGAATCTTACTAAGAAATTGAAAATGAATACGAATTTTGAGTTTGAATAGGAAAAATGATACATTGTGATTGAAAAAAGAAGTATATGTACCGATAAAGGTGATACAATAAAGAGATTGCTAGAAAAGTACAAATAGTAACGTAAGTTATACATCCTATTAGGAATACACCGAGACATCATTTAGCAATTAAGAATGTCGAATCAAGGGAGTAAATATTTGAATTGCCAATGGTCTTAACTATCAGAGATATGCTTAAGGCTTATATTTTGGAGTTCATAGGAACATGAGATCAAAGTATAATTCTATTTGACTTTAAGCATCGTAATCATTGTCATAATGATTTCATTATAATACTGCATGAGGAGTTAGATGATAGAAAGAGTCGTTTGCTTTTGTATTGTGATGATTAAGGCCTAAAAATGGTTAAAGGCCAGAATTGATGGAGATGTTACTGATAGGTGAAATTGATCAATATTAGAACTTAAGTGATTCAAGAAAGATGAATGAGTTAGGTGGATCAACACCTAGTGTATGGAATATAGTGAGATATGTATTAACACTACACTGATGTGAATTATTAAGTGAAAGTTAAATTTATTTCTAAAAGTATCACCGTGCCAAGGTGTGCTCAGGCTAGGAAAAAGGATTAGCTAAGCCCGACATAAATAGGTTTTGTATGAAATAGTTATGAGAAGTGCTACTGAAGAAAGACATATTAGATTTGTAATGTGATATATGAGAGTATGTTAAGAATATTGATATGACAGGATATTCGTGTTATCGACACAAGAAGTGGAAAATTGTGAGTAATCTGAAGTATGTTGAGGGAACAGATAAGATAATGTGATATCTGAATAATTCATGGACGATTGATTGAATCCGTTAACTAGGGTGATTTGAAAAAAAATGATTTGAGTGACGAAGTTAAATGGAAAATAGAGAAGCACAAGAGGAAGCATGCCCCTGCCCCTAGATTCGTCAGGTAAGAATTTAGAGGAGGAAATTCTTTTAAGAGGGGGAGAAATGTTGGCCTCCAAATTTTTTTCTCGATGAATAAGTATGATTTACATCAATTATGAGGTCTTTATGAAAGTTTGTGGAATTAATTATTATGTTGATGTTAGAAAGATTATATGATATAGGTTGATTGAATTAAAGTGTTAAGGTTATAAAAATATTCAAAGGTGTTTATAGCAAGACACTTAAGGATAAAGAACATAAGACATATAAGGATGGGTAAAATGGACATTGTGTAATCGTTAAGGGTATAAAATGGGAGAAGATTTGTTGTCTTGCATTCTAGAAGAAGCTAGATGTGTGGATGAAAAAAAAGAGAGAAGAGAGAGAAACATGAAAAAAGAGAAGAGAGAAAAAGAAGAGAAACAAACTAGGTTTCAATTTTTCTTAGTCTTCAAAAGGGATTTTAGAGTTGAGCAAAAAGGGAAAAAGGAAGAGGAAGGTTAAAGCTTCAATTAGAGCCAAGAAATTCGTTGTTTGGTGAAGATTCAAGGGAGGCAAGAAAGACAAGAGAAGCAAGAGTAAAGAAATTTTGAGCAAGTCTATAAGCAAGGAAATCAAGGTGGGTACTTATTTATAATAGAGTAAATAAGCCACTAAATGTTTTCTTCAAATCAAAGTAGCTTAATGATTTCAATTACATCATAGATGTTGCATTTATTTGCTTCTTGGTTGAATTGTGAAATTGTTACATGTTTGCTACATGAATTGTGTTGATGATTTTTTGAAATTTTTTTGAAAATGCTTCTTTTTGAAAAGATGCAAGTTTATAAAATCAGGTTTTCAAAATGTTTTTTTTTTAAATATCTCATAAGCATGAAAAACAAGTTTCCAACAAGATGCCATTTGGGAAAACTGCTTTCGATTCATGAATTACATGTTATGTGGGTTTGGTGTAATCCATTCAAGAATGTCACGTATACATTGACCAAGTTAAAGGCTTCTCCCGCCTACCCGTTAGTGGCACGAAGCTCCTTCATAGACTTCCTCAAGTTTACGACTTCCTCAAGTTTACGACTATACAGGACCATTATATGGAAATGTGTAGTTCGTTATGTTCATGGATTTACCCAAACCATTCTGATGTGCTTATATGCCTATGATCTGTGAACAAGTTTGATGCATTCATGTTTTATGGTTTGTAATTTGATTACACGATGAGAAATTGAGAAACATGCATTTTATGAACTCAATGAAAATTTTCTACGACAAGTAAATGTTTTCAAAGGTTTTTGCTTGTTTTTCTGTTATAAACTATTACCCACGAGCTTTCAAGCTCACCCCTTCCCCTTTTATCTCATCTTTAGGTGATAGCTAAGAGACCAAGAGATCAAAAGCCTAAGGGCATTTCTCCTATTTTGCTTATTTTGTATTTTGAGTTGATTTTAGGAAAGCAATAAGTTTGTTTGTTTAAAGACCTTTTGTAATTGGAGATTTTGAGACGATGATATAATGTGGCTTAGAATGCCATTAAAGATTTGTAAAACTGTATTCTTTTGATGATAATGAAATGTGAATGGTGCACGGATGATGTAAGTTGAAATTAGATACATGTGTAGAAGTAATCAACTGGAGTTGATGATTTTGGAACATAAATCGTTGATATATATATATATAAATATATGTATGCATAAGCACGATACTATGGAAATGAAGATAGGAACTATGACCGATCAAATGTAGTTAAAGGTAATGAGACAAATAAGTTGAGATTTAAGAGGTTAATAAAATCATTTTGGCAGCTGAAGGTTTATACTCAGAACATTCCAAGTTTGCATAGTGCAAAATTCAAGACTTCCATAAGGTAAAATTCGTGTTATGACTTTAGGGCAAAATCTGAATTGATATAGGATGAATTTAACAAGTTGAATTCATGGAAGTTATAGCTTAGCTTTCTAGCTTTCCAACATTATAAAGTATGAAGTTTTTAGATATCGGAGTAAGAAGTTAAGATCCTTATAAGGTGAGATACTCAAGAGTATAGTTTGTATCGTTTGATGATGTCATATCATCTGGTGAGGACATGTCATCTAATGAGGATGCATCGTGTGGTGAAGACGTATCATCTGGTGATGATGTGACATCAAGTGAGGGCGTATCGTCTTATGAGGATGCTTCGTCTTGTGAGGACGCTTCGTCATGTGACGACGCTTCATCTTGTGAAGACGCTTCGTCTTGTGAGGGTGCTTCATCTTGTAAGTACGCTTCGTCTTGCGAGGAAACTTCGCTTGGTGACGTCATATCGTCTGGTTCATTGTTCAACTAATCCTATCATTTGGTACCATTTTTTATCCTATAAATGATAGGTTTTATCTTCAAGGTTTTCATAAAGGTTGTAGATCTTGAAGTCCTCTTTCAGACCAATTAAAGAACACCTTAATCCGATATCTTTAGAGAAAGCTATGCCAATTGCAAGATATCTTCTGTGTACTGTTCATCATCTTCTTCTAGTCACTGTTCATAATGTATCGTCTGGTCCAATTTTGACCCTTTAGATTACAAAATCTCACCTCAATGTCTCAAGAAAGATGTAGATATTGAAGTCCTCTTTCAAACCCTCCAAGAATGACCTTGATTTGATATCTCTAGAGCAAGTTATGCCATTTGTCCCGAATAGGTTCAATATGGTTGAGGATAGAACCTTGTTTGATTTTCCTTCGGCCATAACTTTGTTATCCGACCTCCAAGTGAGATGAATCTTATGTCTAAACAAACTAGAGACATAGAGCTACAGATGATATGAAGGAATAGAATTTTAACCCAATCCCTAAGACTTACAATTTCTGGATGGGAATTGTTATTCGACCTCTAAACAAAGTGATCCTTGAGCCAATAAATTGCTCACACATCGTGCTATCTCTCCACAAAAATTGACGGCATTCTAAATTGATTGGATAAAATTTTTGATTGAAGGAAAGTGAAAGAATCTATTGGAATATTATGAACTGGTGTTATTTCACTAAACCTGCTTCGACATTTCGAATATATCTAGATCTGTAGGGTTCCAACTAAGATAATTTTTGATGTAGACTAAGCTAGAGACATAGGTTTACAAATTATATGAAGAGGTCGAATTCTAATTCATCCTATAAGATGTTCAATATCTATATGAAAATTAAGCATAGAATAATTGCTTTAATATAAGAATGATTCGGACACTTACGGTATCAGAGAATGAAGATGGACCAAGGATGACTAATGAGGATTAATTGGAATAACCATGCATGGTAACAAGAAAAAGCACACGTTTTAAAACTTCGAATGTTGGGCTTCGGAATAAGGGTCCAATAAGAACTCTTGCTTCTTTATGGTTTGATAACTAGTGTGGTTAGGGAGCTCTCATCTTAATCAACAGGTAAGGACTGCACTCTTTAGGTTCTGAAGAAAAGCCAAATTGAATGAGCTAATAGAAAATGGAAATTGATCTTTAACTTTAAATTTGATGAGGAGCTTGTTTATCTCCCAATAACCAAATACTTTGTAGTACCTCTAATCATATACTGCAGAGGATATCAAGATTATGCTAGTATAGATTCAACTAAGACATGCTATTAGACATTATCAAAAGGATAAAACATATGACAAGTTCCAAACAAGACAAAGAAGTATAGATGGTGGTAATAACAACATGTTTCTAAAAGATTTCGAAGGAAAGAAATTCCAAAAGATTTGCATGGAAGGCTAGAAGCTCATATACACTTATAGAGCTAACAAAAGCAAGAGTAAAGGAGCATCTTATCATAAATCATATTGTAAAGAAATGCAATAAAAGGTTGGATATTTCTTGGAGAATCTAGGACTTTCAACCTATTGTAACTTAATTCATTTCAGGCCTATGTTAACTTAATGCTTTCTCCTAGTATTTTTTGCTAAAATGTAATGTATATAAGTTATATGGTGTGTTTAAAGACGTACCCCTAAGTGTGAATTCTTGTAACTGATTTCCTTTTTATATTAAAATTAAAATTTAAAAATTATTTTAAGGCCATCTTTAGGATAATTAGTGGAGTTGTTAAGGGAGATTTTTGTAAATAAGGCCTTATCCATATTTAAATTTGATCGTTTGATTTACCTGAGCAATCACTTTCTGAGGACAAAGAATAAGAGCATTACAAATTATTATTTCCTCACCTTGAGCACCAGATATTTCAATAATAGAATAATTATTGATAGCATAGGAGCTAAGATCTTCCTCATTTAACTTAAAACATATCAAAAGGATAATTAAGAATCATAGTTGCATTTATTTGCTGGCCTTTACCAAAGTCATCTAGAAGCCCTATTAGCTCATAATAGTCACCATTAGTGAATTTCTTACTAGTGGCATGTTAAACTTTACCTTGATATTTTAGAAAAGGACTCCATTGGTAGGAGACCTTGACAGAATCCTCCACTAGCATATCATTGTCTTCAAGCCTTAAGAGAGGGATTGACTTTGGAAAACCTTGTTTTATCTCAACTAGAATGCATAAATCGACATGCCCTATGCTTTATTGCCTCATTTATACTAATTGGCTTCCTAATAAAGCTAGCTAAATGGATAAGTATCCTTGACCTAGAAAGTATTGCCTCATTTATACAAATCTATTTCCTAACAAAGTGAGCTAAATGGTTGGGTCCATTAGTGGACCAATACTCTAAAGGAATTGCATGAAAGTTATTACCTCATCCATATAAATTAGCTCCTTAATGAAGCTAGCTAAATGGATAAGTTCATTAGTGGATTAATACTAGGAATTATATAAAAACTTACCCTTATAGAGACTTGCTTATAAATGCTTTCATCCAAACATATCCTAGGTTTCCAAGCTTGTAAGAAAAGAAGGATGTTGGAGAAATGGCAAGGTTCACCTTTCAAAACATCTAAAGCACCAATATCTGGAAAAAAAAACTGAGTTGAAGCGTCTCCTCTTCACTAAGAAGCACTCCACAAGTCCCTTGACTTCCATTATTTCATAGCCCAAGCTATGGATAGGGGAAAGGTTGTTTTTTTATTCATTTCTCTAAGACAGAAACCTACAATAATTGAAGACCAAATCTTACCCCCTTTTTTAAGGACTTTCTTGGGGGTTTGAGGGGGAGACAATAGGCGAACCAGAAATATTACATAAATAGTAGTGCAATTTAACAAGGGTAGCATCACTAATCATTTGTTTCCAATTAAGTCAGGGATTAAAGGATTAAGAAAGAAGAACAAAAGGATATGAGGAAATGGTAGTAAAGGACAGAGGTCCAGGAAAAGAAGTTGAGTTAGGATTCAGAGTAAATAACTTGGTTTGAGAGGAAAAGGTTGATGAAGAAGCTCCTTTCTACTGATAATGTCCAAAGATTGAACTTCCAATGGAAGAGGCAAGAAATGTCTTGGGGAAATGGAAATATTGAAGGCTAAAAAATTAATTCAAACAACAAGAAACCAAAAAAAAGGGAAAGAGCTTAACAACACAAGGAAATAAATTCAAATTATTGTTATAAGAATAGTAATATAAGACATAGTAATTAACAAAATGAGTTAAATACACCTTGATTTCCTAAAAGAGAGAGGATGTTGAGGATTGGAAGCTCGACACGAACTAGAGTGGTGAAGAAGAGACATTTGATTTGCAATTTTGGTGCAAGAATATCCTTCCTTTTTGACAAAAGAGTTTTTTAACAAATTAGTTAAGTTTTTAACCAATGAATAGATTTTGATAAAGAGATCAAGATACTCTTTTCTTTTGCTTTATGATCTTTTACTAATTACCAAGTATATCCCATTAGAGATAGGTATACTGACCCAAATTTCTTATTAAGATGAACTTTGTCTTTAGATTGAGTTTTTTTTAATGGTGAAATGAATTTGAGTTTTTAGATTATCTAACAAATGTAATTAAGCTAGTCAAACATTCAAAATAAACCATCAGAACTACCTCCAACAAAATTACAGTACAATACACCATCTATAACTCTTTATGATCTTTTTCTTAGTTTATTTGAATAGTAATAAAAATATAAAAGAAATATTAAACAAGCCATTGAGATATTAAAAAAGGAATTGTCATAAGAAAAATCTATGGAAGAGATTATATTAAAAGGTTCTTAATATCAACTTAAAAGAAATATAAGACAAGAAGCTCAAATGTAAGACTGCTTGGATAACTTTTAGGAAAGTTTGCTTAGTAGTCAAGTATTGTAAAGAAAACAAACATCTACAAGTGGAGTAGAAGTTATGAGATAAGCGGACTATTTAAGTATCGTTGTAAGTAGTTGAAGTTTATGTTTTCTTGTTTGTGTTAACCTTATATAAGTATCATTATGGTGTTATACAATCTACACTATTTAATCTTGGTATAACAATTTATTGTTATTACTCCTTGTATGATGATGTTATAATAACTCATTGTGATTATTGCCTTCAATATTATCATTATATGCTAAAATTACAAAAATAAAAAAGATATAGAAATATTTTAAAGGGGAATATTTATATATGAATTTCTTGAAAGATCTATAAAAAAATACTTACATATTTTTAGATACCATTAACAATAGATATTTTACATAAAATAGTTAAAAAAATATATTACTTTAAAAGAATATAATTGAAAATTTGAAAATGTATTATCAAGTATTTTAATTTGAGTTGGGATAAAATTTGGTATCAAATATGTGTTTGTTAATATTAACTAGATTAATTGAAATAATTTTTTGATTCAAATAAATAAATAAATTACATACTATATTTTAAAGTACAATTTTAGAAAGAAATTTAGCAATTATTCAAATATTTTGCGAGGACATGAGTGCTATGATATAAAGAATACAATAATATTAGAGGTCGGTAAAATTGTAATTCATAAACAACAAAGTTCAATATTTAAGGGTAAAATTACTTTTTGAATATAAAAGTGATCCTAAATTCAAAACTTTTTAGTCCTCAACACCTATATCATATTAAGTCATTAATGAGGTCCTAACCCTCTCAGACCTGTACTTCTAAACTTCATTGTAATATTATAAACTATAGCTCAAATTGTCGCCTCAAAGGCTGTGGTCCAAAGCCAAATGATTGTTTAAATCCTACTGGACTATTTATATGGAAGCTTTCGATCGAACAAATTTGGAAATAGTTATTAATCATAGCAAATCATATGTATTTGTCACTGGGGTACAGACATGAGCGACAGGAATTTCACGCTTTCATATTGTACTCCCACGTTCTTTGCCACAAACCAAAGGCATCGATCGTAATAAACTTTAGCTAGGCATTTGGTCATTCATCTCTCCGTGCTGCCTCTACCTGCAGAACCCCAGCCAGAAGCAGGATTATTACTAGGTACTTGATTTTGCATCTATACTCACTAAAGTGAAATAACTAAATAGTTTTTAATAGTTTTATACCTAATGAGCGGCTAAAATTCGTAAAGTATATGGTTGTGCTATTGTTCTTTTACATTCTCGTAAGTTTGGAAAGGACTATTTCATACGTCAAATTGGTATTGACCCATGAAGAACTTAATTGGTTCTTTTTTACATTTGACTTTGGCTAATATTAATTATTATGTATTGGAGACTAGAATTTCATAAAAGAAAACAAAAGTGAAGGAATAAGAATTCAATCCATCAATCCTTTCTTAATTAAGGAATACTAATAACAAGTAACCTGTTAAAAGTATTTCCAATGTTTATAGAAAACTTTACTTTTTAGTTTGTTTTAATATTGAGTCAAAACCACAAGACCAAAAGACGACATCAATGGTAGGCGTGTAAGTAACATAATGAGTCGCATCAAATTTCTAGTCTAATTTATATATATTACGGATTGAATTTTAATGATAGCCAAGAAGGAGAGATTATAAAATCTAATGTGAAAAATAAATACAAGAATTTTAAAGAGAAAACCTATATAAGATTACAGAAAAGATTATTAACTATGTTTGTTAGATCCATGAGTCTTTAAATCTAAAGTAGGATTGTTGTTGTTGAACTAGTTAGTGGTTGTAGATATAAAATTTAATATTAAAATTTATCAAATTTAATATAAAATCGCTTTAATGGTTAATAACCATTAAAGTGATTTTAATATGGTACTGAACCGGGGTAATCTGGTTTTGAAGTAATGTGAAAAAAAAGAACAATATTCGATCAGTCCTGGCCCTGGGCATGGGCAGTCGGGCACCTACCTAGGCCCCGCCTTCATAAAGGGCCCTCCATGCACACTCATTCTTGCACTGTTAACGTTAAAGGCTATAAAGAGACTAACTAATAGTTTGTTTGAAGTAGAAATGGTTAAAAATGAATCTTAAAATTAATTTTTTTATTGCTTATGTTGAGCAAGTTTTACAATTTATAAAACCCTCAATAATCCACAAGTGCACGAGTTGTACTTTGTAATATTGAAGGGTCGATCCCACGAGGAGGGTACTAGCCTAATCCTAAGTTGTCTAAGGCTTAGAGAAAAGAATACAAAGAAATACAAACTGCACAAGTGAACTCAAAAAGTAAATATGAGAAATTGATTAAAGAATTGCAAATCAAAAATTTAAACAAAACATAATTAAACTGAGCAATCACAAAGGTTAGAATGGAAATTCATTAAGAGAGTTAATCAAGTTATGAGAGAGGCGATTTTACTTATCATTAATGCTAATCTAGCTATTTATGTGTTTACGGGGTGTTAGTTCTAGACGGTCATAGGGTTGATTATTCTCTTTTAAGTTATAACCATTAAACCCTAAATTGTAAACCCTAATTTAATTATAGGACTTGCAATCTCTTAATTCACAAATTACCCACAATTCTAATTAGTTCTAAAGCTCTCGGATCTCGCATGGGATCTCTCTCTATGAAATTGCCGACTAGATTGATTAAGTGGTCAATTAGATCACCTATCTCTCATTGATCTGATCTAATCATTTTTGTCCAACTGACCATCTCAGTTTGTTACCGAAACATGAAATGCATTAATCAATCATAACACCCAAACCAATAAACACATAAATAACTAAATCCATATTAACTCAAAGTAAAATCCCAAAGGAGAGTTTAGAACATTATCAACAACCCAAAATCCATTTCCACACAATCCATCTCAACTTTAGACATTTAAATGGAAAAGGAACTGAAGAGAAAATGGAACTTAAGTTGGAAAAATCGGGAAGATAGTGGCATCAGGATACCACCTAATCTGGAGAGCAGCGACTTTAGGATCCATTTCTTCTTCCTCTTCTTCTTGTCTCTCTCTCTTCTTTTTTTCTCTCTTTAGGGTTTCCAAGAGTGGCTAAATGTAAAGCTGCCTCTTCTTTTCTCCTGTTGTTCTTTAAATAGTTTTTTGTGTTTTGGGTAACCATAGGATTTTTCTCGGGTTCGAAAGGTTCAAAAAATCTTTCGAAACATGAAGTTCATAAGCGCTTACGCGCTTGCCCCATGGAAGCCATGATCGTGGCTAACATTTGAGCCTTCTATCTTATTTCAGCCCGAATGTCTTTTTAAACTCCTTTATTCTTCGATATTGATCCTGAAACACTAGCAAACACATCAAGGTACCTCAAAAACATAATATTTAAGTTGAAAAGCTTGTACTAACTCATAAAATACTTAAAACACAAATAATTAACAAACAAATACAATTCTAACCTAAACACATACTAAATGATCGAATTAACGGCTAAACACATATCAAACTATGCCCTAAAACACGATACAATTTACACTTATTAGTTTATCACATTTTTATAAAAGTCATCTAGTTTTTTTATACAATATCAAAATCTGCTACTTCAATTTTATTATTTTTAAAACGAACTAACATCACGTTTGTTTGACCAACAATATTTAAAATTAATAATTAAACTTCGCCTTTTAATTCTGAGAATTATAAAATTTAATTATTAAGGATATTATGAAACAATTCGTAAATGTTAACTAACATAAATACATTAATTATTTTACTCTCTGGAGAATTATTGCCACCATTTTCTTTCTATATTTAAAAATGTTCGATTAATAAGTTGATAAGATTCAAATAAAAAACTTATCACAAGAAATTTACAATAAAGGCCCCCTTTTTTTGCATATTTTCATTATTTTTTTGGGAGTAATTAATTCAATTAGGGATGACATCGTATGTTGGATACAATTCAACTCGAGTTAAATTTACATAGCATGAATATTTTTAAAAAATAATATCACTTTGTGCCAATTTAAAAATATTGAAATATCAATTTGAGCTAGGTTAAGGGCATATCTCTTGTCTAATCTAACCTTTTGTCAAGTTTAGAATGTTATCCAAATGTTTCAATTGTTTAGCAAATTCTATTGATTATACTTGTGATTATAACATTAGCTGAGTGAAGTTTTTTAAAATTAAAATTATTGAAAATCTATTTGAGGTCATCAATATCACAAAAAGCTATTTTATGCATCAAGAAGGATATTTTGGACAATATTGATCTTGGTATTATTATTAATGATTTTGTATCGAGAAATTGTTTTCATAAATCATGATTATCTGTGTGCTTGTTAGTGCAATTTTATTGGTGTTTTGCAATGTAATATTGTTGTTCGATTGTTATACTGTCATTTTGTTGTTATTACTATTATTTTTAGTGATTTATTATTGCTGACATTTGAGAGATATTATTAAATGATGTTATGATCATTTAGTATTTTGTGAAGTATGTTGACTTATAAATTGAGTCAAATATTGTAATAGCCTGTCTCTATATTTAGGGGCCTAATAGTTAGACTAAGTCATAGGAGTTATATCATTTGAAAATTCTTAAGGTACATTTCATTTACATGCATAACATTCGCATACACATTTAAATCATGATTTAGAAACGTTACAAGCATAGTATATGCACTCAATGGATGTATTCTAGGGTATGAAAGGTTTTAAGTGATTATGATGTCTTGGATTTTGGTTTGATAGATCATAATTAAAATTTTCTGATTAATTATTACAATTGGGAAATTGGTGAATAATATGTACATTTAGTCTAGGGAAAATGTTAAATGGCAATATAAATTGACACATAAAAATTTAGGTTAACTAGGCCTATGAAATAGTGACACGTGGCAGTGGAATTGAATGACAAATGGCTTAGAGATTGACAAATGGACTAGGTATTTAAGTGACTTTTGGAAGCTTAAGCAGAAGACATGTAGCTTGGGCCTTGACTTGACAAGTGTTTTAACAAGTGTCTAAACCCTCACCACACACTTACACTCCAGGACCCATACACGCGGATGGACATCTTCTCCATTTGTTTTTGCTAGACGCTTTCTTATTCTCTTTATCACTTCCAACATACACACACAACTCTCATAACCTTGAGTTTTGCCCAAAATTCTACACCTTGCCACTCTAATATTTTATTGTCTTCATCCTACTGCTGAAATCCTTTTCTGTTTCCACCTTGTTCTTGGAGTTGTGTTTGTATGCTTGGCAGGCTAAGGTAGCTTGATCATTGAGGAGGCTTTTAGCTAAACAAGTAAGTGATTTATTGATCTATTGTGACTTATGTTAGCATAACATTCATGATGATTAATTAGGGATGAACTTGGCTGTGGTATTGATGATGAAGTTGTGTTCGAATTTGATGGATGATTTAGGTTAAGATTTGATGTAAAAGTGTAGGTGAATTTATGCTAAAAATAGTTGTTATTAAAGTTTCCTTGAACTTGGAAAGAAAAACCCTAAGACCACATGTATGATAGTGAATGATAATTACTGTTTTGGTTTTTGATATATGAAAGATAGATAGTTTATGAGTTGCCAATTGGATAATTTTATATTGGCGATGAAATTAATGAGGAACTAAAGTATAATTAAGGTATAATTGACGTATAATTAATGGACCATGATGAAGGTATTTTGAATTTGGTATGAAGATGTGAAAATTTGGAAAGAATTGAAGGAATATGGATAGAAAACTTTTACGTCACTCATCCCACAATCATGGGAAGGTACCCCACGATCATGGGCAATGCTTTGAAATGGAAAATTTTATTTTGTGTGATTGTTGAACCAACTAAAGATAAGTCATTTTACTTTGGTGCATTTGGACTTAATTAGAGCTTGAAATGAACCTAGTTTGATGTTGGATTGATTAGTTAGGTTTGATAAGTCTAGGTTGTTAATTGATGTGATCACTTAAGAAATGGATTGTCTTGAAATCAATGTACTTTAATCTAGAATTTATGAGTTATTAAAGGTACAAAAGTGTTCTATGAATGCGAATGTGATTTAAAGGATATGAGTCATGTGAATCAGGTATGAATGAATGAGAATTGGAAAATTGTATCAATATATAATCTTAGAAAAGGATTGGTGAATGTATAAATTATAAATTTAGAGAAATCAAACTTACTTAAGGCATAACCTAATTATAAACAAGTTATGTACGAGCTATAATATTTGAATAATTAAGACTTGTGATTAAGGATACATACTCGAGAAAAGTCAATTGAGCATGCATTAGATATGACACATATACATATGCATGGTTGAATAATTATGTGATTGATCAACTTAATAATATGTGAATTATGTGTGTATTGCATTATTAAAGAAGCATAAATTGATCGTTAGCATCAAGATGTCATCAGGTTATTAAGGAAATAGCTTAACTGAAGCATACATTGAATCAACCTAAATGTGTAAAGTCAATTATATGTGTGCCTCTGTTTGAATTATATGTGTATTGAGTTAACCTAGATGTTTCTCACTATGAATGACTTGATTTTGATTAACTTTTAATTATTGAATTGTTATTTATATGAATGTGATGATTCTGGATATTATTGGTCTGAGGAGTTTGATATTCGAGAATGTATTAGAAGTGTTTTCTAATTATATGTGAAATGTGGAATGTGTGAATGAATAGAATGTGAATATCAAACTTAGATCTAAAGGAAGTGATACATGACTTGTGTACATCGAATAAGGAATACTGAAAGTATAATTTGTAAATTATCGCATCTCATTACATTGAAATTCATGAACAGATAAAGGAGTTGTGACCGGAGTAGCCAACGTGTGAGAAAGAGCTTTAATCTTAGAAATTTGATAAAGAACTTTAGACTTAGATACAATGAGCCCGGTATCTGCAACGAATACAGGACAAAAAGTGAAAATGAATTGGAGTAACATGTGCACTTGCATATGCATTCTTATATATTAAATGATCGAACTAATATGTCTTATTGAATGACTGAATTGACATGCCTTATTGAACTGAGGTGAAATAATGAATTGTTTAAATCTACAAAGAATGTGATGTGTATGAATTACTGAATTACATACTATGCTTGATGAATTGAACTTTATAAGTGTTATTATATTATGACATAAGTGAGCACATCGATGATGGTTCACTCACTGAATTTGCAAACTCATCAAAATTGCAACATTATTTTTCATGCCTAAAGGAGTTCTAGCTCTTAAAGTGATAAAATAAAAGTATAGTACCTATGTTTTAGGGACAAAATGGTTCAAAGGTCTAGTAAGCTGATTTTGAAAAGTCTAGGTAGAGTATTTTGCTCTAGCATCCCATTTCATGTTAAACATTTTGTATGGAGTTGTAAACTCTCACATAATATCTAATGGTTATACATGAGTTATAAATTGTAATGACACAATGAATGTAATGTTTGTGAATGAAACGAGAATGCTTGATCTTTTGAAGATCTTGTGATACGTGTGATGCTATAAATAAGATAATGTGTTTGCTCTAACATGCCATTCCTGTAGGGTATATGCTTGGATATACTCTGGTATGCTAGGTATATGCTTTATGAGAGTGGTATATTACACTTATGTTTGGATATTAAATTTTAATAATAAAAATATGTTTTTAAAGTTTATATAATTGTATATTAAAGATTTATTGGGCCCTTCATTTTACTTTACCCAAGGCTTGTAAAATATGAAGAACGACTCTGTATACGAGCTGAATTAGAGCGGTTTTCCTAAGCTACCTAGGTCAAATTTCTTTTTTAGATTACCGAGGTGACAGATAAAAGATTTGATTCTTCAGTTTCTCTTTCAGACCCCCGTCTTTGAATTAAAACGATGATATGTAATTAGATTTCTATCTAACATGTTGTGTAAATAGAAATAAATGAAAGCATCCTTGATCGTTAACTAGTTGTAGCCAGTCTCCATGTTACTTTTGTAGATGATCACTAATTCCAAGCTTAATAGACTATAGGAAGTTTTGATGTCTTAAAAACCAGTTACTATCTGCAAGCACTATAGCTCCCAATGAGCTTCGTGTAACTATGGATGGCCTTTTGAGGGCCACCATATATAATGCAATGGTTAGTCAAGTGTGACTATATCCTCCTGGTGTCCATTCCACAATTGGGAGACAATAACACAATTTTCCAAAATATCCACGATAAGAAACATATCTTCAACTTCTACCAGTAAAACAATATGAGAATAAGAAACCTAAAGATGAAACAAACATCAAGATTTATGAATAAAAACCTCCACTGTAGAGGGAAAAAACAAAGAACCAAATTGAGAAGCAAATCTACTAAACTCAATAAGTATTTACAAAACGTTAATCTCTCACCCCACAACAACTAGTTATCTTACAAATTTTTAGGATTAAAGCCAAATTTGATGTCACAATCAACAAACACTAAAACCAATCCTAAAAGCAATAAAACAAGGATGAGAATACAACATTATTTGTCCTCATTATGTTTTTCCTCCGACTTTTGCATTCTTACTAATGTTTTGACCCACAATCAACATATCATCAACATTAAGAACAAGAATGAAGAATTTTTCACCTGAGAAGTTCTTGAGATACATGCAAGCATCAACATAAGTTTGCTTGTTACCATGATCCATGTCTAACTTTTAATACCACTACCTTCGAGCTTGTTTTAAGCTATATAGGCTTTTCTTCAACTTGCAAACCAGATTTTCCTTACCTTTAGCTTTGAAACCTTTTAGTTGTTCCATGTATATCTCCTCTTCCAAATCTCAATGCAATAAGGTTAATTTAACATCCAATTGTTCGAGTTTAAGATCCAAACAAGTATTTAGACTTAAAACTGTTTGGATTAATAATACTAGTGAAAAGCTTTCATCAAATTTCATACCCTTATTTTCATTGAACTCTTTCACTATTAGCTTTGTGTTGAATGCAAAACATACTATTAGTCTTAGGCTTAAAACCGCAAGTAGATAGATTGTACTTATAGTTGGAAGTGGATATCGATCCCACGAGGATTGTACTTAGGCACCACTTAATTCAGGTTGTTCTTTGTTTAAGAAATCGTTTCACTTGAACTTTTTAAAAAATAAAATAAAGACAAACTAAAAGTAACAAAAAATAATTCAACCCAAACCAAAATCGTAAACTAAGACTTTGATAAAAATTAGGATTAAACATTAGGACTTGTCATTATCCCTATTTGCTTCTCTCTGATTAATTGATTCAATTTATTTTTGACGCAAGATTTCCTAAAATTGTTGCTACCCTCTCTTAAGGTGTAACTAATAGTTAAATAAATTAGAATTAACTTTGGGATCTGTCGATGTGCAGAGCCTTTACTAAGCATTTAACTAGATATGAAGCTATCCTATATGCAATGTAATGATCTATTGAAATCTCTTCCTAATAAATCAATAACTTGTTATTTATACGTCTATTAATCATCAACTTTTGTTGTACAATTAATATAGATTACCAAGCTCACTCTATCAATTTATTGCAAGATTTAAGCACAATAAATATCACAAACATGTATATCATTAAATCGATAACCAAAGGTTCACAAATAGTTCAAACAATAAATCATATAATTTGTTTTAGCCAATTATAATATCCGTAATATCCCTAACAATCAAATAACTCGTAATAAACATACTAGAAGAGAAGGAAATTGAAATAAAATTGGATAGGGTAGCTCCTCCTCTTCTTTGCCCGAATTTGGAAAATCTGGATGACGGGGTGCTCTTTGCCCAATCAGGAATGAAACCTTGAATCTCCATCTATCTCTAGGATCTCAATCTGTCTTTTGGCTCCAGGAAACAAGTTCCACGACCCTTTGGCAGCTCTCGGGATTCTCCTTCTTATAAAGTCACAAAAACCTAAAAACATACAAGAAACTAGTTTGTCTCTTTAACTTCCAATTCCCACGATCGTGGGAATTATACTTGTGCTTCCCATGATCATGGGTTATCTTGACATAAACTTTCTCCATAGATTTCCCACAATCGTGGAAAACATGCCCTTTTTTATGGTCGTGGGTTCTTATTTCAACAACTTCAATTCTCTTCTCTTCTCGTAGTCCCTAGCTCAATCATAAAGGTGTCTATCCTCCATTCCTACACAAAAATGATCAATTCCTACCCTAAAACAATATCAAGCACAAAAGAACAACCATGAAGATCAAACTAAACAAAAACAAACAAAACAAGTCCTAAAACACAATAATACTAACCTACTATGCAAGAAAGACATACCAAATACTTAGAAAATGCATACTAATGCATAACTATCAACTTCCCCACACTTAAATCCTTGCTTGTCCTTAAGTACAATCAAACTTAACCAATCAATTCCATCACTTCATTTTTCATAAAGATCAAAACATGTGATCCCTCAAAGTTTAGCCAACTTAAGTATCAAGCTATCAGTCATATCATAGCTACTCTTCATTAGTGTACATAAGCAAACTCAATTTATGG
>JAOQMP010000004.1:11135600-11176177 GCA_027563575.1 Erythroxylum pedicellare
TAAAATATGCTTAGTCAGGGTGTAGGCCGGGATTGAACCAAAGAACCGGGTCCCTACCAAATTCCACATCTTTATCATTTTTTACATATTTTCTTTAATTTGTTTTTATTAGTTAGTTTTATTTTATTTTCTTCTTCCAAAATCCAAAAACCCCTTTTTTCCTAAACACCGGTTAATTTCATTCCATAAACTTTACACACACTCTCTGTGGAATCGACCTAGACTTACCACGACTATAATAGTAGTCTAGTTATTTTATTTTGACTAACGTAACGACAAGCAATCAGCTGGGCAACCTCAAGTCCTTAAGTTTCACAATGAAGGCACTCAGCCAATCTATAACTCCCTAGGTGTTTTAGGCACCGATTTCGATAGAGCAAAGTTAAGAAGATAAGTTGCTGTTTGTATGGCATATCCCAAGAATGATTATAAAAGGCTAACATAGTACATCATTGATCTTACAATTTCCAATAGAGTCGTATTCCTACTCTCTACTACATCCTTCTGTTGAGGTGTTCGAGGAGCTAGCAAGTTGGAAACAATTCCATTGTCAATTAGAAATTGTTGGAATTCTCCAGATAAGTACTCACCACCTTGATTCGATCGAAGTTGTTTTAATTGCTTGCCTAGCTGCTTTTTAGCTTCATCTTTGAATTATTTGAACTTTTCAAAGGACTCACTCTTTTTATATATTAAATACAAATAGCCATTTCTAAAGTAATCATCTATAAAGGTTATGAAATATTCATAACTTCCTCTAGCTTGTATGTTCATAGGCCCACACACATCAATATATACTAGGTCCAACGTAGATTCAAATATGTTTGCTTTGGAAGGAAATGAGGGCTTGATTATTTTTCCTTCAATACAAGATTCATAGGTGGGTAATGGATCATTATCCAAGTCTGCAAGGATCCCATCCTTCACTAACCTTTCAAGTCTGTTTTGATTGATATGACCCATTCTTAAGTCCCACAAATATTTTGAATTAATATTAGAATCATTGGATTGTCTTGGTTTAATTAATTCTGTGGTGTTTAGTGAGCCTGTCATAGGTTCAATAAAGAACAATCCCTGTTTAATTAGCTCATTACAAATTAAATCCTTATTTTCATATATTGAAACAAAAATTTCAAAATATAAGGAATAACCATATTTTTTTGACAAAAAATAGAAATCATGTTCTTTACAATCATTGGGATGTAATATACATCCTTCAAATATAACCTATTACCACTAGGAAAGTCTAAGATAATTACGCCCACTGATTCTACTAAAATATAGGATCCATCTTGTTGGATCCTATTTCCAGAGCCCAACTATCCGGAATATCCTAAGACGTGAGCGTATTATCCTATAAGGTTATTCCTGTAGGATCTCTCCAGCCAGCACCAGTTCAGACAATGCAACCATAATTTGACTTCTTCAGAACAATTATAGCTCCATGTCTCTAGTTTATTTTGAAATAATACTCATCTCATTTGGAGATCTACAGATCAAGATATGATTAAAATACCAAAGTATGTTCCATAAAACAACCAGTTCATGCTCTTCCAGTCGATTCCCTCACTAGAGATGTATACCAATATTTTTCAAATCAACACCAATGGCTACCAACTTTTATAGAAAGATAGAAAGATGTTCAGAATCTATTGGTTCAATAATCACTTCATTTCGAGGACAGATAATGAAGTTATGGCCAAAAGAATAAAAACATGATTATTTCCTCAATCATATTGTACCTATCTTGGGACAATTGGCATAAAATTCACCAATGATGTCATATTAAGGTTATTTTAGGATGGTTTAAAAGAAGAATTCGAGATCTACAACGTTTTTGAAAAAACTAAAGAGAGATTTTGCCATATAGAGGGTCAAAATTAAGAATTTATGAAAGTGTACAATACACTTGTACCTAACATACATACACGTGGTCTGGAGCATTTTTCAGACCTGTAAAGGTCTGTTTAACAGACCTAATGTTCGTTAACAGACATAGACTAGTCTGGGGGCATTTTTTCATCTGAGAAGGTCTATTTAACGGTCCTAAAGTATGTGTAACGGACATTGGTGATACAAAACTCCTTCCAAAGCATCTCCAATGGTTCCTACATCCATTCTAACATCATGTTCCCTCATAATCTTCCCAAATTCACCCCTTCTAATGCAAAATCACTTCTTAAACATTCAATTACCAAATTGATTGCATTAAACACCCCAATATCAACTCAATTGATTCATAACATACAACAAATTCTCATTATTACTATATTTGTTCTATAAAGACATCCCATGCAGCATTACCACTTATAATGATCATATCTCTTAACTCCGATATCCAAAAATTTCGTACTTTATATCGTTAGAAAGCTAGAAAGATAAGCTACAAAGTCATGAAGACAAATTTGGATAATTATATATAGATTGATACAGTTTTACCTTTGAGTTTAGAAAACAATTTCTATACCTATGAAAGCTTGCAAACTGCAATATCTCTTCATATCAATTCAACTACTAAGTACTTTTTGTTAAACTCTTGAATCTCACCTCAAATGATTCCTCCCATACAACCTTTACAATCTCTAACATGCTATTCTAAAACAAACAACCATTTGCAATCTCAACGAAGATGAATATGCACATACACATTCCACTTCCACAACCATCATACTCAACCTATAAAATAACATAATCATACATAAAGGAAATCCTCAAATTCTCATTCTCATTACTAAGAAAAATAAATATTTGAATAAGCTTTACTTACATATCAACATACACATCATTAACTTAAAAAAAATGAAAGGGATGCTCATGTTTAATATGCCTATAAAACTATCCAAAATGTTCATTAACTTAGTATAAAAGTCTCGTTCTGCACCTGAGGGGTGGAGAAAAGGATGGGTTGAGCTACACAACTCAGTGGCTAATACATTTATAGTCATTAGTAAATGACCATAATTCAAGCATATGTACAGATATAGCTAGCAATTCAAGCATTAATCAATTTAGCTCAAAACTCGTAACACATAACATAGACTTTAGCCATTATACATAACACTCAAATGCATCACACTTGACAATTGAAAGATGCAATGCACAAACCAATGGCTCGAGAGTTGTGTAAAACGAAACGGAGAAATCGAAGTTTACACCATGAACAAAATGAGCCCGATTTCTCAGGATCTCTTGGCCTCAAGCAGGTAGCTGGGAGAAGGCTATAGGTCAACATACACATGACTAACAAAACGGGTTCCTCTCTTGCCCAATCACAAACAAATTTTTGCTCAATTCAGTCAATCGCAAATTTATAGTCTCATGCTTCTTTTACTTTTTCTTCTTTTCATTTATACAAATGTCATAACCTTTTTCAAGGCATAACACAATCGTAATTCATCATGCATTTTCAAACATTTACAACGATTTAAATTTCAAGAAAATTAACATAAACACACATAGGCAAGAATTTTCCCAATTACACAATAACTATAAATACATTACCCACCTAAATTGTTTGCCAAAATCCAACTCAAAATTGTGTTTCCTCTTGCTCTTGGGTAGGATTCTCTTGATTTCCTAAAACAACATTCTAGTAAAATTCATAAACTTTAATAATCACAAAAATGCCATAAACACAAATTAAGCTTAAACCTAACCTAACCATAGTCCATCTAGGTTAGAAAACCCAATACCTAGTTTAGAAATCCTAGGAATCAACTGAGTTCCTTCTTCCTCTTCTTCCAACATAACAACCACTCTCTGTGTAATCCCTTCATTCTCAACACAACCCGTTTCTTTAATAAAGCAAGAAGAAAAGATGATTAACTTACCTTAACAAGCTTGATTTCTCTTCTTCCCACGTTTTCTTATTCTTCTCTAGCTTCTCTCATAGCCTTCTTCTTCTCTCACATTTTTTCTCTCTTTTCTCTTCTTCTTTACGACTCTCTCTTCTCTTCTTCTAAATTTTTTAAAAAACTTTTATCTTTGGTCTCCCAATTATGCCCTCATCATTTAATACAATGTCCGTTTACCCTTTCTTTTGTCTGTATCTACTAACTCCTTAAGCTAACTTAATTCTAACATTCTCATATTAATTCTAACTTAATTCTAATCTTTATTCATGTCATTAAATTAATGACTAATTCCTAAAAATAATAAAAAATAAATCAATAATAAAAATATTTCAAGATCTAACAATTCTCTCCCTTAAAAGAATTTCATCCTCGAAATTCTTACCTGAGTCCATAAAGAGCTGTAGATACTTCTCCTTCATTGCTTCCAAAGGTTCCCATGTTGCCTCTTCCGTCGAATGGTTCTTCCATAAGACTTTAACCAACTTCACAATCTTGTTTCTCAAAACCTTTTCCTTCGAAACCAGGATCTCCATCAGTTGCTCCTCATATGTTAAATCCTCCCTTAATTGGACCTCTGAAGGTTGAATTTTGTGTGAAGGATCTGATCAGTTCTTCCTCAACATCGATACATAGAAGACATTGTGAACCTTATACAATTCTGATGGCAAGGCTAACTTGTAGGATAAAGGCCCAATCTTCTCAATGATCTCATAAGGGCCTATGTATCTCTGACTAAGCTTGCCTTTCTTACCAATCTTAAAACTCCTTTCCTTAGAGAAGCTCTAAGGAACACTTTGTCTCCAACTTCACTTTTTTATGTGCATTTGTATAACTTTTCATCCAATCCTGAGCTGCTTTGAGTCTCTTTTTCACTAATTTAATATTGTCAATCGTGACTTGCACCAACTAAAGCCCTGAAAGCCTCCTTTTACCATCTTTATCCCAATAAATAGGAGTTTTGAACCTCTAGCCATATAAAGCTTCATAAGGTGCCATCCGAATTTCAGAGTGATAGGAATTATTGTAAGCAAATTTGATTAAAGACAAATGACCATCCTATAAGCCTTTGAAATTCGTAACACAAGCTCTCAACATTGCCTCCAAAGTTTGTATTGTCCTCTCCAATTGTCCATCAGTGAAAGGATGAAAAGTTGTACTAAAGTACAGCTTAGTTCCCAAGGCCTCCTATAAGCTTTCCCAAAATCTGGAGGTGAACTTGGGATCTCTATTTGAGACTATAAAACTCAGAATACCGTGAAGCCTGATTATCTTATCTATGTATTTCTTGGCCAAAGCATTCAAAGAATTTGTCTGTTTAATTGGCAAGAAATGTGCTGACTTAGTTAGCTTACCAACAATCACCTATATTGCATCATGCTTCTTGCTATTTCTTGGCAATTCCATCAAGAAATCCATCGTAATCTTCCTATTTCCATTCATGAATTAACAAAGTTTTAAGCTTACTGATAGGCACTTGATGTTCTACTTTAACTTGCTGGCACACTAAGCATCTTTTAGCATACTCTGCAATATCTCTCTTCATTCCTTTATACCAAAAGTGTTCTTTCAGATTTCTATACATTCTCGTACTTCTTAGATGCATTGCATAAGCCACATTGTGTGCCTCATCAAGAATCTCGTCTTTCAACTCTTGAATATCAAGAATGCATAGTTTGTTACCTACCACCATCAATCCATCCTCCCTTACCTCTATTTTAGAAGGTTTACAATTTTTAATCTCTTCTATAAGCTTACTCAAATACTCATCTTGCTCCTGCAATTCCTCAATCTTCTCATTCAACACTGGCCTTACTATAAAATTAGCCAATACACAACCAGATTCAACTTGTTTCAATGTCACCCTGAGTTTGGCTAATTCCTTCAACAAAGGAAGATACATTGGCTCGACATGTGCCATAGTCGATTTTCTACTCAATGCATCTGCTACTACATTAGCTTTCCCTGGATGATACTCTATCATCAAGTCATAATCCTTAAGTAGCTTTAACCATCTTCTCTGTCTTAAATTCAACTCTTTCTGGCTCATCAGATACTTAAGACTCTTGTGGTCTGTAAACACCCTTGTGGTGACTCCATATAAGTAATGTTTTTCAACACAAACATTATAGAAACTAACTCTAAGTCATGCGTAGGATAATTCATCTCGTAAGGTTTCAGTTGCCTAGAAGCATAGGTAATCACTTTATCTCCTTGCATCAACACACACCTTAATCCCTTCCTTGAGGAATCACTATACATTATGTATCCATCACTACTGGAAGGCAGAGTCAAAATTGGTGCAGTTGTGAGCCTATTCTTCAATTCCGTAAAACTGTTCTAGTACTCCTCTGTCCACACAAACTTCTTATTCTTTTGCGTCAATTTGAAAAGTGGAGTTACTACCATAAAAAAGCCCTCCACAAAACTTCTGTAATACCCAACTAACCCCAAGAAACTTCTCATTTTAGCTACATTCTTAGGTGCTTCCTATTTCACAACCACCTCTATCGTCCTCGGATCCACATGTACTTTTTGCTCCGAAATCACATGTCCAAGAAATGCCACTTCCTTTAGCCAAAATTCACATTTGTTGAATTTGACATATATCTCTTCCTTTCTTAATGTCTTCAAGGCAATCCTCAAATGTTCCTAATGCTCCTTGTCACTCTTGGAATAAACCAATATCTCATCAATGAAGACTCTGACAAATCGGTCTAAGAAAGGCTTGAAGACTCGATTCATTAGATCCATGAAAGTTGCAGGGGTATTCGTTAATCCAAAGGGCATAACTAAGAACTCAAAGTGCCCATACCGTGTACTAAAAGCAATCTTTGACATATTAGCCTCCTTTATCCTCAAATAGTGGTAACCTGATCTCAAATCAATCTTAGAAAAGACCCTTTCCCTTTGCAATTGGTCAAACAAATCATCTATACATGGAAGCATATATATATTCTTGATAGTGACATGATTGAGCTTCCGGTAGTCCACACACATTCTTAACGATCTGTCTTTTTTCTTCACAAAAAGGACCGAAACTCCCTAAGGTGAAGAGCTAGGCCTAATGTACCCTTTCTCTAACAACTCTTCCAATTACTCCTTAAGCTCCTTCAATTCTATCGGAGCCATTCTATAAGGTAGAATTGATATTGATGCAGTACCCAAAAGAAGCTCAATGGGAAACTCAATTTCCCTAGGGGGTGGTAACCCTAGTAATTCCTCAGGAAAGACATTCGAGAATTCCATGACCACAGGAATATCTTCTAACTTCCCTCTATTAACCTTTGTGTCTACCACATAAGCCAAGAATACTTCACATCCCTTCGTCATCATTCTCTCGGCTGTCAGAGCCGAAACAATTCTAGGTGGACTTGCTTTCCTAGCCCCTATAAACACTACCGTTCTGCCTTCATCCAATTCAAACTCCACTGTCTTCTGTTTGCAATCCGGATGGGCTTTATACTTTTCTAACATATCCAGGCCCAGTATCACATCTAATCCCTGCATCTTCAATGGCATTAGGTCTACCACTAATTGTTCCCCACTAATACATACTTCACAATCTCTATATACTTGACTAATAATGATATACTGGTCGATTGGAGTATTAACCTCCAAAGGAGTATCTAATGGGCTCAGTTCTCTACTATGCACAGTTCTACTTGATGAAATAAACGAATGGGTAAAACCTGGATCAATCAAAACAACAATATTATCATTAAATAATGTAACCGTACTAGTCATAACTTCTGGAGCTATTTCTGCATCCTCCTGTGTCATTGCAAATACTCTAATAGGTGCTTTCCCCCTCGGTCTTCCTGGAGGGTTCACCTTCTTGGTCACATCGAAACTGCCTAGTTTAGTTGTCATCTTCTATCCCCCAATCTCATCCCTCCTCGAAGCTTGCATCTGAGTTTTCTCCTAGCTTGCATACTGAGGGCACTCTCTAGTCATGTACCCTTTTTTCCCACAATTAAAGCAAGCTCCTATCAATCGGTAACACTCCCCTCTATGGAGTTTCCCTCAATGATCACATTTGGGGATGGATGACTTATGTCTCCCTCACCTTCTACTGTGTCCAGCCATTGAGGCTTGCTAAGAAATAGTTCTCAACTGTCTAGATCTACTTGCACCACTGCTCCTCTCTTCAGATTGCACAGGAAAAGTCCTAGCACTCCTTTATGATATAGGAGTACCACCTCCCCTCTTGAGCTGTTCTCTTCCCTTTCTCTTTCTATTCACTATACTCTTGATGTTCTCCACATTCTCGACCCTTAGTGCTACTTAAACTAACTTCTAGAAATCACAAAAGTTTTGTGTCACTACCTTTTCTTTTATGGCCAAATGCAATCCCGATTCAAATCTACAGCACTTAGCCACCTCACTCATCATCATCTCAGCTGTATATCTAGAAAGTTGTGTAAACTGACACTCATACTTGCTTACTGTCATCTCTCTCTACGTAAGACTCAAAAATTCCCTCTACTTCTATTAAGACTCAGAAATTCCCTCTACTTCTGTTAGATATACACTTCAGACAAATACTTCTTCTTATATGCTGCTAAGAAATCTTTCCATAAGAGCACTGGCGGTTTCAACTGACTCCCCGACACATTCTTCGATTAATGCAGAGCATCTTCCTTTAGCAAGCTTGCAATGTACACAACTTTCTCATCATCCTTACAATCCATCTGATCTAGTATCCTCTCAGTCTTTCTCAACTAAGTCTCTACTTCTTCTGGATCTGTTGTCCCATAGAAATCCACTGCCCTATACTTCCTCATCTTGTTAAATTACTCCTACTTCTTAGTTAGGGACGAAGCAGAAGTCTATGACATCTGGCCTATGCCCTGGATAAATGCTTAGGAAAATGCCTGAAATATCCTCAGAAATAATAGAGTAGGCACTTGCTCCTATGGAAGATGAGACTTTCGCGTCTGTGATCGAACGGGCTCACTACCTTGCCCTACAGAAGCCTCAGCATTTCCTGGGGCTACAGACTCATTAGTACTCTCCTCTATTGGTAGAGAGTTAGGTTTAATTGAACTTTTCAAAACTCCTCGTGTCCTTCTACGAGGTAGCATCTTACTCCTTTAATTAAACCACTAACGATTAGCTTACATTTCTTTGTAATCCTGTTTCCTACATATATGTATGATATGCATGTCACTTAATGCAATCAATCAATTTACAACGCAAAAAATTTATCACATATCACAATAAAGCATAGAACATCATATTCTAAGCCTAGGACTTTATAAAGACTAAGCTCTGATATCACAAGATGTTAGACCCTGTTTTCGGAGCCCAACTACCTAGAATATCCTAAGACGTGAGCGTATTATCCTATAAAGTTATTTCCATGGGATCTCTCCAGCCAAAACCAATTCAGAAAGTAGAATCATAGTTTTATTTCTTCAAAACAATTGTAGCTCCGTGTCTCTAGTTTATTTTGAAACAATACTCATCTCATTCAGAGCTCTACAGATCATGATATGATTAAAATATCGAAGTATCTTCCATAAAACAACCAATTCATGCTCTTCCAGTCGATTCCCTCACTTTCTGTATATCAATATTTTTCAAACAACCACCAATGGATAATAATTTTATAGAGAGATTGAGAAATAAGTTAGGAATCTATTGGTTTAATAATCAATTCATTTGGAGGTAGAATAATGAAGTTATGGCTAAAAGAATCAAACATGTTTATGTCCTCAATCATATTGTACCTATTTTGGGACAAATAGTATAACTTTCACTAGTTATATCAGATTAAAATAAGTTTAAGATGGTTTCAAAGAGCACTTCGAGATCTATAACTTTTATGCAGACCTAGAAGAGAAAATTTGTCATATAATGGACCAAAATCGTGAATTTCCGAAAAAGTATACAGTGTATATCCGTTAAGCGGACATACACTGTACCTAATGGACATACATAGGGTTTGGAGCATTTTGCAAATCCGTAAGGGTTCATTTAATGGACCTAATGGAAACAGACTGGGCTGGGGGTGTTTTTACATCTGAGAAGGTCTATTTAATGGACCTAAAGTCCGTCTAACGGACATTAGTGATACAAAACTCCTTCCAACGTATCTCCAATGGTTCCTACATCCATTCTAACGTCATGTTCCCTCATAACCTTCCCAAATTCACCCCTTCTACTGCAAAATTGCTCCTTAAACATTCAATTACCAAATTGGTTACATTAAACACCCCAATCTCAACTCAATCGATTCATCATATACGATAAATTCTCATCATTGCTATAGTTGTTCTACATAGACATTCCACGCAGCATCAACACTTATAATGATCATATCTCTTAACTCTAATGTCCAAAAATTTCATACTTTATGTCGTTGGAAAACTAAAAAGATAACTACAACTTTCATGAAGACAACTTTGGCTAATTATATCTAGATCTATACAGTTTTTCCTTTAAGTTTAGAACACAATTTCTACACCTATGAAAGCTTGCAAAATGCAATATCTCTTCATATAACTTCAACTACTAAGTACTTTTCATTAAACTCTTGAATCTCACCTTAAATGATTCATCCCATACAACCCTTCCAATCTCTAACATGCTACTCTAAAACAAATAACCATTTGCAATCTCAATTAAGAAGAATATGCACATACACATTCCACTTCCAGAACCATCATACTCAACCTGTGAAATAACATAATCGTACATAAAAGGAAATCCTTAAATTCTCATTCTCACTACTAAGAAAAATAAATATTTGAACAAGCTTTACTTAGATATCAACATACACATCATTAACTTTAAAACAATGCAAGGGATGCTCATGTTCGATATGCCTATAAAGCTATCCAAAATGTTCACTAACTTAATACAAAAGTCTCTAACTATCTTGGAGTTTCTAATGCCTTGCAAGGATTGCTAACCATCTCATTCTGCACCTGAGGAGTGGAAAAAAGGATGGGTTGAGCTATGCGGCTCAGTGGTTAATACATTTATAGTCATCGGTAATTGATCATAATTTAAGCATATGTACAAATATAGCTAGCAATTAAAGCATTAATCAATTTAGCTCAAAACTCATAACACATAACATAGACTTTAGCCATTAGACATAACACTCAAATGCATCATACTTGACAATTCAAAGATGTAATGTAAAAACAAATGACTCAAGAGTTTCGTGGAATGAAACGGAGAAACCAAAGTTTACACCATGAACAAATAAGTCCAATTTCTTAGGATCTAGTGGCCTCAAGTGGGCAGCCGGGAGAAGGCTATAGGTCAACGTGCATGCGAATAACGAAACATGTTCCTCTCTTACCCAATCACAAACAAATTTATGTTTAATTTAGTCAATCACGAATTCGTAGTCCTATGCTTCTTTTACTTTTTCTTCTTTTCAATAATACAAATGTCATAACCTTTTTCAAGGCATAACATAATCATAATTCATCATGTATTTTCAAACATTAGCAACAATTTCAATTTCAAGCAAACTAAATTCAAGCAAATCAACATAAACACACATAGGCAAAAATTTGCCCAATTACACAATTATTATAAATATATTACCCACCTAAATCGTTTGCAAAAATCTAACTCAAGGTTGTCTTTCCTCTTTCTTTTGGGTAGGATTATTGGACCCTGAAATTTTCTTTCAATTATTATCGATTTATTTGTTTTATTTTTTTAAAAATTTAGTCCATTAAATTAGCAAGTATGAATAGAAATTAGAAATTAAATTGAAGTGTTAGAATTAAGTTAGAATTAACATGGTGTTTAATGGGTTACGAGAGTTAGTAGAGAAAAAAAAATTAAATGAAAGAAGGGTAAATATGGAAAGACTTGTTAAATGAGGGGCAAAATGGAAGAAAGACTAAACAAATGGTCTTGAATTGAGAAGAAGAGAAGGATCATGAGAAGAAGAAAAATACAGCAGAGAAAACGTGGGAAATATATAAATGAAGAGAAAAACTGTGAGAGAGAAGAGAGAAAGGAGAAAACCGTGAGAGAAAAAGAAGGAAGAAGAAAAGAAGAGCAAATCAAGCTTGTTAAGGTAAGTTAATAATCTTTTCTTCTTGCTTTTCAAAGAAATGGGTTTTGTTGAGAATGAAGGGATTAGAGAGAGAATGGGTGTTGTGTTCGAAGAAGATGATTTAAGGGAACGTATTTGATTTTAGGGTTTCTAAACTAGGTGTTCATCTTTCTAACTTAGATAGACCATGGGTAAGTTAGTACTAAGCTTGATTTAGAAATTATTTCATTTTTGTGATTTTGAAGCTTTACGAATGTTATTGAAAATTGGTTTGAATGGGAAAGTTGATTTATTTAGGAAATGATTGCAAGCCAATCCAAGAGCAAGTAGAAAGGCAAGCTTAACTTGGATTTTGCAAGACAATTAGGTGGGTAATTTATTTATAGTTGTTGTGTCATATGAGCAAAATGGCTTGTTTTGAATTGTTGTGATGTGGGAAATGCGTTATGATGTGTTTTATGTTATGCATTGAAAGATGTATGACATTTTGATGTAATTGAATTGTGATTATGATCTTGTTATGCCTTTGAATGTGTCATGGCATTTTGTATAAATGAAAAGAAGAAGTAGTATAAGAAGCATGAGAATATGAAATTAGGATTGATTGAATTGAGCACAATATTTGATTGTGTTTGGGCAAAAGAGGAACCATTTTGTAGTCATGTGCACCTTAACATAAAGCATTTGCCCTACTGCCTACTTGTGGCATGCAAGATCCAAAAAGTGGGCTTGTTTTATTCATGGTGTAAACTTCGGTTTCTCCATTTTGTTCCACAGAAGCCTCGAGTCATTTTTGTTGGCCCTCGAAATTTTTTTCTTAATGAATAAGCATGAGTAAATTTATTTTAGGGTTTTGCTAGATTAATTGGTGCTGGAATTAATTAGCAAGTTAATGTGAGTAAGATAATATGATGTAGGTTAAGGGAATTAAAGTGTTAAGGTGATAAGATTGCATAAAGGGCATTGTTGGAACATCAATTAAGTTATAAAGTCTTAAGGCATTGAAGGAGGGGCAAAATGGGAAGAAGGAATTGTGGGCTTGTGCTTTAGAAGAGAACAACGAGGGTGAAGAATGGAAGAAGAGAGAAAACACAAAAATAAGAAAGAAGGGAGAGAGAGTGTCATGGGTTGAGAGAAAAAAGAGAGTTGAGCTAGGTTTTAATTTTTCTTAGCCTTCAAGAGGGATTTTGAGAGTGATCAAGAAGGGAAAAAGGAAGAGGAAGATTAGAGCTTCCAATAAAGCCAAGAAACTCATTGATTGGTGAAGATTCAAGGTAAGCTTATGTTAAAACTTTTGGATTTTTGGAAAGGTTTTGGTTCAAAAAGCTTAGGAAATGCATGGGTTTAAGTATTCTAAGGTCAATCTCATGCTTATGGTTCTTTAGGTTTTTCAATTAGAATTCATTTTTGAATGTGATTTTGTAAATGTTGAAGGGAGGCAAGAGAGGCAAGAGGAGAAAGAGGAGAGACATCCTTGAGCAAGTTTTCAGGCAAGGAAACTAAAGGTGGGTTACATTTTTATAATTGAATAATAAGCCATTAATGTTTCTTTCAAGACAAGAGAAATAAATGTTTTCGACTACTTTTAAAATATGCATTCATTGTTTTGTAAATGCTTTGAGAATGTGCTACATGTTGTGTGTATGAATTTTGTGGATGAACTATGAAACAAAAATGTAAATGATTTTTGAAAGAATAACAAGTGTATGAAATCAAGTTTCCAGAAATGTGCCACATGGGCAACATGTTTTCAGTTCATGAATTACATGTTATGTCGGTTTGGTGTAGTCCATTTAAGAATGTCACGTGCACGTTGACCAAGTTAAAGGCTTCTCCCACCTGCTTGCTAGTGGCACGGATCTCCTTCATGGACTCCCTCAAGTTTATGACTACACAGGACCATTATGTGGAATTGTGTAGTTCGTCATGTTTATGGATCTACCCAAACCATTATGATGTGCTTATGTGTTTGCAAGTGTTGTCAAGTTTGATGATTGTTTGACTTATGCAAGTTGAGAATTTATGTTCTGTGGATTTTCATGAAAATTGTTATGATCACGAGTTGTTTTAAGGGTTTTTGCTTGTTACCGATTATAAAACTATTTCCCACGAGCTTTAAGCTCACCCCCATTGCTCCCTATCTATAGACAATGAACAAGATATGGTGTGATTGAGTCGAGAGTCAAGGCATCACTGCAATTTGCATATTTTTGTTCTTTTGAATTTAGATCATGTAAAAGAAGGCTTTAGTCGCATTTTGAGAAACTATTGATTCTGTAAAGTTGGTATTTTTGGATTATGATGTAAGGTGGATTGAAATGCCCACTAAAGCATTGTAAAAACCTTATTCTTTTGATATTAATAAAGTGTGAATGGTCTATGGACGATGTGAGTTGAAATTAGATATACATGAAGAAGCAATCCACTTGAGTTGATGATTTTGGAACATAAATCGTTGATATATATATATATATATATATATATATATATGTATGAATAAATGAGATGTTACGGAAAGGAAGATAGGATATATAACTGATCAGATGTAGTTAAAGGTGATGAGACAAATAAGTTAAGATTTGAGAGTTTAATGAAATCATTTTGGTAGCTGAATGGTTATGCTCAGAACACTCCAAGTTTGCATAGTTCAAAATTTCAAGTCTTCCATAAGGGAAAAATTCGTGTTCTGACTTTAGGGAAAAATATGGATTGATCTAGGATGAATTTGACAAGTTAAATTTATGGAAGTTGTAGCTTATCTTTCTATCTTTCCAACGCTATAAAGTTTGAAGTTTTTGGATATCAGAGTAAAAAGTTAGGTTCCTTATAAGTGGAGATGCTCAGGAGTATAAGACGTATCGTCTTGTGAAGACGTTTCTTCCAGTAATGACGTGTCGTCATATGAGGAAGCTTCATCTTATGAAGACGCTTTGTCTGGTGAGGGGATATCATCTTATGAAGACACTTCGTTTGGTGATGATGTGTCGTCTTATGAGGATGCTTTGTGTGAAGAGGGCACTTCGTTTAGTGAGGGCACTTCGTCTGATAACGTCATATCATTTGGTGCATTATTTATCTAAACCTATCGTCTGGTCACATTTTTGACCCACTAGATGATAGAATTTGCCTTCAAGGTCTTTATGAAAGTTGTAGATCTGGAGTTTCTCTTCGAAATCATTCAATGAAAATATTAATCTGAATTCTCTATTGAAAGTTGTACTAATTGTTCCAAGTTAGGTACAACGTGATTGAGGTCATGAGCATAGTTGATTCTTTTGGCCATAACTTCATAACCTAACCTCCAAATTAAGCAATTCTTAAAGCAATAGATTCCTGACACATTTTCCTATCTATCAATAAAATTTGTATCTTTTGAATTCAATTTGAAAGTGACTGATGTAAGGAAAATAAGGGATTGGTCAGAGGGCTATAACTAGGTTATGAACACACTTTGGATTTTTAGGCATATCATGAGCTATAGAACTCCGAATGACGTGGTTCTTGTTTCAAAATAAACAAGAGGTAGAGACATACAATTTTTTTGAAGAAGTTAATTTGTGATTTAAAGTTTAACTGGTGTGGGCACATCACCCTTAGGGGATGATGGCTAATGAGGATTCATTGAAGTAACACTATAAGGAAGCCCACTCATGCTTTATGACTCCAGATTGTTGGACTCCGGAAACTACAAAGTATTAGGCTCACATCCTCACGACTCTAATATTGGGCTCCGAAAGCAAGGCCCAAAAAATTATGTATGGAATTGATAAAGTCATGCATTTGAGACAGGCTTCCTATTTAGAGATCATAAGCTTAATCAAAGGCTCCTTTCTTATAGTGATATAGAGGTGATCCCAATATACTACCTCTGTTGACTAGCAATAGACCTTTCCTTTAGTTGTAAGCTTAAAAATTATAGACATCAATTTGCTACAATAATAATTTCTTCCTAAAAGGTTAACTATTAAGATATATTTTTTAACATAATTAAATCAGTACCTACTTCTTACATCTGAGTCTTAAACCTTAGTCTTTGGAAAAGTCATATTTGAAATATATGTTTTGTTTGCTTCAATAGAGCATTGTCACCCATTTTCATATGTTTTTTTTTCATGAATTTGAATGTAAGTAAACCATATGTACAAGTAATTTGTTCTCATGTTTGGGCTAGCCTAACGGTGGTTACATTTTCTAACAGTCTTTGTGTATTTTGTTCGATTGGAAAAGGTTCATTTTTCTTATTTGAGAATCTACCTTATCTTTTACATAGTTATGTGATGACTTAGACTCATATTAAATTCACCATGCATGGCTATTGAATGCAAAACACACTACTAGTCTTACACTCAAAACCGCAAGTATACGGGTCGTACTTATAGTTGAAAGAGGATATCGATCTCACAAGAATTGTGCTTAGGCACCACTTAATTCAGGTTGTTCTTTGTTTAAGAAATCATTTCAATCAAATTTAAAAAGATAAGTAAAATAAAGACAAGCTAAAAGTAAAAAGAAACAACACAACCCAAACCAAAATCGTAAATTAAAACTAGGAGAAAATCAAGATTAAATATTAGGACTTGTCATTATCTCTATTTACTCCCCTCAGATTAATTGATTCAATTTATTCTTAACCCAAGATTTCCTAAAATTCTAGCTACCCTAAAGTGTAACTAAATGTCACTAGTTAAAAGAATTAGAATTAACTTCCTAAGCATTTAACTAGATATGAAGCTATCCTATAGGTAGTGTATTGATCTATTGAAATCTTTTCCTAATAAATCAATAACTTGTTATTTATAGGTTTATTAATCATCAACTCTCGTCATACAATTAACATAGATTACCAAGCTCACTCTCTCGATTTATTATAAGGTTTAAGCACAATAAATAACACAAACATGTATATCATTAAATCGATAGCCAAAGGTTCACAAATAGTTCAAACCATAAACCCTAAAAATTGTTTTATTGAATCATAATATCCATAACATCCCCAATAATCAAATAATCTATGATAAATATGCTAGAAGAGAAAGAAATTGAAAGAAGACTGGACACGTTAGCTCCTCCTCTTCTTTACCTGAATTTGAAAAATATGGATGATGGGGTGCTCTTTGTCCAATCGGAAATGAAACCTCAAATCTCCACCTATCTCTAGGTTCTCAATCTATCTTCTAGCTCCAAGAAGTAAGTTCCATAACTCTCTAACAGCTCTTAGGATTCTCCTCCTTATAAAGTCATTAAAACCTAAAAAATAAAAGAAATCCACGTGTCTGTTCGACTTCCAATTCCTACGATCGTGGGTTAGTTTAAGAGAAACTTTCTTCATAAATTTCCTTAATCGTGTAAAACATGCCCTTTTCCACTATTGAGGGTTCTTGTTTTTTAGCAGCTCCATTGCTCTTCTCTTTTCTTGGTCTTTAGCTTAATCATAAAGATGTCCACCCTCCATTAATACACCAAAATGATCAATTCCTACCTTAAACCAATATCGAACACAAAAGAACAACCATAAAGATCAAACTAAACAAAAATAAACAAAACAAGTCCTAAAACATAATAATACTAACCTATCATGCAAGAAACAATGCCCAATACTTAGAAAAACACATAGTAATGAACAACTATCAACTTTCCCACTCTTAAATCTTTGTCTATCCTCAAGTAAGATCAAACACAACTAATCAATTCTATCACTTCATTTTCACAAAAATCAAAGCATTCAATCCCTCAAAGGTTAGCTAACTCAAGTATCAAGCTATTACACATATCGTGACAACTTTTCATTAGTGTACGTAAGCAAACTCAATTTATGGCATAATCACTCAAAGATAAGTATAAATGCAAAATGAATCTTCCTTACAGTTTTACTCATTTCTCTCAAGTGTTTGATGGTTAGTGTTTTGCTTAAGCTCCCTATGGGAAACTACACTACCATATGCTTGCTAATTCACCAATTCTCCTCTAAAATAATTATATACATAAATAGATCAAAAGGACTTGTTTCAGGTTGTAATATGGTAAGGTTTAAGGTGGGTTCAAAGAAGTAAAGGGTTTAACATAAGCATTCATAAAGTAATAAGTGAACAAAGGGATACAAAACATATTACGATACAAATGTAAATATACTACTACTGTGCACTTATTGATGCTACCGAAATGTTCTTCCTTTTTCTTTTCTTTTTCTCTTTTTTAAATTAAAGAAATAACAAACAAAATGGCAACTAGATACAGTGTGATTAAAGAGTAGAAGTGTAACTCAACTCATATCAGAAAGAAAGAAAAAAAATTGTGGCAAAAATCCCAAACTAGCACATCATTTAGTACTTTACTAAGCTTATGAATGGGTTTGCTAATGAGGTTTTGAGTTTTAAAATATGGGGTGTTTTCAAGAAATAGAATGGTTAAAGCTTAAAGGGGGTGGTAAGGGATAATAAAAGGGCATGTCATTTAAGCTAAGGGTTATCATAAAAAGGGCCTTAATCATTTCTATTAAGCATGCATCCAGTAGACTCAAACCGATTCAAAGCAAGTTCTGAAGGTAGTAACCTAAGGAGGCATCACACACTTAAAGAAATAAGATGACTATAGATGGAGTCATATAGGCTGAATCCTCACGTTGGCTCAAATGAAAATTTATTATGCATCTTTACACTACCTCATTCCTCAAGCGTCACATTTTGAGTAAGCTTATGCAACCAACTACTTTTCATCACTCAACATGATTCACTCTCTACTCAAGTAGCCTAATTCAAGTTCAAACATGCATTCAATCTCATTCCAACTAGCATGATAGAATCTCATGGCAAAACAAATCAATATGATTTAAATGTGGTTCTATTGCTTAACACAAAACAGCATCAACATCAAACAACAACCTAATATGCCTAAAAATAGGCATCCTAATTAGGAAAATGCAAACAACAAATAAACCAAATTTAAACGATGCAATTGACAAGGAAACTATCACCTCCCCACACTTGGACAACATTTTGTCCTTAATGTGATAAAGTAACCATAAAGTGAAATCAAAACATCAATCACGCAAATAAGAAACATAACTAATAAAGCAAATAAAACAAAAAAGTAAAGGGTAAGAAAGCTTATGGAGATTGAGGTGGTGAAGGTGTAGGAGAAGGGACTTCAATGTTTTTCTTGTGGAAGAACATTAAGAACTTCTTCTTAGTATATTGTTGTTCCTTATGTACTTGTCATGCTTGGTTTCCAAGCTCATTGATTTGCAGCGTCATTTCTCGCTGATTTGCAGCCATTTGATTAAGAATTTGTTTAAATCGATCAACATCTACTACTGCTATTGGTTTCTCTTTGACTGCTTCTTCTTAAGGCTCCAGTGGTGCCTAAGATGTGGATGGTTGCGATGTGGTTGCGTTCTTAACCCTTCCTATTCTTAACAGTAGTACGCGTCTAAGGATTTTGGAGCTCCATAGAATAGAGCTCCAAAATTTCAAAGCATATTAAATATGATAGATCAAATACATCATAATTAACAGTACGCATAGTATCCACATCAAGATGCTAAAATGAAGCTAAAGCAGTGACAATGTAAGCCATGCCAAAATATGACCTTTTCTTATTAACACAACTCACATTAGAACTAAAAATTTGATATGGGGTATTTATGTTAACTTTGTGATCCATGCACCAAAGAAAAAAAAGTTCTTGTAGCATAACACTTATTTCTTTCATTATTCACATAAATTTGTGAAGCAGTAAGTGTTCAGTGCTACGAATTAAGGTGTTTGGAGCATTTCTATAGTCAAACATGTTTTCAGCTGTAAGGCTTTTCCAATAGTCATCCACATGAAAGTCACTATGATCATCTAAAACTTTAGTGTTCTACAGGTCAAAAAGTGCACAAATGATTGTATAGTCAAGCTTATATACACGGCCACCTATTCTAAACCAGAATGTATCCATTTTAGGATTATAACGCATATTGGTAAAAAATTCAACAGTTATCATAAGGTATATCAGTACATCACAATGAATTAAATGACCCCAAACAATATTCACAGCTAATCGTTTAATATTACATCTCAAACCTAGAGTTTTTGATAATTCAAAATCAAAGTATCGGGGAGGTAATAATTCTCTATCTTTAAAGTCCCAAAATTGCATACCTTTGTCTTCTGAAAAAAATTAGGGATGGGTTATGAAAATTTGTCGCTATATTGTTTTACCTTCTCTAGAGACTTGAAAGTGCAATTAGTCAATGGGTTTCCTAGTGTGAGCTTCTTAGGAACCGTTGAAGAACAAAAATCCACAAAAATATACAACAGAGAGGTGAGCACGTTTTAGAGAGAGAAAGAAATAAAAAAACTTACCAAATCCTTGTATTCTTGGTTGTGTAGTGTGAAATAAGTGTAAAAGAAGTGATTACTGATAGAAAAGATGAAGAAATTACCAAGGTTTGGGAGAAAAATGAAAGTTTTAGAAGCTAGGATTGGTGAGACAGTTGGCTGCAGAGAGAGTGAGGGAAAGTGAAGAAATAAGAAGAAAAGAGGGTTTTTTAAAAAAGTGTTTGTCGAAGGATCCGACGATTATGGGAATCCCTGTAATTTCCACAATTATGTGTTAAGGCTCTATAAACTTTTTGGAAAGCCTTCCAATGCTCGTGAAAAATGGATCAATTTCTACGATCATAGGTTAAGGCTTTAGAAAGTTTCTAGAAAGCCTTCTCATGTTCATAGTAATCAACCTAGTTCCCACGATCGTGGATTATCTAAAATTTTCCAACTTTTTATTCTTGTTCTAAGCCTAACATGCATTCCTAACATTTAATCAACCTACATCACATCAAAATCAACTATACAACAAGAAATTTGAAACAGGAAACAAACTCAAACTCAAGCAAAATTCAAGCCAAACATAATCAAAACCAAATAATTCAAATACACAAGTAAATAAAATCAAGCAAACAAAAGGTAAATGTTCTAAGTTAAAGTCATTAGCTTGACCATTTTACGTGCAATTATGAAGGAGTAAAGGAAAGGAAAGAGATTATTTCCCTTTCCTATGAGTATGGCCCTCCATAGTATGGCTTCCATCTATGCCCATTGACCTTGAATGATTCACCCTTGTCATTTAACAACTCCAAAGCTCTATAGGGAAACACTTGAATAACCTTGAAAGGTCCACTCCATCTTAACTTAAGCTTTCCAAAAAAATAACTAAAAACAAAAGCAACAAGTCCCTACTCTTGAGCTCCTTCTTCTTGATGTGAGCATCATGCCACTTCTTTTTCCTTTCCTTATACAACTTGAAATTTTCACAAGCGTCAAACCTCAATTCTTCTAATTTGTCAAGTTGTAACAATTTTTTCTTACCCGCAAGATTCCAATCCATGTTCAACTTCCTAATAATCCAATAAGCTCTATGCTCCAAATCCAAAGGTAAATGACATACCTTGCCATACACAAGTCTATATGGAGTAGTTCCTATAGGTGTTTTGAATGTTGTCTTGTAAACCCATAAGGTGTCATCTAGCTTCAACACCCAATCCTTTCTTGAGGTGTTCACTGCCTTCTCCAAAATCTTCTTCAGCTCTTTGTTTACCACCTCCACTTGACCACTGGTTTGAGGGTGCTAAGGAGTCGTCACTCTATGATGAACATTGTATCTTTTTAGAAAAACCTCAAATGATTTGTTACAAAAATGGCTCCCTCCTTCACTTATAATTGCTCTAGGCACTCCAAATCTCGTAAAGATTTTCTTAATGAACTTTTGAACCATCTTGTCGTCATTAGTTAGAGTAGTTACAACCTCAACCCACCTGAAAACATAATCAACTCCAACCAATATGTAAGTATTACTTAAGGAGGATGAGAATGGTCCCATGAATACCAAACCCCATACATTGAATATCTCCACCCCTATGATGATTAAAAGCAGCATCTCATCCTTCTTCGATATGTTACCCACTCTTTGACACCTATCACACTTTAGCACAAAATCTTGAGCATCTTTGGACAAAGTTGGCCAATAGAATCCACCCTCTAAGATCTAAGCTGCAGTCTTGTTACCTCCATAATGTCTTGCATAAGGTGAACTATGACATTGTATCAACATTTCAGGCATTTCATCTTCGAGGATATACCTACAAATCACACTGTCAACACATGTCTTATAAAGTACAGGTTCATCGCAAATATAATGAGAACATTGAAACACAAAGCACTTCTTTTATTGATAAGAGAGATCAGAAGGAAGAATACCACTTGAGAGATAGTTTGCAATATCTGCAAACCAAGGATGAAAAGGATTGTCTACCATCATTAAAGCCCTATCAAGAAAACTCTCCTCGATTTCCTCTTCTTCATGATGCCCTCCCTCAAGTCTTGAGAGATGGTTCGTTACAACATTTCCTGCTCGCTTCTAATCTTTAATCTCAATGTTAAATTCTTGGAGCAGAAGCACCCACCTGATAAGCCTAGCCTTGGCATCCTTTTTTGTAAAAAGAAATTGCAATTTTACATGATCTATAAAATCAATAACATGTGAGCTTAAAAGATAAGAACGAAATTTCTCACATGCAAATACCATAGCAAGCAACTCCTTTTCCGTAGTTGTGTAATTCAATTGTGCTCCCGTCAAGGTCTTGCTTGCATAGTAGATGGTGTGTAGCCTCTTTTCTTCTGCTGACTAAGGACACAACCGATGGCATGATTGCTTACATCACACATAATTTCGAAAGGAAGAGTCCAATCCAACGACGCCAAATGGGTGCTAATATAAGTGCCTTCTTCAACATGTTAAAAGCATGTAAACAAGCATCATCAAAAACAAAAGGCACATCTTTAACTAATAAATGAGTTAAAGGCCTAGCAATAAAAGAAAAATCCTTAATGAATCGGTTGTAAAATCCTGCATGGCCATGGAAAACTCAGATGCCCTTGATGTTGGTGGGAGGTGGTAGCTTTTCAATTACTTTAGTCTTAGCTCGATCCACTTTAATCTCCTTCCACGAGATCTTATGGCCCAATACAATTCCCTTTTGGACTATAAAATGACACTTCTCCCAGTTCAAGACTAAATGAGACTCCTCACATCTTTGAAGCACTCTATCTAAATTCAACAAGCAATGATCAAAAGAATTTCCAAAGATAAATAAATCATCCATAAATACCTTTATGAAGTTCTCAATCATGTTCGTGAATATGGCCACATGCACCTTTGGAATGTCATTAGTGCATTACATAAATCGAACAGCATCCTCCGATAAGCAAAAGTCCCATAATGACAAGTGAAAGTAGTCTTCTCTCGATCCTATAGGTATATAATCACCTGATTGTACCCTGAGTATCTATCAAGAAAATAGTAAAATGCATGGTCAGACACCTTCTCAATCATTTGGTGCAGAAAAGGTAAAGGGAAGTGATCTTTCTTGGTGGCCAAATTGAGCTTTCGGTAATCAACACATACTCTCCACCCTGTGATGGTCCTAGTCAAAATCTTTGCACCTTTTTTATTTTCCATCACTGTCATGCCTCCCTTCTTAGGCACACACTATATCGGACTCACCCACTCACTATCTGAAATGGGATAAATAATCCCTGCATCCAAAAACTTTACTACCTCTGTCTTCACAACCTCTTACATATTTGGATTTAACCTTCTTTGTCGCTCTCTCACCGTTTTGCACTCTTCTTTTAAGTTAATCCTATGCATCACTACATTGGGGCTAATCCCCCTAATATCATAAATTTTCCATCCTATAGCTCTCATCCATTTCCTAATGGTCAGCACCACTTTCTTTTTTTGCTCAAAATCTAATTGGTCCGAGATAATGATGGGTAGGGTATGGTTTTCACCTAAAAAGGTATATCTCAAATGGAAGGTAAGGGTTTAAACTCTAACTTAGGGGGCTTAACGAAAGAAGATGGTGTAGGTGTATTTGCTCTCTCCAACTTCTCTAACTTGACTTCCTCACATAAATACTCTTCTCTCATACTCTCATCCCTAAGCACTTCAGTAACTTTATTAACTTCCTTTTCAACCTCCTTCACACATTCACCCATAACATCAATCTTCATACATACATTACCGTCTCTCGATTTCTTCAAAGATTTAGATATGTTAAACTTAACCTCATCACCAATCCTCAAAATAAGTTTTCTCTCATGCACATCAACTAATGCCCGACTAGTATTCATAAAGGGCCTACCCAAAATCAATGGACAATTTTTATCAGCTTCAAAATCCAATACCACAAAATCAACAGGAATGATAAATTTATCTATTTTTACGAACACATCTTCTACAACTCCATATGGTCTCTTGATGGATTGATCCATAAGTTTATTCAGTATAGATGTTGGCTTAACCTCTAGTAGTCCTAATTTCCTGAAAACAGACAAAGGCATCAAATTAATGCTTACACCTAAATCATATAAGCATTTAGAAAATTCAAAGTCACTAATAACACATGGAATCGTAAAACTCCCTGAATCTTGTAGTTTTAAAGGTATTGTGCTTGAGATAATCGAACTATAATTCTCCGTAACAGTGACCGTCTGATTGCCCTATCAAGTACATTTATGTGTCAGTATATCCTTCAGAAACTTCGTGTACTTGGGCATGCACTCCAAAGCTTCCACCAATGATAAGTTGATCTGAAGCTTCTTCAATTTCTCCAAAAACCTTAGAAAACTGAATGTCCACCTGATGTTGTCTCACCTTTTATGGATATGGAAGTTTGGGCTTGTATGGTGGTGGTGGCATATAAGGCCTCTCTTCTTCTTTCTCTTCTCAAATCTCCTTGGCTTTTCCTTTTTCTTGGCAATACTTTTTCACACTTGATTCCTCCATCTGCTTTCCACTTTGAAGTGTGATAACCTTCAATTGTTCCCTTGGGTTAGCCTCAGTATTGCTTGGTAAGCTACCTACACTTCTAGAAGACATGGCATGAGCAAGTTGACCTACCTGTACCTCTAAGTTATGGATGGATGAGGTATGGTTCTTCACTACCTGATCAAACCTTGCCTCCATCCTCTTTTGACTTTCCTCCTAGATTGAAAACATCCTCTTTGATTTTCTTCTCGATTTGCCAGTTTGGAACCTAAAACATCCATTAACTTATATATTTTGTTTTCCAAAGATCTAAGTCTATCTTGCTAAAATCCTGGAGGTCCTTGCTGTCTTTTTTATCCGCCTGCATTATTAATAATCTAAGAAAGAATTGGGTGATTTTTCCACCCCAAATTAAAAGTCTTCGAGTACGAATTGTTACCTCACTGTGGTTGGCCTAAGGAACTTACTTGTTCAGTGCTACTAGCTGCTAACAAAAAACATTATGTTGCAATAGTTGTCGTGCCCAAATAACTCACACTATGATTGCATAGCTTTGGCTGTAAATGAAGATGCTCCTTGCATATTGCTCAACTCCTTGGTGAGGGTTGTGATTTGTTCCTATTAAACGATAATATAGGTAATTGGGATCATACCTTTTTGCTCCTTCTGCCTTGCCTACTCCTCTCACTTGACCACATGCAACCGTTGCTTGCCAACTTTTCCAAAAGATCATGAGCTACAACAATAGTTTTCCTCATCAAAGATCCTCCCGTAGCTGCTTCTATGGTCCCTCTTGTGCTCTAACTTACACCATTGTAGAATGTTTGCATTAGGAACTCCCTTGGAAGGTTGTGGTAAGGACAGCTTCTCTGTAGTTCTTTAAACCTCTCCCAAGCTTCATATAAAGACTCCTCATTGCTTTGTTGAAAATTTATGATTTCCTTAATAATCCTTGTCGTCTTGGTCAATGGGAAGTATTTAGTAAGAAATGTCTGGGCTAATTGTTCCCAAGTATTAATCTGACCTAAGCTGAGTGAATTGTACCATGCTTTCACCCGATCTTTTAAGGTGAAAGAGAATAGTCGCAACCTCACAGCATCATTAGACATGCCATTAAATTAGAAAGTGTTGTATATCTCCAAAAAATTGACGAGATGGGCATTGGGATTTTCATTGGACAACCCATAGAACTACACACTACTATGAAGAATGTTGAGGAGTGCTGGCTTGATCTTAAAATTGTTAACTTGAATTGCTAGCCTCGCAACTCCTTGAGGACTAAATCTTGGTCTCAATAAGTTTGTCAATGTCCTTTCAACCCCTAATTATTCTCCTTCTTCCGCCATATTTCTTTGTATAATGTCTTAGCGCTTCACTCTTCTCAACTGTCGTTTGTGCCTTGTGATATCTACTAACTCTTCATTGCAAAATTCAATATTCCTTCGCATGTTCCTTATGTTCATGCACCTGCAAAGACACAAGGAAAAGTATCAAAAACTCTTAAATCAAAGTAACCTAAAATAAACAAGATGATAAACAAACAATGCTAAATAACAACATCAAAAACTTATTGAATGCAAAACACACTATTAGTCTTACGCTAAAAACCGCAAGTATACAGATCATACTTATAGTTGGAAGCAGATATCGATCCCACAAGGATTATACTTAGGCACCATTTAATTCAAGTTGTTCTTTGTTTAAGAAATCGTTCACTTAAATTTTAAAAAATAAAAAAATAAAGACAAACTAAAAGTAACAGGAAATAACGCAACCCAAACCAAAATCGTAAATTAAGACTTGGAGAAAAATCAAGATTAAACATTAGGACTTATCATTATCCCTAGTTACTCCTCTCTAATTAATTGATTCAATTTATGCTTGACCCAAGATTTCCTGAAATTCTTGCTACCCTCTCTCAAGGTGTAACTAAATGTCACTAGTTAAATAAATTAGAATTAATTTTGGGATCCCTCGATGAGCAAAGCCTTTCCTAAGTATTTAAGAAGCTATCCTATAGGCAGTGTATTGATCTATTGAAATCTCTTCCTAATAAACCTATAACTTGTTATTTATAGGTCTATTAATCATCAACTCTAATTGTACAATTAAAACAAATTACCAAGGTCACTCTCTCAATTTATTGCAAGATTTAAGCACAATAATTCAAACAATAAACCCTAAAATTTGTTTTAGATGATTATAATATCTGTATCATCCTTAATAATCAAATAATCCATAATAAACATGCTAGAAGAGAAAGAAATTGAAATAAAACTGGACGGGATAGCTCTTCCTCTTCTTTGCCCGAATTTGGAAAATCTAGATGAAGGGGTACTCTTTGCCTAATCAGGAATGAAACCTTGAATCACCACCTATCTCTAGGCTCTCAATATGTCTTTTGGCTCTAGGAAGCAAGTTCCATGACCCTTTGGCAGCTTTTAGGATTCTCCTCTTTATAAAGTCTCAAAAACCTAAAAAAATACAAGAAACTCATGTGTCGCTTCGACTTCTAGTTCCCATGATCGTGGGAATTATACTTGTTCTTTCCACGATCATGGGTTATCATAAACTTTATCCATAAATTTCCCACGATCATGAGAAACATGCCCTTTTTCACAGTCGTGGGTTCTTTTTTTTCAACAACTCACTTCTCTTCTCTTCTCTTGGTCCCTAGCTCAATCACAACGGTGTCCATCCTCTATTCCTACACCAAAATGATCAATTCCTACCCTAAACCACTATCAAACACAAAAGAACAACTATAAAGATCAAACTAAACAAAAACATACAAAATAAGTCCTAACACATAATAATAATAACCTATCATGCAAGAAACACATACCAAATACTTCGAAAACACATACTAATCCACAACTATCACCTTGCCTTATCCTTTACTAGCTTGTTACCTTCTCTTTTTATTTTGAACACTACTTATTCTTCAATGCCTTTTTTCCTTTTAGAAGTGCATTGTTCTTCTTCTTCAGAGAATCCATCTCTTCCTTCATAACTGAAAGCTAGAGATCTTTGTCTTCACCAGATGCAACCTCTTGCTCATTCTTAACCTTAATGGATTCATTGTCAGCATTGTCTGGATGTTATTCATATAGCTCATCATTATCATATTGTATTTAATCACCACCAATATGTGTTTGGTGGTACACTTCATCTTCTTCACTTGAAGATTGCTCGATAGTCAAAGGAATTTGCAAAGAGTTAACAATGACATATAATAAGCTCCTTTTAGAAGATCAACACCTCTCTCATGTTCATGGAACACCATATCCTTGCTCCTGAACACTTTTTGCTTCTCTAGGTTATAAAGTTTGAAGCCAAATTGATCACCACCATAACTAAGAAAGATGCAAGGAATTAAATTTGCGTTAGTTTTCTTTCTCTGATCCTTAGGTACATGTCTAAATATTTTACAACCAAAAATTATTAGATGATGATATGTGAGATCTTTTCCAGTCTATGCTCTCAAAAATCTTAAAATCCAACAAAATTGAGGAAGATTAATTAATCAAGTAAACTACATATCAAACTACTTGTCCCCAAAATATCTTTATCAACATAGACATTTTGAGCATGCAATGAACCTTCTTTGTAATGGTTTTGTTCATCCTCTCAACAACCTTATTATGTTTTGAAGTCCCTAGTTCAATTTTCTCTCTAATGCATTATGATGTATAATATTCTTTAAACACCTTAGAAGTATACGCCCCTTCATTGTCTATTCGTAGGAACTTCAACTTTTTCTTAGCTTCCCTTTCTACCATAACCTGAAATTTCTGGAAAGTTTCGCATAGTTGACGCTTAGAATTTAACATGTGCACTGAAGTCTTCCTAAAAGAATCATCAATAAATATAACAAACTATATGTTACCTCCTAGTGACTCCTCTTCAACAGGGCCATAAACATCTGAATGCACCAACGTCAATGTCTCTGACTTCCTTATAAGTCTTCTATTGAAATTGACTCTACCCTGCTTTCTAGCTAAGAAATAATTGTAAGGATTAAGATGTAATGAGTTTTTAACTAGGATAAAGGATTTACTAGCCAAAAAATTTAATCCTTTCTAAACCCATATGTCCTAACTGTTGATGCCACATATTTGGTGAAGTTTCTTCTTCGACTATGTATACTTTTTCACCACCATAGAACTTTAAGTATGTCTTGTACTAAGCAATCTAATTCTCCTGGGAAACCATCATTGCTCCTTTGGATAGCTTCCACTTCCTATCCTTGAAAGTATTTTGAAATCCTTCTTAATCAGATATTAGCAAATAACATATTTAACCTTAGATTGGGAATGTGTCATACATCTCTTAAGGTTAGTAAGCATCTAACATTTGTTTGAACTTGGATATTACGCATACTGACTATCTTAGAGGAGCTTTAGTTTTTTTCCCATCTTTACACTCCCAAAATCTCCACTATAGATGTTTAAGAAGTGCTAAACCTTTGGAACACAATGACAAGATGCCCCTGTACTAATCATACATTCAGAATGAAAATTATTGACATGGAAGCATTCACTAGTTGCACAAACTAGGGACACCTCATCATCTATGCTTGATGCTGTTGCTGTTGTATTTTTATCGTTCACCATCATTCTAAAGATTTTGTTTTCTTTGATCCCTCTTCCACTTATAGCAGAACCTCTTAGCGTGTCATGTCTTATCGTAATAATGACATGTCTTCACATCTTTCTCACCTCTGGACTTTAAAAAATTCTTAGAGTTACCACAACCTTTAGGGCCCTTGTTCTTGTCCCTTCCCCTACTTTTTGTCACAAAATCCTGCACTTTATCAACCTCAGTCTCCTTTCTTCTGATTTCTTTATTAAAGATACTCTCTTTGATTACATCTAAAGATAGCAAATTGTTAGGAGTTGAGTTGCTAATCGTCACCATTAACATCTCCTAACTATCCGTTAACAAACTTAATCGAAACAAGGCTTGAAGCTCATCATCGATAATGATCTTCATTATAGTAAGCTTGTTGATTATTCCTTCGAAATCACTTAGATGTTCTAACACTGCTTTCCCCACTTTCAACTTCAAGCTCACAAGCATATTGATCAAAAAAATCCTTGTTATGAGTAGTGTTCCTTTCATACAAACCTTCTAGCTTCTTTTATAGCTTAAAAGGATTTGTTTCTTGAGACGTATTATTGAATATGATAATATCAATCCATTATATAATAGTGCCCAAAGTTTTTCACATCTTCTTTTCTCATTCTCTGGTTGACATCTTTTCAAGCTTTGAAGGAACATTATCCTTCATACCTTTTTCCACATCAATAAGATCAAAGAGATCATTGCAACACAAAAGGTCCTCCATCATGGGCTTCTAAATTGAGTAATTTGATGGCCTTAACTTGACCATGTAGCTATTTCCAAGTTTCATTACAACGACTCTGATACCACTTGTTGGGAGACAATAACACAAACATCTAAAAGATCAACTAAATATCAATGATAAGAAAGAATTCTTCAACTTGCACCAGCAAAACAATATGAGAAAAAGAAACTTAACGATAAAACAAATACCAAGATTTATGTTAAAAAATCCTCCAATGTAGATGGAAAAAATTATGGGTCAAACTCACAAGCAAATCCACTAAACTCAATAAGAATTTATAAAATTCTAACCTCTCACACCACAATAACAAGTTGTCTCACAAAGTTTTTGGATTGAAACCAAAGTTAATGTCATAATAAGCAAAACTCAATTCAATCCCAAAAACAATTAAACAAAGATGAAAATATAAAATTATTTTCCCCCACTTTGTTTTTCCTCACTTTTGGACGTTATGACTGCACCCCTCTATAAAAACTTCCATATTTTTCTTTTTTATATCACGAAATAGGTTTTTTTCACTATACACGGTCACTTACACGATGTTCGTGTAACTTTTTATGACTGTGTACAATTGTGAGTGATTGTGTATCTTTAGAACTGCCTAACTTATAGTTGTCCACAGTCACAAAGAGTTATAGTCTCCACATATGGCTATATACTTGTACACAATCATGTATGTCTTGACTCTACACGCGTTTCAAAAGACTTATGTGGTGGATCCACCAACTGTGTAAGTCAAGACATGGGCCTGTAACACTTTCCAAGACCATGTATCTCCTTCATCCATCTTGTCTTTACATGTTTATCATTCCCTCAAATGATAAAGTTATCTACAATCACTGAAAATAAAGAAAAAAAACTAGACACTCAATGCCTACACAATGCCCGCAACAGCAACTAGCCATCAACGAAAGTTGTTACTTGATACTTGTGTAATTAGGTAAAAATAAGAGAGGAAACCAAGCTACATTACTTGAGAGCAATGCTAAATCTTATAATTATGAAAAAAACTTACACCATTTTGAAAAAGGAGCACAAATCGGTGTTTAGAATATCATTCCGTATCAACCGATACCGTAGCAAATGAAAAACGGAATGGTATCAAAGGCATTGGTACCGACGGCCGATACCGTAAGTTTTAAAAAATGAGGGACTATTTAGAAAAAATAAAAAGAAACCCAAACTCCCCACCCTCGACCCATCTGCACACTCTCTACTACTTTGCTTTTTTTCTCCCTTTCTCTCTGTCTCAAACTCACCTCCAATCTCTCTCACTATCTCACACTCTCTTCTCCATTCTCTCTCTCTCTCATTCTCCTCTCCGTCTTCGGAGGTGCTTCTCCCTCTCCAGCAATAAGATAACCACGAACCACCGCACCACAAGACTGTCATCTTCCTCCACCACCCGAACTTGTCACCATATGAACCCCTCACCATGCGAACTTGCCACTACTGACCCCCCTTCATCAGGCTTCAACCCTCCTCCACGAGTACCACCACACTACCACTAAACCTCCTCCACGCCACTGTCTGCTCTCCTCTGTCCTCCACACATTCGCAACTGCCAAATCTGGAATAGTACTAGATCTAAAAACTGACCAGAAAACTAATTGTGAATTTGTTGGGTGTGTTTTAACTTTTCAATTAATTTTTTCCTACTAAATTCCATTTATGGTTATGAATTGGTTGGAAGTTAGAATGAAATTGTGAATTGGATTTGTGATTTATGTTGGTTGGATACTAGATTGGAGTTGAATGAAGTGAGTTTGGTTCATTGGTTGTGGTTTGGTTTATGTGGAATTTATCTTAAATTTTTTTATCATTGAAATGCACGACATGTATGAATTAAAAGTTAGAAAGTTTGAACTTAAATTAAAACCTTAAAATTGAGAATTTAAAGACTTTATAGTAAATAATTAATTGACATATTCTTAAAATTATTGTAATGGTATTTGGATATTAGGTAAATAATTAATTGAGTATAATAATAATTCAGTTGTGGTCTTGTGGAAGAGACAAAGAGGAGGTTTTGTAATTGTAATTATTATATATTAAATTAGCAAGAAAAAGGTAAATTCTATATCTCTAAGTTGTCTTTATCCTAAAATTAGTCCATCTCATCAAGTCTCTGCATATTCACCTTTATTTATCCCAAAAATTAGTCCATCTCATAGTCTTTGCATATTCAAAATCTTATTTTCTTATTATTCCATTTTTTCTCATCTGTAGTACCTTGGCATTATGTCTTTGGATAACTGTGAAAGTTTCTTAGTTCATCTTAATGAAAAAATTACTCAACTTATGGATTCTATTGCAAGATATTTATTAAAGTTAAGGATTTATAAAGATATGTCTAAGGCAATAATCATAGTCCTGAAAAAACAAGAATAAATATTAACATGTTAAGTGAAGTTAACCATGTTTAAGTCATAGCTTGAATTTTTTAATTCATTGAGCCATCATCTTAAATCTTTAAACCTTCATGACTGCAAAGCATAACATTGTTCGTCATTTTTAAATTTAGCATGAATTTACTACTCTCCAATAGGAAAGTCTCTCTATTTTTGAATTTTACTCTAATTTCATGAATCTTTACTTTTTAAGGCTAAATATAAATACATTATTTAAGTTGCATTGCCTCATAAAGGACTTCGCATTGCTAATTTTGTTGATGAAACTACTAAAGGATTAATTTCTTACAAAACTAATATCTTTATTTATTGTTACAGATAAATGGAAAGAAGTTCAAGTAATCCTAATCAAACTACTTCAGGAAGATATAATAATCCAACTTAGGCTCACGTTGCATTGGTCCCAAGTATGAAGAATCACACAATTTGCTTGTTTTGTAATAAGCATTTGAAAGGTAGAGGAATCACCCGATTGAAGAAGCATTTAACTAGGGTTAAAGGAGATGTTGACTCTTGTAAAAAGGTAAGTCATAATGTGAAGTGGCAAATGAAAACATTGCTTGAAGAATATCAACATGAGAAAGATAGAAGGGAAAGGTTAAATTTTGAAATTGATAGTGGAAGTTCGTTTGCTGGTATTCGTGGTAATTGTGAAAATTTTGAAGGTGATAGTGGTAGTAATAGTATTCCATCCCAGGCCCAGGAAGAAGTGAATTCTACACCTAGACTTGATGTAAAGAAAGGAAGAAGGCAGGTGACTAGTTCTTTTACACCATGAGCAACTCCTGGAGCCCAATCTTCAATTTGTAGTACAATACATTCAAGAGATGTTGCTCATAACGTTGATATGACAATAGCTAAATGGTGGTATGGTTCATCATTCAATACTTCTCAGTCTTATTATTATCAAACTATGGTGGATGCAATAGCCTCTTACAGTTCAGGATATAAAGTTCTTTCGATTGATAACTTAAAAGGTAAACTTTTAAGTTGTTCAGAAATTAAAAGTTATTTGGAAGAAATAAGAGTGAATTAGGTACTTTTGGTTGTTCAATCATGTGTGATGTTTGGATAAATAGGAGATAAGAGCTTATTATTAATTTTTTGTTTATTATGCAAATGGCTCAATATTTTTAAAGTTTATTGATGTATTTAGCCTTACTAGAAATACTAATACTTGTTTTGAGATATTTGACAAAGTTGTGAATGAAGTAGGGTCAGAAAACATTATTTAGTTCATTATTGACAATGATTTTACTTATAAAATGGCAGTAAAAAGGTTGTAAAATTTTTTTGGACTCCTTGTGTTGCACATTGTATTGACCTAATGTTAGAGAATAAAAGAGATCCTAGGTATTTTTCCATTATTGATGAGACTATGCAGAAAGCTAAAAAGGTGACCAAGTTCATCTATAATAATGCATGAGCGTTGAATTTAATGAGAAAGGAATTTATTGATGGTAGGAATTTATGTCATCCTACTGTGATGAGATTCACAACAAATTTCTCATCACTTCATTCTTTGTTGGGGATGCTTTGCTTAGTTGATAGTGAAGCAAAGGCAACAATGAGATTTTTTTTTATACTATGGAAAGGGCCAAGGATAAATCAAGGTCAATCTGAAACATATGCCTTCTTCGTACACAACGTATCTTGCAATCATCAATGGGGGATGGGAAAGACAACTTTCTTCTCCGTTGTTTACAGCTATGGTGTTTTTAAATCCTTGTGTATATTTCAAACCAAATTTGACAAAGAAAGTTGAAGTTAGTAGAAGAATATTATTCACTATTAGAACAATTGTTAGTCATGAAATGATGCAAGATCTCTTGAGCTCATATATGGAGCTTTATAAGCAATGTGGTGGGAATTTTGGATTGTTGATTGATAATTAACAAATAGCAAAACTTTCTCTATGTATTAACACTTTATTTTGTTTGTAATGCTACTTTTGTAATCTTATGACTTATAGTTTCTTGGAGGGATCAATTTGGAACTGATGTTCCAGAATTACAAAGGTTTGCAATTCAGATTTTCAGTCAATGTGTGAGTATAATAGGCCGTGAACGGAACTGAAGGACATTTGAATTCATCCATTCCAAGAAAAGGAATAATTTAGAACACAAGAGATTAAATGACTTGGTATTTATTCGTTACAATTTAAAGCTTCAAAAAAGGTATACTATTATCATTATCAATTTCGATATAATTTCTTATAATTTTCTAATAATTAAAATTTATTGTTTACAAGGAATCTTAATAGCACAAGTAGTTCAACAAATCCAATTGCTATTGATAATATCGATCCTTTGGCAAATTGGGTTTCTGAAAAACTGGATTTGATAAATGTGAATGACTTGAAAGATAATCTTAGTTGGGAAAGCATTGACATGTTATTTAGTGCATTGAATTTGAATGATGATGAAGATGAGACTTCTCTCAATGACAAGGATTTTGTACCAAATGAAGTTCCAAGTTTTTGTTTTTTTTATTTTTTTAAATTTACCTATATTTGATGTATATGTTAAATTCTATATATGTAATGTAATTGTAAATGTAAATATTTTTGTTATAGGTTTCACTTATACTTAGTGGGTTCTTCATCTCAAACTTTTGTCGTAAATTATAATAGTTTGAGAGTTAAGGATATTTATTATTCTTTTTGTTGGATGTTTTGATATAATTATTATTTATTATATGATGAAATTATAATATTTTAAATACTTTATATTGTTCTTAATTTATATTTGTATGATGATAATTGTCTTTTTTATATTAATTGTGGTTATTATTTTTATATGAAATATCTGAAAATTATTGTTATTTCATATTAATTGTGATTATCATTTATTATTATGATTTTTAAAAATAAAGTTGATATAAATTTATAAAGTATAAAGTATAATAGTACAATATGATGATAGATTATTTTATAATTTTTAAAAAATTTAAAAATTATTTTATAAATTTAAAAAATATTCAAAATAATACCTAATATTAACGGGGATGCATTCGATACAGCCGTCACAACTCTGGTACAGATTGAAAAAAGCAAGTTCAAAGATTGGTGTACTTGTAAGCACCTGAAAATACCGTGGCGAAGCGTAAAGACAACGAGTGCATCACAATCCGTCTTTGCACGACTGGAGCCCCCCTTAAACCCCACCTCATAAATACACACACACATATTTATACACTTATGTATTTGTGTACATATGCGTACATTTATTACTCGTAATACCATGCTGATAATAAAGTGACATTACCATTTCATAATACTTCTTATTCTTCCAATTAAATGTAATACTTAAATTCATGTAGATTCCCAAACACCCTCTTCTGGGACCCCCACTTTGGGTCTTTATCTACGCCTTTTTGTCCTTGTTTCTTTGCAGGCCATATCTCGTTCTTCTCTTTTCTTTCTTTCCGTTACAGCTTCACGTCTTTATATATTTGTTTTTTACTTATTTAATGTCTACTTCATCATCATCGTCCAGCAGCGGCAATGGCCGTGGAAATGCCAGCAGTACTCATTACGTTGCGAGAAGAGGTGGTGACTATGAAGCTGGGCCATCCAGGATTCGTCCACTTACACCCATTAACGATGTATGGCCTGAACCTTTTGTTGAGGCTCTTGCTGCCCAAGTAGCCATTGAAGCTGCCCGGTTCGCTGGTCGCCTAGCAGCCGCGCAGGCACTTGCCAATGTATTTCAGGTAAGTGCTCTTAGACAATGAGAATTAGGAGCCATGGTTGTTCACGTAAATATCAAATCATGTGTTTAGTAATTAGTCACTGAGATTCTGTTTGTTCGAGATGAAGGTGGTGTTAGATTTGTGTGTCAACTTGCTAGGCAGAGATATGATAAAATGGTCAATAAAATAGAATGACCTGTTATCAGCATCCAACAATACAAAATTTTGGTCTACACTGGTCTAGTTAAAGTGTCGTTTTGGACGGTGCCGATAGGAGTTAGACGATTTTAATAATGCACAACATTGAACACCAATTCTCAGACAGCAATCTGCGACTGACTTTGGTTTTTCCAATCAGCTGGAAGCGAAACTGACCAAGTGTAATGGCGTTGATGAATGTAAGCAATCGCATCCAAGGATTAAAAAGACGCCTATGGATGGAAGTGCTTTTTGGATGGGTCCATTTGTAACTGAGTTTACGTCCCATACGGATGACCTAGTTTCATTTTGGCAATTTGTGAAACTATATGATTTCACCACCATTAACGTCAAAATTTTGGACCCTCTTGTGCTAGCGTATAAGGGGTGTTTTTTTATTTTTTGGGTTATGAATTTGCCATTTTTCTTTCTTGCTATGATCTTTTCCAAGTTCGAGAAACTCCTCTCTCCCTTCTCGTCTGAGCTTTCACATCAATAAGTGACCTGCCCAAAATAAACAACTTTTTCTTTATTAAATAAAAACTTTATGTCAATAGAGACATCATTTTAGATTGCTGCAACGGTTTGGAGCTATGAAGCATGACTTACGAAGAAAGGTTCAGATCCTTGTTGCTTACCCTCCCCGCATATACATGAACTGCTTGACCATATTCATACGTCGCAAAGAATAACATTTCGGAGTTCTTACTTCCTTCTTTATCCCCTTTAATACACGAAGAGTCACAGCCTTTTTGTTTTGATTCGTTTGATGTTTGTTCAGCAATTATCCTTTTTCATTCTCTCGGTTTATGGTTTCTTACTTTCAAAACCTCTATTCCGGCAATGTGTGGTAATATTTTTGTGTTACTGAGATACGAAATAATGCAGGCAATCTCATAAGTAACTGTTAATCATTAGTTCCTGAAACGTAGACTTTGAATATCGCTGGCAGAACCAGGTCAAACCAGATTCATGTTACCAGCCAATTATGTAACAAATGTTTCATCAAGCTAATGCAAATGATTATGTACCTTTTCCTTGCAAATTAAGCAGTAAAAATGGTTGGGATTTAAATTTTAATGGAGAAATAACCAATAAGACTGTGTAACGAGACGAAATCCTAAGACGGATTGAAGTCGTAGTAATCATTTCATCATTTTGATTTGTTGGAAGGTGATACCTGGTAGAGGTAGAGATAGGAGCCAGTGCTTGTATTCTTGGGGATGTCGTCCTTCGATAATGTCCAGTCAATAAGCCTCAACAGTAAATAGTAATAAAACAGAAATAATAATTTAAAACTTCTGGGTTGAGGAAGTTTAAAAGATGTCAGTCAAATCCAACAACTTATGCTCGTGCCTAGAAGCACACGGATCTCTCCTTGCCACTTCAGATTCAGATATAAGGTTTTTATCCTTTCTCACCTTAAAGTAGCCACTACTCGATGACTTGTTTTTTATGTTTTTCTTCTTTGTTATCCCTTTCTTTTGATTCTGGATCCTATTTGTATTGTACTCTTTTGATATACATGTAGCGAGTATTATAACACATTATTCTTTTCTTGTATGGTTGAATTAAATGTTTATTAATTGTATTCTTAAAATAGTACTAAATGGAAGTGATATAAAAGCCGACTACAATTAGCTAGGAATATAATCGAAGTGAAAACAAAGAAGGGAGTCAAAGAAATAGGGGATGAAATCCTCTGTCCCCAAATTTGTGTACCAACCCTGTCCCATTAAATCTAAGCCATCTATTTATGTGGGACCCACACAAATAAATGACTTGGATTTAATGAGACAGAGTTGGTACACAAATTTGGAGACAGAAGATCTGCCCCAAGAAATAGGAGAAACGGCCAAGTTGGAGAAGATATATAGTCACTTCTTTGCACGAGACAGGTCTTTGGCCAACCCTTTCTCGGAAATGAAAGAGAAATATACGGGAAAAAACGCTTCTTGTTGCAATCCTATGTTTACGCATTTTTGTGTATGGTCCGTAATCCGTATCATATGAAATAAATTTTTGTATGGACCACAGCTATTGTCTTTGTCCTTGCTCTAATTCCCTTCCTTTTTTAACTTACAAAATTAATTTCCATTTTATTTATCCCAATACACTCAGAGTAGTTCGTTTCCTTAGTTCTCAGTTACTGATCAATATGTATATGTTTATGTATGTGTATATATATATAATTCCTCTTTAGAAACACCATAGGTTTACAGGTTGTCTATGAATTTATAGAAAAATGAGGATCCTACTCAGACTCATGCTTTTTAATATGGGTTGGTGATTGTGTGTTGTTTGACTGGATTAACGTTTTGAAAAGAAACTCTGCATACATAATTTTTCCACGTCAACAGTCCGATCACAGTGGTCTTTTTTGTAATTAAAAAAGCAGCGAGTGAGAAGTTATATAACCATTGGTAAGCACAATAAAATAGATAGACTAATAGGGCAACGCTCGGAAGCTGACAGTGCGCTCGTTAATGGGATGTGTGATGACAGAGTTTTGTAGCAGTGGTTGTCTAAACTGTAAGACAAGTCGATTCTACGTTGATTTCTTTTTTTCTTTTTGGTCATTTCTCTGCCAGACTGATTGAAATATTGTTATCTGACATATGCAAAGTAATAGCACATCTCCTTTTTATCTGTCTGTCCTGACTTTTCTCTTACACTGCTACCGCTATCTGGTCCCGAGTCTCTCTTGTTTCCTGTCATCGATATAAAAATTTTGGCACTACGTTCGAGTTCCTCCCTCCTCTGAAATTGAAGCTAGAACGCGCATGCACCCTGCAACTCCATCGTATATCTTTCGTAAATAGGAGTAGGTGAAATGTTATTTTGGATTCTTCAATTTGTCCTCTGTTAATGATCATGAATTACTAATTCACGCTGAAATGAGAAAAATGTCCATACTTGCATGATCTCTAGGTATTTGTCTTGCCATATTCCTGTCTTATTTAGCTTTAGAAATAACAAAAAGTATATAAACTGGAAGGGCCTGGAGCACGCGCATAAACTAATATAGGTTTCCTCCCTCCCTTTTATGGTGCAACAATAGACAAACACGACTTTCAAGAAAATATATTGGTGATAGCCAAAAGGAGAATCAGAACCTCCGAACTACTTAACAGATAGCTAGTGTAATTAAAAGATTCTAATAGAATTGCCTTTCAAAAATAGAAAAGGTTGTACCACAAATAATAATTTCATGGGGTGTTACGTGCATGCATGGACATGTTTTTCTCATCTCCCAATTCTAACGGAAAATTCCCTTCTTATAATCTTGGTCTTCCAGGTTTGCTCTACGTGGCACGCAATCTCAAGCTCCGACCTACTCTGGCACCGCCTAACCCACCGTATCTAGGGCCACACTCAGCTCCTCCACTCCACGTGGCGCGATGAGTTCATCTTCCGCCACCAAATTGCCCGAAACTTTCATACACGTCGGTCCTCTCATTTCACTCTTCACTTCGACCTCTCCAACATAGATGACGCAGATGCCCTCATTTGCCGCTGCGTCGCACTTTCCGATCATTACCTCGCCTGTGGGTTCACCGACGGAGTTGTACGTCTCTTCGACCTTAGTACACGCCTCCACGTTCGCACTCTCCATCCACAACATCGCGATCGATTAGGCCGTTTCTCACGTGCCGTCTCAGGCATTGTTTTCATTGATGCGAAGTTGGTATTTGCCAGCTTAGACGGCGATATCCACGTGGCGATGTTAGGTGGGAATGTCCAACTGCGAGGGCCCATTTTGGTTACTTTTGTTGACTTTTGTTGGAGGATCATTGACTAATCCGGAAACAGTTATGGGATGGCATTTATTGATGGAATTTGATGAGTTTGTTGGTCGAGTTAGGATGACGAGTGAAGAATCGGCGGTGGCGTGTACGAGTTCGATGAACATGGTGTTTGATCTGAGGAACCAAGGGTTGATTTTAGATGAAAAAGAATTTAGGAGATCGATGATGGTGAGCTCGTTTGGTGTGTGGAACGAGGCGTACGTTATGGTGGACAGCAGGGGAATGGCTAGGGTACGCAGGGTAGGGACAAGAGAGGAGGTGTGTAGGTTTAACGTGAAGGTCGAGAGAGAAAATGTGATGGGTTGCATAAATGGAGGTTACGCACTACTATGCACTGGGGGGCTAATGGGATGAAATCCTCTGTCCCCAAATTTGTGTACCAACTCTGTCCCATTAAATCCA
>JAOQMP010000004.1:11198663-11209401 GCA_027563575.1 Erythroxylum pedicellare
AGAATTCTTGTACCTCAGTTTTGAAAGGAACAAAAATTTCTGTCCTTGTCCTCTGAGGACGGAACAAAAATGACTGAAGACAGTAAGCAAACAGCACGAAGGACGGAACTTTTGTGTCTCTGTCCACCGTCCTCACCCACGAGGACGCTAACCAAACGCAGGGTAAGCAAACATCACGAAGGATGGAACTTTTGTGTCTCTGTCCACCGTCCTCACCCACGAAGACGCTAACCAAACGCAGGGCTATAGCTGAGTGATTGGACAAATAAGGGTCACAACCCTTTAAATCCTCTGCCCTGCTTTTTCTTTTGCGTTCCATGCTACGTTTAACGCAGCTGCTGTTTGCGTAGCGCAAATGCTATCCGCATTTTGTGTTGCGCCCAACGCAGCTCGCAGTTGCCGTTTAGCCTGCTCCTTGCTTATGTGTTTTCTTCATTTGTTCTATCGTTTTGGACTAATTTTTCAGCTACTTGCTTTTGAATTTTTCTTTTTCTTTGTGTTCCATTTTTCTTGTCTTTTAATTTTCTTCTTCTTGCTTTATGAAGACAAGTCAAAAATAGTCTTAAGAAAATAACCTAAATACAGTACTTTTGACTCACTTTAATTTATTTGCTTCTAAATTAGACCTAAAATGATATGTGAATTAAAGTAAATATCTTAAGCAATTTTATGTCAATAATCATTAAGTTTAAATGATTAAATATATTAACAACTAAATACATATCAGTCATATATATCGCAAGAGTAATAGATGTGCTGACTGACTAGCAACCTATGCAGAGCATTTTAATTTAGGAATCACTTATTTTGATATGATACCTATTGAGTACCATGTTCTTTTACTAGAAGATATGTTTAACTTATAATGTAACCTGTTTTTTTCTCTCTTAATAAAAAAAAAAAGTAACAACGCCAAGTTCCCTTAATTATTTTTGCCTTTTGTTGTTGTTGATTTACGGCGTACTTTGCCTGTCTGTCTCTGGCGAGGCAAGACAAGAGGTGCATTAAATCTTCTGACAACAAAAGCTGTGATCCTGACAAGAGGGGTCTTACAGTTACAGGCTGTGCAGAGGCAAGAGCAGCCTTTCGATCCCGAAGCCACCGTAGAGACAAAGGAGAAAAGATAAAAAGTTTTCCGGGAAATTTATGGATTACTAGTAAATGAGTAAAGAGTATTATTTTGTGTTAACAACAGTATAGACTATAAAGCATTGTGTCTTTTCTTTTTTTACATGTCTGGACTCTGGGTGGACAAGACGACTACCACAATGTGGACTGATTATAATATAATATTTGAGGGCTGATATTTAATGTTGCGGTTTGTTTGCTTTTGAATCGGCACTTGGATGACGACATAATGATCTATTTCTAATATGCTTTTGAATCGGCACTTGGATGATGAGATAATGATCTATTTCTAATATTTTTATTCATATGCTGGACAGCAAATTGAGTGAAAGAAAAGAGAGTTCATCTAAAGCAAGAGTAAAAAAAAGGGGACCCAGGCTCAACTTCCTCTTTGTGATCAATGATTCCATTCGTGTTTTAACAGTAACCATTTTGGTCTAGCTCAGTTTCTCACTTGCTGATGGATCTATTTCCAAGAAGTTCCAATTTGATGATCGATTTCGGCTATTCAGACCTGTGGAAGCGGGAAACTACCAGATTGAAGAAAGGTCCAGTTTTCTCCTTACCTCATTAATGATTCTCTCAGAGGTAGCAACTGAGTCTGCCATTTTCTTCTGTTTGTCATGATTAGTTGGTTTTCTTGTGCTCCTTAGAAGAAGAGCGAACATAAAACGGGGATGCGGAGTTTAATCAGATGACTCTCATTTTCTTGGCGTGACAAAAATTTAGAGCTGGATCATCCAATTTTGGCGTTGTAGTCTTTGTATGTAAAGAGCACGTCTTTGGTGAGTTCGTAGATGGAAATATATAATCTTTTGCTTTTAAAATATCCATGTTCTGGAATTATTCTGAGGCGTGGCTTTGATGAATTGTGCTGCTCAGGCTGGCGTTTTTCTTAAGCTGTCAACTTGTTTTGTCAGGATGTGGGCTGTGGTTAAAATGTCCATGCATAGAAAGCTCTCTAGCTTGAATGGCAGATTATCCGCAAGTTTCAGACTTGGAAAGCAAGACCACTCTTTGCATGTGGATAATACTGTCAAGAAATGGAGACGAAAGTTTTTGCTTCTTTGCCTTTTACTAGGTGCATTTGCCATAGGGAGTATTAGTTTTCTTTTGAATTTTGATAATCGAGAATTGGCAAAGAAAGACAAGAATCAAGATGCTCGTGAAGAAAATGCTGAGGTCTGTTTTTACAATTTCAACGTTGGCAAGAACCAACTTCATGCTTGTGCTTTGATTTTAGATCTTGAAGTATATTTTTCTAATAGCTGAAGGCTTTATCTATTACCACAATTAACGGTTTTCCCTTTTTATAATTGCTTCAAAACTTCTCGTTACGGACTCCATTACCTTTAACATTCTTAGTAGCGATTAGTGAAATAATGAAATTTAAAATTGGCTGCCAGAGCTTATAGCTTCCTCCTCATGGTTAACCATGGATGATTTGCTTGAAATTCTCACTTTCTTCAAATATTTATCCGTCTAAAACTTCTACATATATGAGATTGTTGGATTCTAAAGCAGTTGCTTGACCCCTGAGATGATAATCAGGGAAACCAAAGTAAAGTGCTTTTGGTACACCAATAATTTGTAATAATTGAAATCATCTTTTCTGTCCTGGAAGAACTCCTGAACTCATCAACTTCTTCTTACACTGCTCATCTTAGTCATGAAAATTCTGTGTTTTCTTTTCTCTTATATAACGTCTCTTGAATGTATTAAGGAATGAAAGCTTAAGAGACCAACGACTTATGATATTACCTGTGCTATTAAGATACAGTCCTCAAACAAGTTGGAGTTCCAGCATCTGGGCGGATGGTTCACTTCAATTGTAGATCCTGATGACCAGTGCCCAGTTGGAGATGCCGGTAACCTCAGGAGACTTGAGCAACCAGTGAAATCGGAATCAATATCCTCTGCCACATCATCTGATCTTTCATTAATTTCACAGGTTTATGAAAAGGTAAGGCCTTGTTACTGCAACCTATAGAATTTGTTGTTAATATTGTGACAGTAATTTCACCACAACCTCATCAAGTTTCTATATAACTTATCATCTTAGGGAAACAATGATAAAAGGAGTTGATGTTGAGAGAGACATAAAAAAGAAAAAAAAAAAGCATCCATAGCAGAAGGATGCTAAGTCGGCTCCCTTTTATGCATGTAGTTTCTCTTTTATTTGTGTTGTTTTCAGTAAAGAAATCTTGATTATCTTGTCTTTTCACAGGATGATTTGCAAAAGAGGGGAGCAGGGGACTGCATGATATCCCATGATAAAACTTTGATTTCCGGTGGACTACGTTGGGGGCTTTTTATTGGTCTGATAACAAGCTTGACGTTGTTTCTTTTTTCGTTTAAAATCTGGATGAACCAGAAAGAGAGTCTTGTTCGATTGGCGCCAATGCCTCAACCACGACAGCAACTTCTCCAGCTGAAGCAGCAATCGCTGCCTGTGGGATCCTCTAAAGGGGCAGGAAAGTGGAGGAAGAAACTTCTTAAACTATTTGTACTGGGTGGAATTCTTTCTGCTGCCTGGTTGTTTCAATACTTGAGTAGACAAAGCTTCTCGACAAGGCAAGAGACTCTTGTAAACATGTGTGATGAGAGAGCAAGAATGTTGCAGGATCAGTTCAATGTGAGCATGAATCACGTTCATGCCTTGGCCATTCTTGTTTCCACTTTTCACCATGGAAAAGATCCTTCTAAAATTGATCAGGTGATTTCATTTTCTACAACATCATCCAGCCTTCTGTTGCCTGTAATTGAAAACCAACTCGGTGAATTTGCTCATAAGCTGATTGGAAATATCTTTAATCTTTGGAAGAGAACTTTTATGGAATTTACAATACCTAATCTTTCCTCTTTTCCCCATTACTTTTTACAACCAAATCATTCGAAAACTAGTATATCTTGAAATAATTTGGGATGATAAACTGATATCACTAAAGTACCTAAATGAAGAAGTAAGATGCAATTCACTAGCCTGCAATGTTAGTTGTTATGTGGATGTCCCTTGAGATCTTTTATCTTTGACAGAAAACCTTTGGAGAATATACTGAGACAACTGCTTTTGAGAGGCCTCTTACTAGTGGTGTTGCATACGCTCTTAAAGTTCCTCATGCAGAAAGGAAGCTGTTTGAGAAGCAGCGTCGGTGGACAATTAAAAAAATGGAAACTCAGGACCAGACTCTAGTCCAAGATTGTATCCCAGAGAAGTTGGATCCTGCACCAATCAATGATGAATATGCACCAGTCATTTTCTCTCAGGAAACTGTCTCTCATATAGTCTCAATTGACATGATGTCTGGGAAGGTTCCTCTTAGAGATCCCTTTTGATTTCTGTTTCATTTTGTCAATCAGCAAAGTATTCTTTTCTACTGAGAGAATAAATGGCATTTATGTTTCTCTTGTCTTCTCTTATTAAATTGTCTTTTAAATGAATCTACAGGTTGGCTTTGATATACTGCTTCATATCCCACTTCTGTCTTTATGCAGGAAGATCGTGACAACATCTTGCGAGCAAGAGCTTCAGGGAAGGGAGTATTAACATCTCCTTTTAAACTTTTGAAGTCCAATCACTTAGGAGTTGTGCTCACCTTTGCTGTTTATAACACTGAACTTCCTCTGGATGCTACACCAGAACAAAGAATTGAAGCTACTGTTGGGTAATTCAATTTCTTTTAGGGATTCTTGGTTTCACGTAATGAGTTGGACCAATGCCTATTTGGTAACTAAATGAAATTAACCTCTAGCTTTTTGTTTCAAATGTTAAGGTATCTTGGTGCATCTTATGATGTTCCATCCCTGGTGGAGAAACTTCTGCATCAACTTGCCAGCAAGGAAACAATTGTTGTGCATGTTTATGACACAACAAATTCATCTTCTCCAATTCTGATGTATGGTTCTGATGTTATTGATACTGGTCTATTGCATGTCAGTAACCTTGACTTTGGGGATCCACTGCGGAAACATGAAATGCATTGCAGGTTACTTTTCACCATTATACCTTTTGCATATTGTATGCTGTTTAGTGATAAGTTGTCCAGATTCAACCTCGTTTCCATTGCATGCAGGTTCAAGCACAAGCCTCCTTTACCTTGGACGGCAATAAATTCGGCATTAGGAGTCATAGCTATTGTTCTTCTTGTTGGTCATATCTTTAATGCTGCTATAATTAAGATCGATAAAGTTGAGGAGGACTATCGTCAGATGATGGAACTGAAAGTTCGTGCAGAGGCTGCTGATGTGGCAAAATCTCAGGTTCACCATAGTGATGGATTTAGAAGCTAGTTTCTAATTTATGCATGTCTATTTAATTTAATGTTCATCAATCAAGTCATGCCATGTTCTTCTTGCTGATTAATTTTTTTTAACTGCAGTTTCTTGCAACAGTTTCTCACGAAATCAGAACCCCTATGAATGGTGTTTTAGGTGATTGATATCTTTCAATTATAAAATATATATATTCTGTCAGCCTAACATTATATAATAACAAGATATAAGTTCCAATTATTTTTCTAGGAATGCTGCAAATGTTGATGAATACAAATCTTGATGCCAACCAAAAGGACTATACCAAGATTGCTCATGACAGTGGGAAAGATCTAATCTCATTGATAAATGGGGTTCTTGATCAGGCTAAGATAGAATCAGGCAGACTAGAGCTGGAAGCTGTTCCTTTCCATCTGTATTCACTTCTTGACAGTGTTATATCTAGTTTTTCTAGCAAATCATATGATAAGCAGATTGAGGTAGGAATGACAAACCATATTTGTTACTTGCTTCATTTTCTACTTTTGATTACTGATATCACTTCAACTTCCTACTTGGAACATTGTTGTTGACGTCCTTTTGGATGGGGGAAGTTGGCTGTTTATGTCTCCAATCAAGTTCCTGAAGTTGTTGTTGGTGATCCCGGGCGCTTTAGGCAGATAATTGCAAATCTTGTTGGGAATTCAGTAAAGGTTGGTTTGGCTGATCTAGTTTACATCATTTTGATATTCAAAGTACTTGAAGAAAAATGTGCTAATTTGAGAACAAACATGGCAATTCTAGTTATTTTAATTGAATTTCTCCGGAAACTAGGCCTGCTAGATAAATGTGGAATTTATCTGTATAAAGTTTAAACTTTCACTACAATTTAGGTCACTAATATGCCTACATTTGTCCTCACTTTCAGTTCACAGATGCCAATGGCCATATATTTGTCTCTGTACATCTGTTCGACGAAGTAATGAATCCCTTGGGTGTGAGAGATTTGGTGCTGAAACAAGCCCTAAATGCGGATCAGTATATACCATGCTCTATTAATAACACATTGAGTGGGTTTCCAGTGGTCAACAGATGGAAAAGTTGGGGGAACTTTAGAAAGTTAGACATGCTAGATATGGAAGAGCCAGAAATGATCAGGTTACTTGTTACAGTTGAAGATACAGGAATGGGCATAAAGCCAGATGCGCAAAGCCGCATTTTCACACCTTTTATGCAGGCTGATAGTTCCACTTCTCGAAATTATGGTGGGACTGGGATTGGATTGAGCGTAAGCAAACGTCTGGTGGATCTCATGGGTGGAGAGATTGGATTTGTTAGTGAACCTGGTACCGGTAGTACATTTTCGTTCACTGTTACCCTTTCCAAAGGAGAACCAAGTTCTTTGGACACCAAGTTGACACTTTATGGCCCTCCTGTTTCGGAATATCAAGGATGGAGGGCATTGGTAATTGATGAACAGGGCATTCGAGCTGAGGTCACAAGGTATCATCTTAGAAGGTTGGGGATAAATGTGCATAAAGCTTCCAGTATGAAATTGGCTTGCTCTTGTTTACCAGATGGCTGTGTAAGGTATGTCAAACCCTTCTTCTGTTACTTGTAAGGGAGAATTCACCTTAATTTAGGAACATACAGAAAATTCAGATTATGTATGCTTGGGTAACATTAAGATGTGGAGAACTCCTTCATGCTCATTTTTGTCCATAGGATGCGTTGCAGCTTTATTGGATTAATTGGATGATCAAAATAAAATGGAATCTGAACATATATGAATGTACAGTGAAGAGCAAGTTTTCTGAGATGAGATACTGATAACTTCATCATAGGTAGCTGTGTTCCACGGTTTTGTTGTAAATTCTATGTAAATAAAGTTTAATGTGATTCTGTCCATTTTAACAGCCTTCCAGCATTAAGTATGGTTCTTATTGACAAAGATGATTGGGATAAGGAAAATGGTGTTACTTTCCGACATTTCCTAAATGGTCTTGCAAAAAATGGTGGATCAGAACTTCCAACTGGTCCACCCAAAATTTTTCTCTTAGCTACCACTATCACCCCTGGCGAATGCATTGAACTGATTTCAGCTGGCTTAGTAGATGATGTACTGATAAAGCCTCTTCGTTTAAGTGTTTTAATTGCTTGTTTCCAAGAAGCCTTTGGTAGTGGTAACAGCAACCAAGTGTGTAGTGGTAAAGCATCTTCTGGGAAACTATCAACTCTACGAGAACTCCTCAATGGAAAACAAATTTTGGTGGTGGACGACAACATGGTGAATCGTAGAGTAGCAGAAGGTTCCCTAAAAATATATGGAGCCATTGTTACCTGTGTGGAGAGTGGCAAGGCTGCTATAGAGATGCTCAAACCACCTCACAGGTTTGATGCTTGCTTTATGGATCGCCAAATGCCAGAAATGGATGGGTAAATAATTTGTCTTTTCAGATAAAGTAAATTACTTTGACTAGTTATATCTTCTTTTATATATGTTTAGCATGATTAAAACTTTCTTTCTTTAACTGGTTTTTAGGAAAATTGCTACAAAAGCATAGCAAGGGATGATATTCTATTCCATCGGGCATTAAAACCACATTATTTAGTCAATTAACCCTTTCCTAAAATATGATTATATTATGAATCATGCAGCTTTGAAGCTACCCGTCAAATTCGGAATCTGGAAATTCAGTTCAATGAACAAATTGCATATAAGGAAACATCTACCAAAGCATTTGGTAATGAGGCATTTTGGCATACACCAATATTGGCTATGACAGCTGATGTGATTCGAGCCATGAATGAAGAATGCATGAAGTGTGGGATGGATGGTTGTGTGTCAAAGCCGTTAGATGAGGATCAGCTTTATGATGCAGTGGCACCTTTTTTCAAGGCTGGTTGAGAGAATGGATTAAGATGTCAGCAGGTTCTCATTGGCGTGGTTTGAATTGATTGTAAAGCATTCAGCTTGCTAACACATGATTGCTTGATAGTGAGGTCACTTACAGAGTGAAATCTGAAATCTGCCATGTTCTTATCCTGCCCTCAACTCTGGTAAATTTAAGCATTACTCTCAAATAATCCGAAATACTGCTTTCAAATGGTTGACCATGTAGCACCAAGTGTTTCTAAATCATGGACATAGATAGAATCCTTCTCAACTTCTGTATTACATCTTTACCATTCTCATTGGGTCAACACGTACTTTTGGGAAAGATACATTTTCCGACGGGTTATAATTCATCTAGTTTAATTTTACAAGCAGACTATTTTTTCTTACATGAAACTACTTAATAGTCCCATTTCTTTTACCTTCAAGAGATTAATATATCGTTGATAGAGAATTTCCAAGTGAGATGGGAAATCATAATATTACATTCTTTGACAAAATGCTCAGGTGGATTTTGATGTGTTAGGATTACTCACTCTTTTCAGGTGCCTGAGCTCCTGATGTTCTGGGGCCTGGAGAGTATGGATACTCGTGGACATTTATGCTGTATGGTGATTTCAGGATGGTAAGTGTCGCTTTTCTGCTGATGAATCATGGCGTTTTTGATTCCCCAGTCATTTCGCTTATGAAATTTTACGTGCATTTTCAATGCAAATAATGAAGAAAGCTAGTATCGTCCGGGGGGGAATAGCCTGAGAATGAAGCAACGATGGTTCCCATGAAAGTTCTCAAGTTGCAGACGGTAAAATGTTGTATCCACCCTGTATGCCTTTCTAGGCTGTAGATAGCTTGACTTCGCTGTCCCTATTTTCCGCAGAGTTTATGATGCGAATGTCTATTCGTCCTAACTTAAATCCCGCTCCCCCCCGTTCATATGGATCCACTTTGTAACCAATAACAATTGTATACTATTTAAGTACATAACATATTGTTGAGGTTCTGGATACTAGTCTATTTTATATGATTAACAAATAATTGATTTGGTAAGTATCAATCGGAGGAAGACCTTTTTTCTATTTAACGTATCCGGCTCGTCAAAAGTGGTCTCCCTAACTAGTTTTGGACTGATCCGTAATGCTAGGATGAACAGCCTTTTCAAAGACAATTGCTTTTGTGTAAGGAAGAAGAAAAGTGTGATTGAAATGTCACTATAATGTGCAGAATGCTGTCAGAATTATGGAATTAGCTACTCTTACTATCAAGTGGTCACATTTTTAGTCTTTAGGGTTCTGCACTGAATCAAATCCCTCTAGATGCTTTGTGAAATTCCAAAGCGCTACTTGTTAGGAGATAAAAAGTCCCATATGGAGTCCAATCCTACATGTGCTGTTCTCGTGGTTCCTACTTTACTGTCAAAAAAGCAAGCTTGCTCTCTTCACAGCACTGGCTTAATCAAATCCGTATCGATGCTTCGTCAAGTCCAAAGAGCTACTTCTTAGGGATAAAAAGTCCTTATCTGGAGTGCGATCTTAAATGTGCTACTGTTTACGTGGTTGCCTCTCTTACTAAAGTTTATAGGTTATGGATCAAGTAAAAAAAAATTACTTCAATTACTTTAAAGCATATTTTTATTATTAAAGAAGCTATTTTAAGTCTCACTTGAAGAATATAATAAGTTGTATTAATTCTTAACATTAAGATTTAGAGAACAATTTTAAAAAAATCAAATGAAAAAAATATATAAAGAAAAAAAGAAAGTTAAGAGGATTTGTGTCCTTTTCTTGAGTGTCAATGATGAATTGAGCTTTATTTTGCCTCATTTTGTTCTTTATAAAGGTTTATACTGAATCTTATTTTGCTCTCATTTTGTTTTTTTTTTAAGATTAAGAGTGAACCTTATTTTATTCTTTACGAGAGTGATCTCCAAAGTTGGTGCCTTTCCTAGCCTTACTCAAAGTCGAGCCTATTCCCGCTTTATTCTCAAAAGCAGCAAGCTCACCCTGTTTACAATCTTTCTTGTGCTTCAATTTTCACATGTTCATTTATATGTATATTGTCTTAATAACACTTAGGGATAAAGTTGCTTATTATTGAATCTTCTCATATCATTGTGAGACTTTTCAATTAATTGTTACTATTGTTATTAATGCTGGTTTAGATCCTCCAGCCAATCACTATGGTTGTAGTTTAGTGACAAATTATTTAAAGACTTTCTTTATCTTGTACATGTTTAGATGTATATGATAAAGTCCATAAGATAATTTTACATTGCAAATGAAATTATAATGAGATTATAATTACGAGATTCATATTGCATTTATGTATTATTCCTAAATGTTTCTAGTCATTGTTATATTTAAATTGGATATTAATAGAACATAAAAAAACTAGCACACGTTTTGTTTTTCCTTATGAAGGAAGTAGTCGATCTCATAGGCTAAAGTATAGAGATACTTAAACAAA
>JAOQMP010000004.1:11209501-11224838 GCA_027563575.1 Erythroxylum pedicellare
TTATCAAGGGAAAAATCATGTCAATAGGATAGGTTATTTAGCTAATGTAGTTTATGAAAAACAAAGAATGCCTAATCTTATCCATATTAATGCATGTGATAAAAATGTGGTCTTGAATAGAAATTCAACGCAAAATCGGGATCTATCTGCCATGAAGGTCACACATTATCAAAAGACAATAAGACTGATATGGATGTTTTAGTCTAACAAGGCTCAAATTCTCACTGGCTTTGTCTACTACTAGTCACTAGTCTTTTAAAGATAATGCACATCAGTCAATCATAAGAGCAAAAGTACATGCCAAAATTGCTATGAAATTATCTAGTCAATTCATTATATACTCATAATTAACTAATCCTAGAAGCAGTAGAAAATAAGAAAATGTTTCTTTGTTTATTTTATTCTTTCTCTCATTTTGACTGAAAACTTAAAAACAAGCAAAAATAAACCAACCAACAAACACACATACATAAAAAATTAAATGTGAAAATTTAAAAGCAAAGAAATTTACTTCCCTTGGGTTGCCTCATAAGAAGCGTCTTTATTTAGGGTCACTAGCTCGACTCCTTCTTCTCCTAATGTGACAAAATTATGATCTTTTGATTGCACATGTAGTTCTTCAATGTGAGGTTCTTCAGGATAGGGTCTTGGTTGATAATCGTTCCCATTTAGCTCATTTCCTATCCTTAAAGTTTGAATCTTGACAAAGTCCATGCACTTAGGAAATATTTCACACATCTCCTCATCTTTTTCTTCCTTATTTAATTCCTTCAATCTGCTATGTAGAGGTAAAGAGTTAGTTTCAAAAATAATCATGGACTTAATACTTACCTCCAAGCTAAATGATATGTCCTTTTCAGGTTCGAGCTCCTTCTTAAGTTCTTCTTCTTCATAAGCAATTCCTTGAGTACTGCACTCAAAATTCTCAAGCTCCTCTCCACTCTATAAGGTTTCCTTGTTAATATCCATCAGGTACTCCTCAGGTTGATATGGTTGTGTCTTTTTGTTTTGTGAGGCTAGGCGGTTGATAGCTTCCATCAATTGATCTACCTGGCTTGCCATGTTTTAGATTTTATAACTTGTTTCCTATTGGAATTGCAAAGTTTTAGCAATGGACACATTAACTAATTCTTCCAAGGGTGTACCTAAGTCTTGATAGGAAGCTTCTAGATTGTATGGGAATTATTGTGCTTCCTGGAAAACTATCATAGAAGTAATTCGATTGATTATCCCATTCATAACAAAATTTAGGTTGATTAGTCCAAACATTATTATAGGATTGAGAATATGAATTAAAGAAAAAATTACTCCCATCCAAGTCAAATTTAATTTCTAATTTTTTAACAAAAATGAAACAAAAAATGAAAAGATTATAAAATAACTAAAAAAAACAATTACGAACAAATATATACAAAACACTAATTAAAATCAATAACAAAAACTAAACACCACACTCCCTAACAATGACTCCAAAATTGACTGGCATATTGTATGCTAGTCAAAATAAAATAACTAGACTATTACTGTAGTAGTGGTGAGTCTAGGTCAATCCCACAAGGAGTGTTCGATTAGATTATGAAATGAAATTAATTGATGTTTAGGTAATGGGGGGTTTTGGATTTAATAAGAAAATAAAATAAAATAAATCTAATGAAAACAAATTAAAGAAAGCATGCAAAAAATGATAAAATTGGGGAATTTGGTTGAGATTTAGTTCTTTGGTTCAATCTCGACTGACACCCTAATTAAGCAGAATTCATTGATTTGTTGTTCTTTTATCTCTCTTAGCAATTATCGATCGTATATCAACAACAAGCTCTATTAATCTCGATTTTTCCTTAGGTCCTAGCTAATTACGAAGTGCTCATTAATTAACCCTAGCTATCAAGAAACCTAAAATAAGCTCTCTAAGTTTATCCGAATAACTGCCTTACGAATAAGAAAAATAGATCAATTTAGGTAATAATCACATAAGCTCAGATTATTTGACCTACGTTATGTTATCTCTAATGATTCAGAACCATTAGTTGCTACACTTGAATCGGGACTACAATGATTACGTATTGCATTCGATTCTAGCAATAGGTTTTCATGAAAACGATTCAATAGAGCATTAAAATCATCATCATTCAAATACATAATCAATCCATACAAGATAAGATAATCAATTTATAATGTGAGAAATAAACAACAAAATAATAAAAAATGCTTAACACGGGTCGTTGACATCGATGTTGCCTCCAAACTTGACATCGAGAACTTCACCTTCCATGAGTCTCCCAAGAAAAGCCTTCAGCCCCCATAAAATATGCCCCAGTCGAAACCCCCTTCAATTCTCTTTATTACTGCAAGCTTCTCTTTGCCGCCACTGTTCTATTCTCTAGTTATTGTTCACTTTGATGTTATAAATAAACCTTGATGGACCAGCTACTATTCATGCCTCCTTTTGTTTCTGTCGCAAGCTCCTTCTCTGTTCTTTTTTCCTTTCATTCTTTTTAATCCTTTTGTGGTGTTAAATGCTAGCGTTTAATGCTAGCATTGAAAGCTATGCATTAAATGCATGCAATGCTAGCATTTAAAGCCATGCGTTACATGCAAACAATGGTAGCATTGGTATTAAATGTACGCAATGCTACTGTTAAACGGTAGCTTCCTTCTGCTTTGGATTATGTTGTTGTTGTTTTGTCTTTGTTTTAATCCACTAGCATGCATGTCGTTTTGTCTTTCAACTCCCAGTTGCTACATGCGTTTTGCTCTCTTATTGTTTCTTCATTTTTCCAGCAAGCACTTTTAATTCTTCTTCTTTGTATTTTGATTTTCTTGTCTTCTTTTTATCTTTTGATTTTCTTCTTCTTTCTCTACGAAGACAAGTGATAATTAATCTTCGAAAAATGACCTAAATATAATGCTTTTGACTCAATTTAATTTCTTTGCTTCCAAATTGTACCTAAAATCATATATGAATTAAAATGAGTATTTTAAGCATTTTCGTATCATTAATCACTAAGTGTAAATGATTAAATGTATCAACAATTAAACAAATATCATCTTTTCATGTAAAATTTTTGTAACTTTCCCTTCAACCTTTAAGCAAAATTGACAAAATAATTCAATTAAAATTCATGCAATATTAACACCATTTCCAATTTATCTTATGTTTGGATCAAAAAACAAGGATTTGTAACTAAAATCAAGATATGAAGGCAATTAAAAGCCATAGAAACTAGATATAATAGACTAGTAGAACTAAGATATACAAATAGATTTTTCACTTAGATTAACAAGTTGCAAGGGCATCTGTTGATCAGAAAAAGTTAGATAGAGTGTTGGTAAACTGATTTTGGCTTCAACATTTCCCACTTTCTTATGCCCATTTTGGTGATAACATTTTTTATGATCTTTCTTGGATAGATATCCTAATTTATTTCCCATCCAAAACTTTAGGAACACCTTTAAGGTTTTTCTACAAGCACAAAGACTAGGCTTCTAAGAATTAGTTCTTGCAAAATGGAGTTTGAAAGTGAAAGGCTACAAATCATTTCAGCTTATGAAGAAACTTAAACTTCTAAAGGCTATTATCGAGGAGTTTACTAAAGAAGAGAATAAAGCATTTTCTAAAGACAAAAATGATACGTGGCTTGCATAAGAGAATTACTGTAAATATCCTTATAATAATGCTATGAGAATACTTGAGAATCAGAGGTTAAAGTAGTACAAGGAGGTTCTATCCTTACATAACTTTATTTTAAAAAAGAATCAAGGATTTATTGGGTAAGAGATAAGGATTCCAACACCAAATTCTTCCACTCATTTATCATAGTTAGAAGAAACGGAAATATGATTATTGAGCTTTAATATAAAAATAGGGTTTTACAACCTAATCAGGAGAAGTTGTAGAAAATTGCAAGGGTTTTCTTCACCAAATTGATGGGATCTAGAAACAGCATCAACCTTAAGGAATTTAACTTTAGCAGATTCCTTGAAAATTCTATCAGTCAGAAGATGAAGGAGCACATTGTGAAACCCATTACACAACATGAGACTAAAAAAGTTCTATTTGGTTTTCATTCATCCAAAGCTCTAGGACCTGATGGATATTCTACTTGTTTCTTCTAGGAAACTTGGGATATCACTGGTAAACTTTTCATTGAGGTTGCCAGGAATGTTTTTAACTCTTCTAATATGTTGAAGGAAATGAACTATAAATTTATATGTCTTATTCCTTAGAACTAGGATCCCTCTTCTATGGTTGATTATAAACATATATCTTTTTGTAATACTGTTTATAAAGTAATTACAAATATTATAGCAAATAGATTGAGGCTGGCTTTGAAGGATGTCATTGATCCTAATTAAAGTACATTTATCACTGGAAGATCAATAGGTGATAATATAATGTTCATTAGGATTTAATGAAAGGTTATACATCAAGTAGAGTCATTAGATGTTGTTCTTTCAAAATTCATTTCTCTAAAACATTTAACACCATCTATTGGAAGTTTACTAAATCATACTTACTAACTCTTGGATTTCCTGAGCAACTTGTTAAAAGGATATCGATATGTATCACTACAACTTCAATTAGCATTCTTATTAATGGATCTCTTACTTTAATCTCTAAAAATACTAGGGGAATAAGGCAAGGGGACCCTCTTTCCCCTTATTTATTTACATTAGTTATGGAAGCTTTATCTAGTATGCTAAACAAACCCATCTCTTGTAATGGCATCTTCTAATGCCATAATAGATGTAGAGAGCTCAGAATCACACATTTGATCTTTGTTGATGACCTTATACTATTATGTGGTCTAATTTATAGTCCATATAATATTGGGTATAATAGAGATATTCTTAACTTACTGTGTATTAAAGGTCAATGTAAGCAAAAACAATATATGCATTTCTTCTCATGTGATCAATCTGAATTGAGAAGAAGATCTACCTATATAATTCAATAGATATCTTAGCATTACCATCTCTATTGTTAATCCAAAATTTAGATATTGCATTCCTCTAATTGAATCATATAAAGCAAGAATCAATGTTTGGTAAACATGTTTTTATCCTTTGTTGCTATGCTCACTATGATCAATTCTATCTTAAATAGCCTACATGGTCATTGGGTTGACCATTTAATTCTTCCTAAGTGAGTCATCAAGAGATTGAAAGGTGTATTAAATCTTTCTTACAGTTTGGGATGGTAGAAAACTCAAAAGGGGCACAAGTTAAATGGTAGGAAATATCTATTACTAAGAAGATTGAAGGGTTGGGAATCATCCCTATCTCTTTTATGCTAAAAGGCCTTTAAGTAAAAGTATTTGGAGATAGTATAATGATAAAAGAGCATTTTGGATCAAATGGATCAGTGAAATTTACTTTAAAAACTAGATTTTTTTGGCAAATGGAAACCAATAGGGATCACTTGTGGTATTTCTCGTATATGATAAAACTGAGAAACCTTTTATAAACTTGGATTAAGTATATATTGGGGAATGGTGAAAGAGTATGGTTTTGGCATGACAACTGGAATGATCATAGTACTTTACTCATTAGAAATGATCTCCTGCGTCTAAGGAATTGAATCCCTTTAAATGCTAAAGTCTCTTCACTCATATTCCATCAAGTTTGGCATTGCAACTTTAGAGGCCCCTCTATACTATCCAATTATCTACCTCAGATTCTTTATTTGCATAGTGAGGATACAATCATTTGGTTAGCTAACACCAATAACTATTTCACAAATGAATCTTGCAACAAAATTTACATAACTAACTTAGAGATTATACCATACTATGGAAACATACTTTAAATCCCAAAGCTTCATTGATAGTTGGATGGTTATGAAGAACAGGATCAGAACCAAGGATAGTTGGTTTGGCTTCTTTGATCTTAATTATGTCTTATGCAAAAAAAAGGAGGAAAATAGGAATAATCTCTTTTTCAAATGCAGGTTCTATAAAGTTATTTGGAATAGAGTGTTGCATCTTCTAATGGAGCATTCTCAAGCATATGAATGAAATAGTGTTGAAGAACAGATTACCAAAAGGGTTAAGAAACTCAAGAAAAATGTTGAGTTAGTAAAAAAAAAACTTTCATTTCAACAATTTATTCAATATGGAGATAAAGAAACAATAGATTATACAAAAGGAAAACTAATGGGAAACATCAGTTAGTTGACAACTCTATAAACTAGATTAGAGAGATCATGACAACAAGGTAAGCACAAAGTAAACTCACTTCAGGCATGAACCATAAATGGAATCTTTGAAATTTGTATATGTTCTCAGGTCTTTTGTCGTGAACTAGTACTTATTTGTAATGGTCCTATATTGTAACGGTGTAATATCTTTGCTAGAATTTCAATAAAATTTTTCATTCGTCTTCCAAAAAACTTTATAAAGTCTGTTGATGCTTTTAATACAGTAAAAAGAGGTTATACTTCATTTGGATTATTTTCAGAAATTGTCAAATGGGTTAGATAAAAAAACGTTGTGCACTTTGTCACAAATAATGCAACTAATTATGTATTATTTGGGTACTTGTTGCAATCAAAATATGAGCATATTTGTTAATCTCTATGTGCTACTTATTGTATAAATCTCATATTAAAAGATATTGGTTGTATGAACTATATTTCTAATCTTGCTTCATATGCATCTATGATCCAAAATTTTTTGTATTTAATCATATTACATTTATCTTGGTAAAGAAAGAAGATTGGGAACTTTGAAAAATGTTTATGATCATAAACAAATACTTCAAAATTATTGTCAAGTAAACACATTTTAAGTTATGTAAGATTACCAAAGGAGAAAAAGTTTCTACAATTATTTTGGATGATAAAATTTAGGATGCTTGCTTGGTTAATGTGAAGATTGTGACTCCATTTTGAAAGTTATTGAAGATTGTTGACTCATATGAGAATCATCTTGGGGGTATATATATATATATGATGGTATGTACAGAGTTCGCAAAAAAATGAATCTTTTTAAAATGAAGGAGAAATTATGCAAGCTTGATATGGATATTTGTGATCGGTAATAGGACAAGCATTTTAGTTAAATGTTCTATTTAGCGGCTTATTTTCTCAATTCTTATTGCTTATATAGTGGAGATGTATATACATAGATATTATAGGTGGTTTTTTTGATGTGATTAAATGCATAGGAATATTCTCTAATAAAGAGCAATAAAAATGACAAATGAAATTAAATTGTATTGTAATATTTAGGGAGTTTTGGTTGATCATCTGTAAAGTGAGAACTTTAAAAAAAATGTAGTCTAATAAGTTTTAATACTTTTGTTATCATTTATTAATAATATATTTTTTTGTTTTTATAACTATTAACTTAAAATACAAATGAGTGGTAGAACTTCCTTGGTAAAAATTCTCTAATGTTGAGAAAACTTGCTATTAGATTAGACAATCAAACAATTTTAGCATTAAATTGTGCACATACATGAAGCATTTTTTAATGTATTTATACAAAAAAACAAAAAAGTTTGGAATATCAAAAACTCGATGACTTTGTTTACGATACTTATAATCTAAGGATGAAGAATAACTATTTTATTGATTAAATTTTATTCTTTAATAACTTATTTTTATTATTAATTTTATAATTTATCTATTATCTATTTAGGGTGCTTAATAAGAAGAGAGCAAATGATCCAGTTGCTATTGATTGTATTAATCATATACTAATTTTTATATCAAAGAAGAACTATTGCTTGACCTTAATTGCAGTGAACTTGAAAAGGTGACTGGTGACTTGTAAAGAAAATATATTTGTCACAATGAACAAATTGTGAACTTCAACTAATGATTAATTGATATCTTTTTTGTATATATCTAAAAATTGAAAGTGTAATGTATTAAAATAAAAAGTAATTTCATACTTTATTGATTTGTAGTTTATTTAAATGCTATATAATATGTTGATTTTGAATAAAAGAGTGATTTATAAGTCTTTAGATAGAGTTGGATAATTTGAAATTGTTGATGAAGAAGTTAAATCTCCTTCAAAAATACAATTTTTGTTGTTACTATCATTTTAATTTTTTTATATTAGGTTTAATTTTAATTTGAATTATTAAAATTATTTTTAATTGATTATGCATTGATAGACATTTGTTTATTCTTTTTTAATCTCAACAAATATTTTATTTTACTAATATTTTTTGTTTAGTGTATACTAATTTTATAGTAGTTTAATACTAATTAAATATTTAAATTTTAAATCTATTTCTTATCAGTTTAATTTTTAATTTGATTTTTATAACATTGCACAAAAGCACAGTATGCCTCTGACAATCGACTATGGGACTTGCCCCAGGGAATAGTACTGTTGATGGTGGTGCTTTGGTTGTAGGTTTCTTACCAATCACTTTTCAGGTAATATAGCAGGCAATTGTTCGGCGGTTTAATTAGTGTCAGGTTATAGGTGTCTTGTATTAAACAATTGGTTAAGTAATGTCTTAGAAAGTCTGACCGATTGACGATGAGTATATAGGTGTCTTGTTTAACACAGGCATTCCTTAGTTTTATGCTGGAATTGTTCAAAATAAAACTAGAACAACATGAAACAATAATAGATTTAGATTTCCAAGGAGTAAAGATTAATATTTTGTACTTCATTCCAAATATTTCTCATGGTTTAGTTCGTAAAGATTAATATTTTATACTTCATTCCAAATACTTCTTCTCGTGTAGTTCATAAATCTATTGTTGTTTCATACTGTTTTAGTTTTATTTTGAACAATTCTGACCAGAACAGAGCATATTTTGCTTCTCACCGTTTAGTTCATAAAGTCTTTAGCTTGCCTTCAGCTTCCAACAAGAGAGCAAAAAGCAAAGAGGTATTAGAACATGCTTATTATATCATGCTTCATTCGTCTGATTTGACATTTTAATATCTTTTATTATAAGATTAAGAAATTTTATTTTTTAATAAATTAAAAAATAAAAAATTATATTTACATTTATTTTTAAAAGAATAACATACGTTCCAAAGTACCTAATTTTTTTAAAGATTTTGTTTAATTTAGTGTTTAAACTTTTCAAATTTTAATTGAGTGGGCAAAGTTTTAAAACCTTAAAAATTTGGACACAAATTTTAATAGATTAAGCACATTGATTATTCCTTTTTAAAATTTTATTATTAATAATTTACTCATCCTGCTCTAATCATATCCAGGTGTACAAGCAACTAAGGAATGCCTGTTATTGATTGGTCACACCCCCAGGCCTTAATGCCTTCGGAATTCATACAAGGATACATTTCCACCATCGCAATTTCATTAGGCGAAGTGACTGCTTGTGTTTCGTATAATCGGATCTGCTTCCTTCAGTATTAGCGTGGTCTAATGGGACACAGTTCCAAATTGCATTCTCATCGATGATTCCCAAAAGTTGACTTTCAGTATGCTAGCGTGACAAAAATTTTACGCAAGCGTCAGATTTCACGTCAATGCTTATTTAAAACATCCTCCCCATCAGATTTTTATCCAATGATTCACGAGATAATAAATAACGAGATCAGAAAATTTTGGAACCACAGATGCTGTAAACAAGAAAGCAGCAACTTATCAAATACTTGTCACGACAACTGCCTCTTCAATATGATTATTACCTATGGGAATAATTTACACAGCTGGAGATAGGTAATTCGCCTTCCCTCTAAAAATCTAGCTGATTCCATTAACATTGGACATGCTCTGAATCAGGTATTCGTAGCAACGGGATGACTTTCCTGATCAGGAGTTATATTATGAACATCAATGGGAGGACTACTTTTTGGTGACTCAGGTCTTGACTTGCCATTATGTAGCTCATTTGATGTACCATCAGAAATTCTGTTGGCATTGACAACAGTATGAAGCCCACTAGAATCAGTTTCTCTTTCCAAACTTGACTTGCCATTCTGCTCCTCCTTGATTGTATCAGATTTAGGAACAACATTTTCTTTCGACTTGTCTCTCGACTTGCCATTTAATTGCTTCTTTAATTTTACACTGGTACTGGAACTGTTATCAACAGCCACATTGAGAAGTTCTCCTGATTTACCACCTGACTCGGCATTCTGTAAGGGATTCATATTATTGATTTGACCAGATCCATTGTGAGTGACAGTCCTTGATGGAGGCAGATCATGATCATGTTGTCCTTCATAACTGGTGATAACCACTTTTGAGTCGTGAGATGCCCGCTCTACATGTTTCTTGACAGGGCATCCAAGACTTGAGCATCTGTAATAGCTCCTAACATGATGCAGGGGCAGAACTATAGTCAATTTAGAATCATAACAATGAAGCCCCTGTAATGTGCATGCTGGAGCATTTAGTAAACAAAGACATTCCACATCCTTTTGAATGTGCTTCATTTTAGAAAAATTATTGAAGACCACAACATAGTGGCTCAAGAATCAAGGGATGCAGGGATAGGTGATCTTTCTATTTGCTAGACAATAGGTGATCTTTCTATTTGTGAGACATTCATTTTTGTGTAGTATCTATATTTCACCTAACATACCGAAAGAATATTTAATACAGACATAACCACTTAAAAGCTGATATTACATAAGCATAAATGCACTCAAGACAATGAATTAGCATATGTAAATTCTAGACAATTGGCAAGCTACAATACAAAAACAGCACATGCTTCACAACTAAGTGGTAAATTGAAGCCACAGGAAATTTATTGAAGTTATTGATATCATAATAATTCTTGTAACCTATAGCTCACTGACTTACTTTGCAATATCTTTTATATGGTTATTCAATCAGTAGGGTAACTGATGTTCCGTCAAAGGAAGTTGTCCAAATTAGCTTATATATTTATGATATTGAGAACAAAATTTCTTGAATATGTTAGATGTGTAGCAAAAAAAGTTAAGTCAAATGTACCCGTCCGATCATTTACCTTGGGTTTGGATTGCCTTTAACCAATTTTTGCCCATATTTTCGCCAGCGATACCCATCATTAACAATATCAACGTCACTTAAAGTTTGAATCACAAGACGTGGTTCACCAGTTGACTTATCTGCAGGAATAGGACCAATGATGCGGTTGCTCTTCTTCCTGCACAATTGTTTGGTAAATCATAAATAAGATTTAGGTAGCAAATAAATAACCAAGAAAAAACTAACTTTGCAGCTCTATTAACATACTGTCTTTTTGAATGTTGATCTTCATCATTATCCATTTCATCTCTCATCCTGTTTGATTCTGATGGCACACCTTTCACTTCCCCAGTGGATGAAACAGTTGAAATCTGAGAATTGCTTGTCGAATTCACCAAATGAGGGGCCTGAACTTCTGCATTGAATACTTTGTTTTCAACTATGAGGTTGCAGTAAATCGCTTATCAGCTAAACTAGGGACCAATTATTTGAATCATTTCTCACTTACCTTCTCTGCCAACTAATGGAGTATCTTCAGCTCTTTCTTCAACAACAGAAAAGACAAATCCAACAGCTAGAGGGAGGCTAGAATGAGGTTTTGGATGATCATGCTCACCAAAGTAGACAATATTTGCAATCTGCCCAATATGTGAGCACTCCAATTGCTTCTTCACTTGGCAGCTTGGATGTGTGCATTTGTAATAGCTCCGTATAAATTCATTTCCTTTGACTAGTTTCTGTCCATACTTTCTCCAGTGATATCCATCTTCTGAGACCTTTTCTCGTATATTTGAATTAGGCTTTCCTTCCTGAGATTGCATGGCTTGGGAACCAGTGCTAGGGGCCTGAGAAATTTCAGCAGGGATTGTAGAAGCAATACTGCCTTCTTTATCTAACTCTGAGATATGAACACCATTGGTATGCTCTAAACATTGTTTGGAGTTTATAAAAGGAGTGATTCCTCGCTTTTCTGATGCATGTACTCCATCATCATGTAACTTCTGTGTTGTGTGAAATTTTCTATCTGGGCTTGGTATTTGCTGCAACTCACCAGAAGCAACTTCATCTATTCCTTCCTCTGGAGAAACCATCGGAAAAAGGATGCTGCAGCAGAAATAATTAAGAGAACTAAATGCTAACGGACCACCAATATGAAATCTCTAATCGTGCATGGCGATGATACCTGAGAAACAACCCAATAAGTAAGTTAAGCATCCTCATTTTTTCAATTAATCCAAATAAGTTAGCTTTAATGTTTCCTCCCAACAAATTATTCAAAATTGAAACTAAAGGGCAAAAGGAGATAAACGTGGCACATTCAGACATGGGACGGTAAAGAGGAACAGTCTGCTCTGGACCTAGATCATTACAATGTAATCTGGAAACTCTATATATTGTAAGCAATTTAGTACTGCATCTTTCCTGTTGAAATCATTTACAACTTCAGATTTTGATTTGGCTACTTTTAATAAACAAAAAAATAAAAAACACCAACATTATCACTGACCATTGTTTGTCTTGTCATCTTTCTACTTGAATTTGTTTCAAAATAAACCACCAAAAATGACAATAGAACCCTTGAAACTTACTTGATTACTTAAACTTTTGAGAGTTTGTAAGCATTCATGAGTGAGCGAATGAATAGTATTCTAAAATCCTAACTAGTACCATCTTGCCCAAGATAACGACTGGAAGGAATTGTTCAAACATATATAATTATATCTTCTTATCAGGGAATTCCAATGAATTAGATGGACAAGGAGGCAGAACTAAGGTCTAGCACTCGGCTTCACTTACGTTAAACCAAGCAAACTATCACTCTCCAGCTTCCTCTCTCTTGGTCACCTAAAGAATGTATATAAAGTTGGAGTGGAGCAATTCCACCTAACACAAACCCTTGGCATCTAATGCAAAGTTCAGACAAAATCAAGAATCAAGAGAACCTTATAGAGATATATTCTACAAGCTATACTAAATAAGCAACAACAAAAGAAAATCAGTTCATTCCTTGCTTCAAAACGAAAATCATGATATCCTATGCTTCCTTCCACTTACAGTGATAGGGAGATAATTCAACTCCCATAATGTTGTTGGGTTTTTGGTAAATAATTAACATTTTCTTGCTCGACACAAAACTTCCCAGCAACCAACCACTATACGTCAACTTAGAGCTCCATTTTTTTTTTTTGAAAAATAACCCCAAAAAGAAAATGAAATAAAGACAGTGAAGAAAAAAAAAGCCACATTAACAATGAGCAATGATTCGGAACACATAATCAAAACGCTACTCTTCAAAATCAAATAATTAACACCAAATTTCGAACGAAACTGTCACTACTTAGCTCGGATTACATGAATTGGTGACGTGTACTGTAGCAGCTGAATTGCGGACAAGCATCAAAGAGGCAGATCACACCCGTCTCGTAATCATCGAGCAGCAGGAGGAAGTTTCTCTAGAAGTTGTTTTGGCTTGGAGAGAGGAAAGAGCATCGGGAGGGTTTCGACGATTTTAAGGTCAAAAGTCTAATCCATAATCAGAGAGTGGGAAGAGAAGTGAGGTGGGGAGAGTGGGAGAGAGAGAGAGAGCGAGGTGAGTGGGAAGGGATCGCGTGTGGTGAGAGGACAGAGGAGCATCTGTGACCGTGGGATTTCTGCGAGATCGTGATTGGTTAGTTTCTAGTGGACGTCGCCTTTTTAGTGTTTCTTCAGTCTAACAGTGAAATTTGGGAAATGGACCACCTCATGCGGATGTGGAGTGTGGCTGCAGGTGTTTTTTTTTTTTCCCTGGAAAAAAATCTCAAATAAATCAAAATGTTAAAATTTTATTAGTAAATTCGTATTTTTATTATTTATTTCCAAATCTGGGCCTTCTCTCGCCGTACACAGTTCTGGCTGATGTTCGTTCGGTATTGATTTCATTTGCATATCAAATGTCTAATTACCGGTCTTTCCACATGTGACCCGACACAACATATATCAACCCATGTAATGTAACCCGGCAATAAAATCTTGGATCAAAACAGAACCCGAATATGGAATTAATATGGAACGAAATAAGTAAATAGATAGTATAACGTGACAACCCTAATTAATATATATAACAAATTCAATAAATTATGAGAATCAATTAAAAAATCTAATGTCTTGATCCATGTGAAAGAAAAATAAGTAACATAAAAATGTCATATCGCAACCCTTTCCTTAAATATAAAAACGATACTTTTATTTTGTTTTAAATTAAAAAAATTATGAAACAACGCAAGACCTACAAGTACAAGTGAGAGTTTTCACTTGAATTAGCCAAGTAGCTAAGGATCAAGCTACCAATCCATAAGACCACAAGAAGCATCATAAACAGGCTAAACTGCCAACTGTTTTAAACTTTAAGGAACATATAATAAGTTTATTATTAAACCAATTAGAATTGGCATATGAGAATAAGGAACAAACTTTATGCCAAAGAAGTAGTCGTAGACTTTATTTCATTTAGAGATTTCATTTATTTGCTATTCAAGGAGGGAAAAAAGAAGAAGAAGAAGAAAAAGAGCCCTATAACTCATGATACTTTTAATTTCTTGGTCATTTTTAGATTTCTTTAAGAAACTGATTTCAAATCCATTTGTTGGTTCCAAAATATCCTTGAGTTCCTTTACCACCAAGTTATTTAAATTATACATCTAAAAGCAATCTTAAAAAGATTAAAATCATCCCTTCCAAGTAGATGAGGAGTGTAGCATATTTTACTATATTGCTCTATTCATTTATATGATAATAAGTGATTGGCTTTGAGCTATATTCCTCTCCATAAGCAATCCGAATAAGAGCATTCAAAGAAGAGGTGATTAATAATTTTGAGACTGCTAGCATAGTCTACAGTTGGGATTAGGAAGGGGAAAGGGAGAGTCATTTATAGGTCCAAGATGTGTGGATTATTCCTTACTACTATATAAAGTATAAATGAGATCTTTGGTGAGAGATACTTACACCAAACAAATATGAACTAGTAGATTCTTAGAGTTTGGAGCCTAAACAAATTCATATAAGTTTTGTTTGTGAAGTTCTCATAAGGATATTTTGACCAAATAACCTTATCATCCTAATTGAGATTAGGTTGGTAAGTGATTGTGAGTAACCGTAAGTGCAGAGCATAGTTGTAGCTAGTATAGGTGAGTATGGGTTGATTCCATAAGGACTATTAGTTAACTACCAACTATTTACAAACTTCGGGGGTGCTTGGTTCAAATTGAGCAATGATAATATGAATGGAAATGAATATAGTGAGAAATGAAAATGAATATAATCATTCTAATTATGATGATTGGCTAGAACAAAGGAATGATTACCATTATTATTGATAGTAGTTGGTTTTTTTAAAATATTAAGAAATAAAAGTTCATTAAATTTTTTACATCAAATTTTAATATATTTTAAC
>JAOQMP010000004.1:11233144-11245137 GCA_027563575.1 Erythroxylum pedicellare
GCATTAATAAAGGAATCAAATCATATCAAAGTATTAACATAAGGTTCATCTAACCTAAATACTAACTGAAAGTTTATTTACATATTATCAAATACAAACCTATATTGAAAGAAAAAAAAGAAAATAATGGATTCATAATTATAGATCTCCCTGAATATTTTCTATCAAATGTTCTTACAATGTAGATGTTTAATCTTGCATTTTGATGAATCTTTCAATGAAATCTTCATATTTCTCGCTTCTTTAGACCAATCCTAGAGAACGACTCCACTTCTGGAAATTGCTTTTTAAAAATCTCCTCCTTCAATTAGCTTCGGAACATTAAATTTATAAGAAAACTAAGAAATTTAGGTTATGCACGCTCATGTGGACGCCCATGCACATGAGTGTCCATAATCAAGGTATACTAGATATCGTGAAAGTGCACTGTTGTTTTAGCTATGTTTTCATCTGGGTTCTTCTCCTTTATGTCCATAGAGGCAATTATAACCTATAAACACATACGAAGCAAATTAAGCACCAAATATATAATAAAAGTATCAAATATAAAACAAAATAAATCAAATATGGGTATCCAAACATAGTCAAATATTCATCTTTAGTGGTGCTAATATTTAAAAAGAGTTACAAAATATAGAATAAAAATATGGTTAGTATACGATCCCATGTTGAGATTACATTACTCATTGAAAAAAAAGGATTTTAAATAATTATAAGTAGAAATCTAGGAAATCGATAACATTTTGGCCAGAGGATAATTTTAAAGCAATTAAAATTTGCTTGGAATCCATTCTAGAATAGTCATTGTTCAAGAGAAAAGTTAATCTTAGAAATAGAGCAAGAATTCAACAAGATAAACATTTAAGATTTAAAATTCATGACAATGAATTCTTTTTTTTCTTTTTTTTTATATTTTTATTTCTTGTATAGTTATGAATTAATTATGATATAGATTTAAGTAAATGGACCCTAGAGTATGTTGTGTTCAATTAATGGGTCTTTTTAAAGAATTTTTGGTTTTATTAAAACTTTTCTATGTTCATGTAATTTATTGAATTGAAGGAATAAGGGTTGAAAATTTAATTATTTGATTCATGCATTAAGAATCGAGACATGAAATGTATGGTTAGATTACATCATGGATAAAGAGAATTAAGTCAAAGTTGCTTAAGAAAGAACTATATGATCTTCCCAGGTTAGGATAAAACTTATAATAAGAATTCATAAAATGCATAAATACATTCTCAGAATGCCTTGATTAGAAAGATATTTTAACCGATTCAATTTAAGGATATGAAATATATATCTTGAGAGAGAATATAATTATAAATTGAGAATTCTTATTGGTCTAAAAATTATATTTTTTATTAAATCAAGATGCAACTGAACATAGTAAAGTTACAAGAGATGTCTTGCCAAATTTTAGTTTATTCATAGATTGTTTTATTCTTGACTATTGGTTTACTTTAGTATCCTATGAATTAATTTTATTTTGCTTTTCATTTAATCATAATTGGTAGTCTAAAAAATTAAGTTTGTAAATAACTGATAGTTAATTTTTATTCTTCGTGAAATTGATCCATACTCTTCAGTGTTACCTATAAATACACTATACATTTACGATAAAACAAACATCACAATTACAAGTAATTGGTGCTAAAAAGATTTAGAATTTTTCTCATTATTTCATAATTTATTGTTTCTAAATTTCATTTTTTGAATGTGATTACTATTTATTTACTTTTTTTAGACACTAGTCTTAGTACTACCTTTAATTAATACTAAGATCTTAAAGCAAAATGGTAAAGTCTTTTTATATTTCCTACACTAAAATATGCGTTCAAGTGTATACTAGACAACAACAAAGTTCACACAATACTAAAACTATGTTTAGTCCCTATTAAGACTTTCTGCTTCTTGTTAAATGACACACGGTTGGTGAACAAGTTAATAGTCTTGAAGATATAACACCTTTGCTTCTTGACTCTTATACTCTAATGATGTTTTACAATCTTATGCATACAAATACCTTAATCACTCCCAAGACCTAACTTTTTAAATAACTTTTATTATATAATAAATTTTTTTACATTTTTATTTTGAACTAATAAGTTAAACAAGTATAAATCTATCGAAGTTAATTTTTTGAAGGGAACAAAGATGTGAACCTCATTGAAACTTGAAAATTTGGTGAGGCTAAAGGGAATTTTACTACTTACAAAGGATAAGTGCTTTCTGATTTATAATTTTGTTTAAAGTGGTAACTTATTGCAATATATTGACATTAAACAGGGCATTGGAAAGGTCCTTCAACGTTTCGAAATAATTTCCATCTTAAATGGCGTTGTTAAAAATAAATGTCTCTTTTTTCTATTAAATAATTATTGTCTGTTATCTCTATCTTAAAATTTAACATCATAATAAGTTATAAGTCAATTAATTGATCATAAATATTTTCATGCAATTTGAGAAATATCATTGTGTTGTTTTTGTGAGATTAGATTACTAAAAAATGATTATTATTATTATTAGGAGTGTACTCGATAAATATATGTAAATCTCTTTCTTTACTTTTTATCTTATTCTATTGTTTTGGAATTTTTAAAACATTTTATTTATTAGAATGCTTTGGTAATGAAATGTTGCTAAGTTTTTAATATGTAAAATGAGTTAGTGGATCACCATTGATTGATCTATAGTTGAGAATGTGTTGTGTATTGGTCTTTTTAATTGTGTTGTTTTGCTATTTATTTCATGACATTTTTATTGGTGGTTAAATTTTTGCAATCTTAAATTCATTTAGAGCTTACTCTAGTGTAGCTAAAGTGAGTGATGTATATAAGATTCAATAAACTTAAAGATATGAAGAGTTTTTAGATGAGTCAGGATTTATCTCCTGGTTGTGCTTTGATTCATATGATCTTTCATGGAAAATTAAAGAGGATCAAGTGACGGAGATTTATGGGGACATTATAATGTGAATCATAGGTTTTCTGAATAGAAATAGTTCAGCACTCACAAAATTTGATGAGGCTAAGATGTTGAGGTTTTATAAGGAGTATGAAATCAATGATCACTAAATACTTATTTAATGTGCACTTGGCAATTCAACTTTTTATGCTATCAATTTTTTCCTCTCACAACCTAAGTCTAAGTTCACATATACACTTAAAAGTTATTCCATGCTTGTTTATTTAAAGATTATGGTGGTGATTAGTTTTGGACAAACTATATATTTATAGGATGTTACACTATTTTTATAAATTTAAATTTAAATGTATATTTATGACTAACTTCAAGTAAATAATAGCTTGTCTCAAGGGCCTCTAAATTGACTCACAAAATTGACCTTGTATTTGTTGTAAAGAAAATTAAGTATTGGAACCTATAGGCAAAATTTTCAATTTACTATGGTTCACTATAATTTAGTTAGTTTTAAATTAATGATTTATGATGAACTTAAGATATTCTTTATTATTATGACTCATCTCAATCAATACAAAATTTTACTAAAATCATCATCCCTGAAAAATTAAAAAAACGAATCAATTATACACAAATATGATAGATAAATACAAGTTTAAAACTATAAATGTAACAATAAAACTACTTAAAGCAATAGAATCCAAATTGTGTTAATGGATGATTGTTTCATACACATAAAACACCACCATTTTATATTTGAAATAATAGGACTGCATATAAAAATACTGCTACCATATACAAAAAGTATAAACATTCTAAAAAAGTCACTATTGAGTATAAATATACCACAATATATATAAAATGTCACAACTCTATAAAAAATATCACTACTTTATACAAAAATATCTAAACTCTTTAAAAATACTTAGAGATAACAAATCAATATATGTTGGCCAAAATAACTTATGTTAAAATGATGTCTTTCTTACCTAAAGTTCAACTAGTGTTGGGCTAAAAATATCATTAGTCTATACAAAAGGTGACACGAATTTATGTTGTAAATAATATAAAATATACATAAAAATACTATTATCTGATACTATAAATACTATAACTATATAAAAAATATATTACTACTCATACAAAATATTTATACTATAAATATCATTAGTTTATATAGCAAACACCATATGTCTATGCAAAAAACATAACCAGCCTCTATAAAAAATGTTATGTGTTTATACAAAAAATACCATTACCCTATGACACTACATTTTTCTTAAGTTAAATGGCTAGTGAGAGTCTCCACCTTCTCTTTACCATTGCTCCTCCCCTCTTACTGAATCCTCTAGCTTGTTATCTCTCCTCTTTTTTCCTTTGCTCTTATTTCCTCTAGTTATTACCTGTATTAGATACTACTTACTAGAATTTCTCCTTCTGGTTTTTATCTAGCTGCAAGTTTAAGGACATTTTTTTCTTTTGCTTTTTCCCTCCCTCCTAAGTTATTGCTTTTGGTAACTAAATTTTAAAACTCCTTAGTACTTATGACTGTGTATGGATTCTTTGTTGAATACCTTAAACCTTAGATAGAGTTGCTATAAGGAATTCTCTACCTTGCCCTCCAAGACTCCACTCTAGGAGAAACCAACCTCTCTATCAACGATTCAAATTGAGGGTAATCTGAAGCCTAAGCCGTTGGTGGTCTCCCCACCTCTAGAAACATTAAGAAAAGGGAGTAGCTTCCTAGTCCTCAACTATTGTAAGTTTTTTTGGGAAACATTTAACGCTCAATTTAGTGAAACAATAGGTGTTGAAATAATGGAAAAACCAAGGATTACTGGATGTATTGCTAAATGAGGACCACCTATTTTATTCAGATTTTTTAGTTCATCTTTTACTCAAGAGATAATAGAGATAGGTTCCTACATGTTAATAACCACCCTAACATTTTTCAAATCTAAAGGCTAGGAATCAAACTTGAAGAGATCCACCAAAAGCAAGTTTTTTTATAGGTTAATTTTCTTCAGATTCCCTTAAAATACTGGTGCACTATTGGATTAAGCTCACTTACTTGTTACATTGATACGCCAATATATATGGATGAGTCAACCTCACTGAGGAAATGTGTTGGATATGTATTTGATGTTACTAAGGAGCTTTTAAGGGTAAATCCCTTTCTTCGACTATATGAAGGAGACCAACCGGTGTAGGATACTATTAGAGTTTCATACCAATGCATCCCTCACTAGCCACTCTAAGGAAATTATAGCATCTAATTGTCAAAATATCCTCCAAAGGTAATATTGAGGAACTTAAGGAAATATATATAAAAAAGACATAAGTTAAACTTGATAATAATTTATTTATCCCCTCCTATGGTATAAGAAAATATTAGGGAATATGATGATATCTAAGTTGCCCCAATTCAAAAACTGAAGCCCCTTAGAACTCTTATTATAATGTGACCAAAAAAGGAGTGAGGAGTCTTTAGAGGAAGCTCTTCCAATTAAATGTGATCAACAGATGAATATGGAATCCATAGTGACCATTGAGGCTCCTAATGTATCAAAAAGGTATTTGGAAGCAAGTAAATTGATTAAGAATCCTTAGGAAGAGTTTAAGGCAGTAAAGAGAAGAAGATCTTGGTATAAGGACAAAAATAAATCCAACAAACCCTCTTAATATGTCTATTTTAGCTTGTAATATAATAGGTATGAATAATCCTAAAAACCATCTTCTAATAGCTAATTTTGTTAATACCAATAATCCTTTAATTTTGGTTTTTCTTGAGATTAAGTTAAATGATGAATCTTGCACTAAATCATAGTTCTTAAGTAAATGGAAGTTAATTACTAATCATGCTCACCACCATATAAGGAGGATAGTGGTACTTATTATACAAACCAAGTTAAGGTATTGGGATTATATAATTTAATGCAAGGTATTAAACTCAATATAAAAATTGTGGAGTTTGGAATATTATGGATCAACTTTGTTTATACCTCTAAGCTAATCATGCATTTTATAGGGAAGACTTGTGGAAAGGATTTACTAAAGGAACTATTAATGCTCCTTGGATGATCCTTATGGATTTTTATTATACTATTTTTACAACTAAATCTAAAGGAATCATGTGTAATTTAAAGCTAAGAGAGGAACTAATTTCCTACCTATTATCCATAGAAGTAAATATTTAAGTTCTAGTGGCCTCCATTTCACTTAAAGCAATAAGTAAGAAGGCGATTGGCACATAAGGAGGAAGCTAGAAAGAGAGCTTGCTAGGTAAAACTAGCTCCACAAATTTCCAAGTTATAAAGCTCAGTTTTATGAAAGTCTAGATCACCATCCAATCTTGGTTTCTAGAATAAGGCCTGATAGGAAAAGGGTATCTCCATTCAAATTTTTTTAACTATTTCACCAATAAGAGGGCTTCATGAGGCAGTTTATAGGGGACTCAACATTCAAATTCATGATTTCAAATCCTACCAATTCTATATGAAATTTCTTGCTATGAAGAAAGAATCAAAATGGTTGTTTTCCTAATCCGCATTAGAGGCTAAGAAAACACACCTAAGCAGTCAAAAGGAGCTTTATAATCACCTTAGTGATAAGACAAATAAAGCAAAGGAGAAATAGGCACTAAACACCTATCTTGATGCTCTTTATATCCATAATTCTATCTTAAGAAAAAATTCTAGAGTAACTTGGTTAAAGGAAGGAGACATAAATGCTACTTACTTCTATAAGAGCTTGCTTTCCAAAAGAAATAAAAACTATATTAATTCTCTAGAAGATTAACCAGACATTCAAGTTACAAAGTAGGAAGAAATTTTAAATTATTTTATTAGTTACTTTGTAGGTATTATGGGAACTAAGGCATTAGTACTTCATCCATTTCCATATTTGGACTAAATTGTTCCCATCATCCTTACCCTTTATTGTTGAGCAAATTTTATATATAATAGAACTCTTAATACCTACAAGTATATAGATCGTATCTTGTAGTACCAAAAGGTATAGTTCCTACAAGGATTATACAAGAGCCAATTCGAACCTAACTTTGTCTATGGTAACAAAAAATTGATTTTTTTATAGAAATAAATAAAAAATATTGAAACAAATAATAAATAAAAGAAAATACACAAATAAGAAGTGAGTTGCTAATTAATTTAGGGTTTGATCAATAATGAATGCTTAGGACTTATTATTCCTTTATTTTGTTTGCTTACAATTATTAATCTAATTATGTGTTGATCCTAAATTTCCTAATGTATTGATTACTCTCTCTCAAGACCTAATCAATGAAACATAATTGAATTCAATAATTCCAAATTTTCAATCTCTCGATTTACAAAACTTTCTATAACATTTTTGATTAGATCTTAAGTTATCTATTGGAAAATTAATTTTTCACACAAGATCTATCTTCGAATGATTGTTAATTTGATAATTGCAAAACTTATTAAACTATCAACTCTCATTCACAATCTAATTTGATTACTTTTGACTCATTCTCTCAATTTGTTGTTAAGTATAAGCATACACGATTACCACAAACACCAAAGTAGGTATTGAATCCCAAAATTTAGAAACTCATGAACATCTTAAACATCTTAAATTCAGATTACACATCTTGGAATTTAGATTAAAGGAAAAAATAAAAATTATGTTTAGTTATTGATCTAGAAAGCTGGAATTCCTATACATTCTTCTTGATCTCCCACGTTTGATCCATTTTGGTTTGTCAGTTGTTGCATTTTTTGGTGTGATTCATATCTTTAAATAGTTCTTAAGTCTTATAAGGATCTTTCTACCCCACTTAATTTGGTTCCAAAAATAGCCCCAAAATGTCAAAAGACCAAAAACAATTCACGTGTTGGAAAAGCTAAATTTTGCTAGAATTACTGTTTAAGAGATACACGGCTATGTATTAAACTGTGTATAACTCAAAATCTCCATAATTCATGATTTTGTATAGGTTGAGAGACTTAAAAGGTCATAAACACAACCTTGTATCCCTTATTTGCTTCAAATCTTCCTTATTCCTCAATTATCTGATTTCCAACACTCACAAACAAATCAAACACCTCATGAAACATAAAATTAAGATTGAAATCATGTTATAAACTACACAAACAATTAGAATATAAACAAACACTCGCATTAACACAATTCTAAGCCTATTTATATGATAATTATCATCCAAAAACATGCCAAAATAGCTAGGAAAACATAGGATAAACTATACCTATCAAAATCTCCACACTTAAACTTTTGCTTGTCCTTAAACAGAGACAAAAAAATAAATTCATGCAACATAGTACAATGACATTAAATATTATGGAGTCAATTTTACTACAAACATCAATCATTTAAATTTAAAGCACTTTGAATTTAATATAAAAACATATGAACACCTAATTCACAACATCCTTTCACGAAAAATATTTCTATTTTCAAAGATCAGTAGGTTTTATTTATTGAAACATCATTTTTTATTTCACGTTAACCTAGTCTTTTAATGCAAAGGCAAACATCTTGTCATGAATGTCCCTCGATTACTCAACTAGGCCACATTTTTTATTATTTAGCTTAGTTGAAATGTCATTCTAGCCTTTTGATGCAAAAACAAACATTTTGTTGTGAATGCCCTTAGTTACTCAACTATATCACATTCTCAATTGGCTACTAACTCTATTCTTAACCCAATTTTTTTCAAAAAAGGCTAGTGGAATAGCAATTTACTTAACAAATATTAATTTTAAACTATTCTTAGCCTACCACATTTCTTTTTTTAGTCAATCATCCTTAGGAAATGTTACTAATGATGCTAAATCATTCAATTGACTTATAATTATAAATGTGTACAACAAATTTCCTAAAGTGAATAAAATAGATGTCTTATCATAATTAATATACATATTCAACCAAAGAAACTTAAAACATAAAATTCATATGTTAATATGCCTTTACAAATTAAATGACCATGTTCAAAGCTAAACTAATTCCATCCAATTATTGCCATTGACATATTCACTCATATGCAACATATGTTCGCACAATGTCAACCTAATCAAAAACTAACACAATATGGTATACAAAATTCACACATATGAGATGCTAATGCACAAACTTCCCTACACTTAGATAACACATTGTCCTCAATGTGAGAAAACAAACAACACACATATAAAAATTAAAAAGTAAAGTTTAGACCACGAAACCAGTTATGGAGATCAAAGTGGTGATGGTGGAGGTGAAGCAATTTATACACCTTAAGTAGTGAAGTACCTAGAAATCTTGATATCACGTTGATGTCTTTATTATTCTTGCGCCATCTCTTTCAGAAGCTTGTTCTTTTTAGAGGCCAAATTGAAGACCTCCTCCCAACCTTTCTCATCATCATCTTTCGTGTCTTCTTTTTTTTTTTTCATGTAACCCCTGACCTTGCTTCCCTAACTTATAATAACTTCAAAAGTAAGAAATTTAGCAATCCAAACCTTTTCATCCAAAATGAAAATTAAAACCTAATTACGAGAATTTAAAACAAACCTAACTACCGAAATATGTTAAAGTAATGTTCTTTAGCTTGACCATTCATCCTTTTAAACTTTTTTAATGATTTGAAAGGAAAGAAATCATTTCCCTTTCTTATGAAAATACTCCTCTGAGATATGGTTTGCATTTATTTTCATTCACTTTGAAGGCTTCCTAAAGCTCTATATGCAAATACACCGGTCACTTTGAAAGGCCTACCTCATTTCAATGGTTTTTTTCATAAGTTTTCGCCTTTAATCAAACAAGGATATTTGTGATGTAGTTTTGGAATTTTTCTTAAATACTAAAATGATAAAGGAATAGAACAACTGTCATATGCTTGATACCAGAGATCTTATTTCTGTCTACATTGATGGATTATAAACTAATTTCTTACTTCTTCACCTTTTACAAAATCATTATCCAAGATCCTAGTTGAGAGACATAATCTATCTTACCTAATATCATCAAATCTTATTGGCCCTTGAAATTTTTTTTTATGAATAAGCATGATTAGATTAATTTTGGGGTGCATGTTAATGTGAGTGAGATTATATGACATAGGTTAATTGAATTAAAGTGTTTGGGTGGTATGATTGCATGAGGGGCATTGTTAGAACATCACTTAAGTTGTAAAGTCTTAAGCCATTAAAGGAAGGGTATAAAAGGGGAGAAAAAAATTTGTTGTCTCGGTTTTGGAAGAAGCCAGAAACATGAATGAGAAGAGAGAGAAGCATGAAAAAAGAGAGAAAGAAGGCAAAAGAAGGGAGGTCATCTAGGTTTCAATTTTTCTTAGTCTTCAAGAGGGATTTTAGGGTTGAGCAAGAAGGGAAAAAGGAAGAGAAGGTTAAAGCTTTAATTAGAGCCAAGAAACTCATTATTTGGTGAAGATTCAAGGGAGGCAAGAGAGGCAAGAGGAGTAATAGGAGAGACATCCTTGAGCAAGTTTTCAAGCAAGGAGACTAAGGTGGGTTACATTTTTATAATTGAATAATAATCCATTAATGTTTCTTTCAACAAAAGAGAAATAAATGTTTTCAACTACTTTTAAAAAGTGCATTCATTGTTCTTTAAATGAGAAAGTGCTATATGTGTGTGTATGAAGTTAAGTTTAAAAAATGTATCATTTGGGAAACAAGTTTCCAAGATGTGAGATGCATAATTTTGTGGGTTTGTGGTGGTCACCTAAGTATGTCAAGTGCACTTTGAAAAAAGGCTTCTTCCGCCTGCTCGCTAGTGGCATGGAGCTCCTTTATGGACTCCCCTAAGTTCACGGCTACATAAGACCCTTATAGGAATTGTGTAGTACGTTTTGTTTTGGATCCACGTAAACCATTATGATGTGCTTATGTGTTTACATGTGTTGATAAGTTTGATGATTGTTTGACTTATGCAAGTTAATAAAGTTATGTAGTATGGATTTTCATGAAAATTTGTTATGATCATGAGTGTTTTCAAGGGTTTTTACTTATGCCTTGCATTTTGATTTGATTGATTACAAGTAGTAAATTTGCAATTAATTGGTACAGTTGGAAAATTGATGAATTAAAATGTACATTTGGTCTAGGAAAAATGCCAAGTGGTAAGACAAATGGACGCATAGAAAATTAGGATGACTAAGCTTATAAATGAGTGACATTTGGCATAGATAAATGAGTCACATTTGACATAGATAATTAATTGACAAATGTCATTGATCATTGAGTGAAAAATAGCCTAGTATAAGTGTGACATTTGACAACTTATTTGTGGGACAAATGGAAGGCATGCCTAGTGACATATGTTAAGGTAATAACGTGACACCTAGCACCTAATGTGTCAAAATTCTGCAAGAGTAGTTTCAACTTTGTTCAATCTTCCCCTTACTCTCACCACTGAAACCCTCCCAACTTCGACACCTTGCTTCCATTTTGTTCATACTCACTACAAGATCCATAAAAGAAAATATGCTCAAAGATAGCTATAATCTGTTACCATCATTTTGCCTTTGTTGGAAACATCCTACTTTCGTCTTGTACTTGGATGATTTTGCATGCGTAGATGGCTGAATTAGCTTGATCATTGAGGTGGAAATTTGAGCTAGACAAGTAACCAAAATATTCTTATTTATGACATGTTATAATAGAAAGTTTATGATGATGAAATTGGGATGAATTGTATATGATGTTGATGATGAAGTGTGCTGGAAATTTCTGCATGAACTTGGATGCCATTTTTTTGTGATCTTAATGTATATAAACCGTAGGTTATGGATTGTTTTACGGATGAATTAGATTAGGATTTGATTTATAATGAAGGTGAATTTATGTTAAATAAAGATGCTAATATAGTGATCTTGAAATGGGAAAGAACTAGGACTATATAAATGGTCAAATTGTTGGATCGGAAAACGAAAGCATGCTATATTTGGAGAACCGATAGATTTCAATACTTTTTAGGAATCATATTTACAGAGGAAGCAACAAATCCAAATCATCATGCCAATCCATACATGATATGGTATAAGGATAATAAAAACATAAACAAGATGA
>JAOQMP010000004.1:11247125-11262978 GCA_027563575.1 Erythroxylum pedicellare
TAAGTCCCTTAACTTTTAACAATTTGCAAATAAGCCCTTATGTACATCAACTTTTCCAATTAAGCTTTCTAAGTGTCCAATAAGTCTATAAATCATATCTAATCACATATAAGGCATTAGAACACATTTAATTTAACCACCATGGTCATGTCCATCTAATGGACTCGGTTTTTTCACACTTAAAAGTTTATATGTCGGAAATCTCCAAGATTTCACATACCAATGAACTCTAAGTTCATGTAATGGCATATAACATTATAAATCATTGGCATACCTACCAAAAGGATTCAAATTCATCTTTGAACTCATATACAATCATGTATATATCAATATACAGTAGTGTCTCCAAATATAGAACAATCACCAAAGGGCTCAGAAAGTTCGGCGTTACAGGTTTATCATTTAGGGTTAATGGTTATAACTCAAGAGAGTAATCAATCCTAGGATCGTCTAGAATCAATAATCCAGTAATTCATAATCAGTTAGTTTGGCATTAAGGATAGGTAAAATTCCCTTTCTCTCAATTGTTAATTCCTTTAGGTTGATTCTTGGGTATGTGTTGTAACTGCTGAATTATTAACATTTTTATGATTGATTCTTAATTTGATTTGATTGAATTGAATTGAATTCTCATTTTAGTTTCATTACATTTTGAATTTTTTTGAATTATTTTAGCCTTAGATTTTAGCATTAGATTATCCCTCTTCATGGGATCGACATCTTAGGTATTATGCTAACAAACCGTGCACTTGCAGATTATTAAGGGTTTTTATTAAAACTTATACATATCAACACCCGAACAAGTTTTTGGAACCGTTGTTAGGGAGGTAGTTAGTTTAATTATTTAAATTAAGTAGTTAGTTAGTTTTATTTTTATTTTTTTATATTTGTTTCTTTTTATTTTTGAATCCATGCTCTTTCATGATCATAGGAGTCACGAGAAGTTTGAATTGTGCAGTTGAAACATTATAGTTAGATATAACTCGATTAGAATGGTCCATTAGGAAAGCTCGGTATGAAAAAGAAGAAGAAATCAAGAAAGCAACAATGATTGAGGAATTTTAACAAGATTTAGACCACGGAGTGAACCAAGGATGTCAACAAAGAACCTTTAAGGATTTCATGAGACCGGGGTTTATTGTGACTAACCAAGGGGTAGCTAGGCCACCTATACAAGCAGCCTTTTTCAAAATTAAACCAGGCTTCCTAAACATGCTTCAACAAAATGTGCAATTCTATGGACCAACGATTGAAGATCCCAATGGACATGTAGTGAACTTCCTTGAAATTTATGATACCTTTTAGTACCATCAGACATTAGAGGATATGGTAAGAATTAGGCTTTTTCCTTTTATCTTAAGAGATAGAGCAAAGGCCTAGTATCATTCTCTCAACCTAACCAATGTCATAACTTAGGATCAACTAGTTTATGCCTTTAGACAAGTAATTTCCCCTTACTAAGACCATGAAGATTATCAAGGAGATTACCAACTTCCAGCAAAGTGATGGGGAATCGATTTATGAAGTGTGGGAAAGATACAAAGATTTATAATGAAGATGGCCACATCATAACTTACCCAAGGAATTCTTCTTGCAAACATTTTATAATGGAGTAAACCCACATATGAGAGTCACAATTGACACAACTTTAGGAGGATCACTGTTGAGAAAGATGGTAGATGAAGCAGAAGAGCTGATAAAGGAGATGGCAAGTAATAGCTACATATGGATGAATGAGCGGAGTAGACAAACCACTACTTTCTGAGAATGAAAAGGAATTGTAGCTGCTGATCAAATGACAAAGGTGCAAGCTAAAATTGACAAATTAACTCGACAGCTCAACAGTATGAAGGCTTCGTCCTCAGCTTCGGTAAAAGCTATGCAACTAAAGTGTGAACTTTGTGGACAGATGGATCATGATACGGTAGGCTTCTTCTTAATGAAGGATAGTAATCCAGAGCTAGTTAATTATATAGGAAATTAATATGGACAAGGAGTGTAACACCCCACATGAGGGGTTAGAATATTGAGGAATTTACAGTGCATTATATGCTTTACATATTTGAGTACTCACTTATATATGCATATGTATTTTTTATACATACAAAATATTTATACATGCATTTAGTGACATTTTCAGCTATAAGTGGTTTTATAATTTTGATTAAGATGAGAATTGTGGTTTATTAGTGATGAAAAATTATTTGGAGCATATTATGATTATTTCATAATTTTTGGTGAATTTTGGGAAATTTTTGAAAATTTGGAGTATTTGGATTTTGGACTTGGAAAAATACTCCATGTAGCACTTTTATGTGGATGACAAATGGATCACATGGAGTAGGGCCACCTGTTAATGAGTTTTTAAAACACAATATCACAGTAGTGTAAGGCAAAACTTTATAGCTCCTTACTTCTCTTTGGCTTTGCTTTATCTTCACCGAACTTTAACCTTCACATTCACTGTTGATGATTTTCTAAATAAAGGTAAGTGAAGTTTAAGTGTCTGAGTTTTGTGAATGAGTTTGATGATGTTTTACATATTGGAAATGAATATATGCATAAGTTGTGAATGAAGCAAATTCGGTGATAGTGATGAGAAAGATGAGTTGATAATAATGTACAGTGGAATGTGCAAGAAGTGAAATATTGATTTGCACTTAGTTTATAGAGAAACTTAGTGAAGTAGACCAAAGCAGAAAATGAGGTGGGTGAGAAGGATAGCTTTGGTGATGTTATGAATATATTAAGTAAGATTTAGTGAATTTGAAGACATGCAGAAAAATATGAAGTACAGTATTTATGTAGGAAAAGAATAGTATGTGAGTTTTAGATTTTGGTGACTATGATGAATCTTGAGTTTTGGGTTGTATGAGAGTAAGATGGACTAGAATAGGAGTAGAATCGTATGGCTATAGGTTCTGTTTTAGTTTATGGACTGACATTGTTACAACTTTAACAGTAGAGGGAGAAAGTTGAAGATAGTAAAATACATGTATGATTTTGATTTTTGAAGTTTGAATTTTTCATCTTGAATTTTGAGTTTTTAGTATAAGATAAGTTGCATGGTTGTAAAATGCAGAGAATATGAATTAAGGATGGATTAAGATGAAGAATTAAGGATTTTAAGAATGAAAGAAGAAGAAAATTTTTGGTAAAGAAGGAGGAAGTCGCAATTGTGTTTTTTCACGATTGCGACTTTGCTAAGGGGTATAGTGAGTTGCGACTGTGCTTCTACATGATCACGACATCGCTAGTCCATCTGGAATGTCCTGGTCGTGCAGCGCACGATCACGACTTCCATGTTTTCTGAAGGTGATTATTTTTTGAACATACTTTGATCTTTTTATTATAACTTCTTCTCTAGACATCCAATTGACATGGGAATTGAACCAATAGACTCATAAGATAAGGACCATCTAAAATGTATTGCTTGAATAATTTAAGATGAAATCATGACTATATTGAAGTATGATAAATGGGATGATTTTACTGAAAATACTTTGGTATTTTACTTATATCTTGACCTGTAGATTTTCAAATGGGTTTATTATTGATTTTGATTAAACTAGAGATATAAGGCTACAATTATCCTGAATTTTTTAAACTGTAATTCTGGTTTTAATAATTCCAAAATCAGTTCTGAAGTTGAGTTAAGAATTCTGTTATTATTTTAGAACAATTTGAAGTCTTTTATGTATAACTTTTAGTATATTGAACCAAATTGTATGATCTTGAAATTAGTGGAAACCTAAGACAAAGGGAGACAATTGTATAGAAAGATGTGTTGCTTAAATATTCCATTTGCTTGATCTAAATGATCATCCAAAGTAGACCTGAATGTTTGTTTTAAGGGAAAATCTAGAATAGTGAATGAGTGTATGAATTCTGGAACTTTTGGAATACAATTGATGTTTACATTAGTTTAGTAAGGAGATATACCCGAGAATATGTCATTGAACATGCATGTTACATGATGCATTCTTAAATTTTCTTATTCAGTTACATGAACAATTTCATAATATGAAATTTTATTTGATTATATATAGAAGAGCAAGTAGAGCGGTCATTTCTAGATATCGCCAGAACTTCAAGACATTAAGCAAAAATGAGCAACTGTCAGTAATCTTTAGGACACTCAAATTTTATTTTATTCTGTTTAATACTGAATTGAATTGTGTTTTATGCTAATTGTGTTTAGAACCTTGGGATAATGAATGTCTGAAATGTTTGTTGCATGTAAATATGATTGACTAATTATTATGCAAATGAAATGAATTTGTTTGGTTTTGTAACTATCAAATCCTATTCGTGGGTAAATAGGCATGCCTAGAAGGGTTTGCAGCTATTTTGTGACACTTCGATGTCAAGGATTCGGTGTCCCTCTATGACACTTTGGTGTCGAGACTTCGATCTCCCTCTATGACACTTCGGTGTCGAGACTTTGGTCTCCTTCTGTATAAGTCCCGTTCTACTTCTGTTTATAGATTTACAATCTATCTTGTTTTATACTTTGATCTTTGATAAGCTTTGATAAGAAACAAACCATATTTTTGATCTGATGGGTTAACACCCTATTCTAAAAATATGTTTTGTATTCTATATGTTTTGTTTTGCTATTAAAATGTCTGACTTTATCATATGAAGTGTTTTCATTAATAAATCTTATTCTGTTCTGAATTTTAGTATATTGAGATGCTTTTGTATAATATGATTTAGTATCTATTGATGACACATAGTTTAGTTATTACTCACTAAGCTATATACTTAGCACGGTGGATTTGTCCCATGTAGGTTCAGAGGGAAAGACATAAGGATTGGGACAAGTCAACCGCTTTTGCTTGTCAAAATGTATTTTGAGTTTTGATTTTTGGCTTGTATTTGAATTTGCATGAAGGTTTGTAATAACCACAATACAAGCTGGTTTCTGAACTTATGATATGTAATGTATGTTTGTTTCAATTGCTAGAAATGCATGTAATGAATGTGTGGAATGTTTTGAAATGCTTTTGCGTCACAATGTTTGTTTTTATTTGTAACTCCAGTGTGGCACTCCCTTATCCTCCTAGGGGGTATTGGGGCACCACAAGGAGGGAGAAGCAATCCCTACTCCAACATATAAAGCCCCGGGTGGAAGAATCACACTAACCTCTCGTGGATGAACAATATTGGAGGACAGTTTAGACCTCAAGGACAACTAGACTTCCAACAAGATAAACCAAGCTCAATCGAATCCAAGTTGGATATGATTTTAGATAAAATTGGAGGCATGGATGATGCACATAAGAGGCTTGAAAGAAAATTCGAGTGAGTTACTAAGAACCACACCTCTTCAATACACAATTTGGAGGTCCAAGTAGGTCAACTAGTGGAGGTAATTTCTACTTAAAATGTGGGAACCTTTCTAAGTAATATTGAGTCTAATCCAAAGGAACAGATCATGTCCATTACTTAGACCCAGGAAAAGAAACTCGAACATTCAAAAGAAGAAGGAGACAAAGTAGAAGGACAAGCAATTATGAAATTCCTTCCAAGTGATCTTGTAATTGAGCTAATCGAGGAACCTCGATCTAAATTTCTTTACCCTATTTTAGCTCAGCAGAAGTCAAATTCAAGTAAGGCGGTGAGGAATTCTAAGGGGGTTAAATTAAACAAGGTTAAGGACATAATGAAACATTTACAAACGAGGCTCACACTAAAGGAATCAAATAAGAAGAAGGCTAATATAGCATAGAAGAAGAGGACCTACGGGGTTTTTACATTCCTTGTAGTATAAATGGAGTCAAAATAGACAGGGCATTCACAGATTTGGGAGTGAGTAGTAATATGATGTCTTATACTTTTAATCAAAAATTGGGATTAGGAGAGTTAGAATCCACAAAGATGCTAGTGAAGACGACTGAGAGAATAGTTAATTGGTCGAAGGGGGTTATTAAGGATGTCCCAGTGTATATTGATATTTTTACCTTCCACATAAACTTCTTTATATTGGATATTAGAGAAGATATGGAAACCCTCATGGTCCTTGGATAACCATTTTTATCTACTGCCTGCTCCATAATTGATGTTAATGGGGATGAACTAACTCTGAGGGTTAGAGAGCACAAAATAACCTTTACTCTGTCGAAGAAAGATAAGATCTCTTCCTTGCTTCCAATTAACATCAAGGATATCGAACCTGGAGGACAATGAGAAGATATTTATGATAGCCCGTTTTCCATATTGAGGGTTAGAGCCTTAGATTGTTGCATATGGCTATATCATTAAGATTTCATGAATTGCATTTCATTCACATGCATAATGATAACATACACACATGAATTATGATTTAGTACATATTGCAAAGAATGTATATGCACTCAATTAATTTATTCTGGGTAATGAAAGGTTTAAAATGATCATGATGTGAATTGTGTATTATTTATGTCTTGAAATTCTGATTGATTGATTACAAGTAGTAAATTTGGAATTAATTATTACAATTGGAAAATTGATGAATTAAAATGTACATTTGGTCTAGGAAAAATGTCAAGTGATAAGACAAATCGTCATATGGAAAATTAGGATGACTAAGCCTATAATTGAGTGGCATTTGGCATACATAAATAAGTGACATTTAGAATAGCTAATTAATTGACAAATGACATTGATCATTGAGTGAAAAATGGACTAGTATACCTGTGAAATTTGGCAAGTTATTTATAGGACAAATGGAAGGCATGCCTAGTGACATATGTCAAGGTAATAAGGTGACACCTAGCACCTAATGTGTCAAACTTCTGTAAGAGTAGTTTCAAATTTGTTCATTATTCCCTTTGCCCTTGCTCTCACCACTAAAACTATCCCTAATTTAGCAACTTGCTTCCATTTTATTGATACTCACTACAAGATCCATATAAGAAAATTTGCTCAAAGATAGCTTTAATCTACTATCATCATTTTACCTTTATTAGAAGCATCCTACTTTCATCATGTACTTGGATGATTTTGCATGCTTGAAGAGTTGAATTAGCTTGAACATTGAGGTGGAAATTTGAGCTAGATGAGTAAGTAAAAGATTGTTTTTTATGGCATGCTATAATAGAAAGTTTATGATGATAAAATTGGGATGATTTGTATAATATGTTGATGATGAAGTGTGCTGGAAATTTCTACATGAACTTGGACACCATTATATTGTGTTCTCAATGTAGAAAAACTGAAAGTTATAGGTTGTTTTATAGATGAATTAGATTGGATTTTAAGGTATAATGAAGGTGAATTTATGTTAAAAAAAGGTGTTAATATAGTGATCTTGAAATGGGAAAGAACTATGACTATATGTATGATCAAATGAATGATAGTTTCTATTTTAATTTTGATGCATGAAAGACCATAATTTGTGAGCTACCAAATGAATGATTAGAATTGGAAATTGGATATGGAATGGATGAGGAATTGAAATATAATTAATTTATAATTGAGGTATAAGTGATGGATTATGATGAAGATGTATGAATTTGGTATGAAGATGAGAAAAGCTAGAAAAACTTTGAAGAAAAATGTTGGTGAAACTTCGGATTACTCAACCCACAATCGTGGGAGCCACATAAGCTCCATCCCATGATTGTGGGCAATTCTAGGAAGTGAAAAACATTTGTTTTATGTGATGGTTAAACCATATAAGGATAAGTTATTTCATTTAGGTGCATTTGGACTTAATTGGGGCTTGAAACGAACCTAGAAAGTTGCTTGATTAAGTGATTAAGTGTTTGAAAAGTTTAGTTGTTAACTGAGTTTATAAATTAAGGAATGGATTGATTGATATCAATGTATATGAATTTGGAAAGTATGAGTTTTTAATGTTATAAAGATGTTCTTATGAATGAAAATGTGATTTAAAGGATATAATTAATGAATTAGGTATGACTGAATGAGAATTGGGAAATTGTGTGACTATACAATGATAAGAAAGAATTAATGAATGTATGATTGATAAATTTAGGGTATTCAAACTTGCTTAAGTCATAACTTAATTGAAAACAAGTTATATACAAGCTATGATGAATGAATGAGCAAGATTTGTGAATAAGGTTACATACCTGGGGATAATCAATTGAGTATACATTGAACATAACACATATACATGTGTATAATTGAGTATTCGTTTTCTTAAACAAGTTATTAATGTGTAAATATGTGTGTGTTACATGATATAGAAGCATAAATAGACCGATAACATCTAGACATTGCCGGATCATCAAGGTAATAACTATTCTGGAGCATATTGTGAGTTAATTTAGATGTTTTCTCACTATGATTGAATTGTTTTGATTAATGTCAATTATTAAATTATTACTGATATGATTTTCATAATTTTGGACATTATTGATCCAAGGAGTTTGATATTCGGGGTTTTTTGGAAGTGCTTTATATATATGTGTGAATATGAATAAGGTATTCTCAACTGTATGTTGAATGTTGGACTCAGAACCGATGAATATGCTAAATGACTGTGCACATTGAGTGAAAGTTATTGATAGCATATTATGTGAAATAATGCATTCCATCACATAAATATACATGATTAGATAAAGGAGTTGAGACCTAAGTGACCAACATGAAAAAGAGCTTAAAGCTCAGGAAATGTGCACAGTGAGCCACAAGCTCAACGATTAATAAGCCCAGTATGCACAATGGGTATGGGACAGTATCTAAAATGAGCCCGATATTCACAAGCGATATGGGACAGTTAAATAGGAGCTCGATCATAACAAAATAAAAATGAAAGTGGAGTCTCATGTGCATTGCATATATATCTTTATATGTATCATGTGAATAATTGCAAAGAATGACTAAATTGAGTTAATTTAATGATATGTTGTGTTTGTGTACATGTAGATGATGTGAATGATTGAAATGAATGATTTGATTATTCTAAAATAACTATATGAAATGTTTGTATATATGATGGGCATGCTGAAATATGAAGTATACTATGATCTGGTGATATATAGGATTTGATTTTCAATGATGTAAGATACTGTATAAACTGTGTTATACACTTGTGATATTTATGTTCTATTTTGAGTGAGCACATCAATGATGGTTCACTCACTAAGTTCACAAAACTCATCAAAATTGCAAATGTTAATTTTCAGGTACTAAGGAGACCTAGCTTCTAAGGCAATCTAGTAGTAGTCTAGTATTATTAATTTTGGAAACAGGAAATGGCTCAAAGGTCTGGTCAGCTGATGTTTGAGGAGTTTAGCTAGAATGTGTTTGGTTAGTTTCTCATTTCATATAGAACATTTTATATAGAACAGTAAACTCTCGGTTGTTTTTGAAATGTAAATATATGGATTATGGAATGTAATGACAATGTAAGCTTACATTTGTGAATGAAATGAGGAAATTTAGTCTTTTGAAAACTTTTGTACTATATGATGCCATAATAAGTGAATATGATTGCTCTAACATGTCATTCTCATTGGGTATGTTCTTGAATATCCTCTGGATGTTCGAGCATATACTCTATGATAGTAGGGTGTTACAATATGTGTTATAGTAACTCCCATTCATGCTGTGATGCATTCACTAGGTCGGAAGAAAAGTCTACAAGTTGCTAAGTTTGAAGTTACATTCTTATTTTTTTTGTCTTGTGTTTAAGCACCAACAATCACATAAGAAAAATATTAAATTCTTCAATAAATGGAATTCAAATCGTATAAGATGCTAAATTAGTCCTCGATAATGGTTGCAAAAACTTATTGATAATTTTTATATGAGGATAAGTTTCAATACCACAAGTTTAGAGATCGTAGTTTGTAGTATAAAATGTGTCATTCCCAAGAGGACTAATAGACACCTGATAACTTGAACACAACTTTGAAAAATGAAACAAGTAAATAATTGAGATGCCAATAAAATAAAGTTGATCAAAGTTAGAGACTTAGAAATTATGCTATCCTTGTTTTGTTTTCCCTTTATCTTGTTTATCCAATTATGCTTGATCTTGGATATCCTAAGGTTTTGATCACCCTCTCCTGAGATCTAGTCAAGTAATCCTAATTGAAATTAATAATAATGGAATTGTAACCTCTCAATTCACAAAACTATTCCTAACTATTTAATTGGATTTAAAGCAATCCTAAGTATAATTAATTCACAATTAAGATCTCTCTTTAATTGTTAATTGATATGATAATTACAAGTCTATTTAGCTACCAACTCTCATTGCACACCTTAACATATGTAACTTGCTTCACTCTCTCGATTAACCATTACAATTATCACAAAGCATTGATATATCAGTTGAATTCAACAAGAATAAAGTTTAACAAGATAAATTAAGAACAATCCCTAATATGAATTTAGAAACTTATAATCATGTTTAACATCCTTATAATTCAAATAAACATTCAAGACAATGAAATAATTGAAGAGAAAAGAATGAACAAGTAGTTGGAGTCTTGATCTAGAAACTTAGAATTTTTGGAGTTTCACTTGATCTATCCTCATTATCTTCTTTTAATTTGGTGCTTTTGCCTTTTTTATGGTGTTTTATTGGTCATAAATATTTCTTGAGGCATATAAGGTTGTTTTTAGGGTTTCCTGACTTAATTTGGCTCCAAAAATAGCCCCAAAATGTCAAACAAAAACTCACATGTTGAAAAACCTGAAATTTGCTGGAATTCGCTCTCTACCACGATTGTGGCTTCTTCCATTCTTCAAGTTCTTCATATTTTCTTAACTTTCCTGATTCCACTCACTAACAAACACATCAAACCTTAAAACATAAAACTAAGATCAAATTCTTTCTCTAAACCAATCAAACATATAAAAAACACTAACAATAACGCAATTCTAGGTCTATACATATGATAATCATACGAGAAAATACTTTAAAACACACTTAAACACCTAGAGAAACATATTATTATCTACACCTATCAAAGTGCATTGTTCAACCCAATTTGTTAAGTGTTTAAGAAATCCATATGCTTGAAATGTGTTTAACATCAAGTCCAATCTACTAAATCATAAGCCTTCTAAAAATCAATTTTTAGTGCATAATTTTTATAGGGTCTTGCCTCTCTACTAACAATGGGTAAGGCTGCGAACTTCCAAACCTCCCCTGATATCATATTTCAATGGGATTCCTATTGGGATGTTGATGTTCATGTTCTTATTCTCATTCTTGTTTTTGTTTTTGTTGTAACATACCACTCCCATAGAGCATAATCCCGAACATACCAGAGGATATTCGAGGACATACTGTAGGAAAATCCTAGTGCGTGCATCATATACACGTGGTATAGAAAACAAAAAAAATTATTCCAGGACTTTCTCAAATTCCAGGATCTATGTGCCCATACAAGGAAATACCATTAAACCTAGATGAAAATTCCCAATTCACATACAAGTTCATAATATATATAGGAATTCATAGAATTTACACAAATCAATCATTCATATAATAACCATGTACCTTGTGTGTAGTCTCCTTTGTTCTTCGATGTTCTACTTGTCGGGTTGTCGTAAACCACAACGACCAAAACAAACTATCTCACAACGATATCCACGCAGAGATTGGAGAAACTAATTGAATAAAATTCTTTGATCTAGAAATGGCTAGAACAAAGACAATAGTGCTACCTCTCTCCTTTGTTCTATGGAGAGCAAAAACATTAAAGAGAAAGAAGAGAGAAGAAGATGATGAAGCTTAAAAGAGAAGTTTGAAAGATGGTTTTTATATATTTGTTAAAAGCCTTTCTTACAAACATCAACCTTCCTTTTTAGCTTTTTTTTGTCTTTTATTTTTTTTCTTTTATCATTAAAAGACATTAAATGCAACTTATTAAAGAAGGCTCATCTTCCATGTTGCACACACTTATATATATATGCTGAGGTGGTCCAACCATATTGAGGTTGGTCCTACTGGGTTCCGAGTGTGGAAAAATACCAAAGACTTATTTCATCAATATCGATGTCGCGATCTCATCGAGACGTATCATAATCTCATTGAGATCTATTTGGTTCTATTGCTCTCTATAAAATGGATCTCTATCCAAAAATATTTTATGAATCCTCCGAGTCACTCTTATGCATGTGACTTATTAGGTTTCTGGTTATGTTGGTCACTTGGATTAACACTTAATCCAAGCAGGTCATGAGTGATGTCTAGTAACACATCATAACCCCCAATTGATCGAAAAATAAGTGGTTTGACGAACAATCCCGTGCTCATCATGAACCTTCTCATGAACCTTCCCACAGATAATTGATGTGCAATTCGTCCTTTCACTATGCTATATCCCACTTAGTTATGAGTATGGGCAAAGTATCAACTCTCACTAGACTGACTACGTCAAATCTACCTTAAGTGATACCAATTCTTATCCTGGGACTCATTACTCTATGTTTCAATGAAGACATTCTTCATAACATATGTACTCTGGCCATCCAAGTAATGATCTCGACAAGAGGCTGTGGGTGTCATCTTTTGCTATCATAGAAGTGGTGAATCCTCTATTGGCTACTCAGTTACCTTTAAATATCTCAAGCTGTACCTAATCACCACACTATGAGCAACCTCTGCAAGGCAATAAAGAATGGAGTCAAAGCATAGAATCAATATCCAATATCCTTGAGTACCTTAAGTCTAAGGATACTTGCACCATTGCTATGATAAGATTATCATTGACATTAAAATAGAACATCCATGTGATGATCTCATGGTAGGTCGTCCAATATACTTCTACCTCTAGTAAGCTTTCTAATCTTAACTATAAACATCTCATGTTTATAGTTTCTGAGATCCATTACTTGATCAAATCAAGGAGTTTGACAAGTGCTAGTCTATCTAGATTAACAATGTCCAGTCTCATTAATCCTATGACTAGGGATAATTTAGATACTGACATAATTGCACATGATAGGAATCTCAGTAGTATGATCACATCATAATTTCCTTCATGCTATGTCATATATCATGGACTTCATTAATTTGCTTATAGATCAATAGCAATTCATAAATAATGAACACCAAATTAATGAAATATGCTTCTCTTTATTTCTGAAAATAAAGTTTGTACATAACTTTATATAAAACAAGCTAAAGGCGATTACCTTTAGGGCACTACTCTAACAAATCTCTAGCTTGACCTAAAGCCAATCGCCTTGGTATCTCATACCATAAGCAAGTACAAGAAAATCAAAACCTTTTTGTGATAATGACTTCATCAACGAATCACCAATATTCTGCTCAATGGGAATTCTCTCTATCTGTACATCACCTCAACCACTGATCTCCCTAATCAGATGATATCTGTGGAGTATGTGTTTAGATCGTTAATGAGACCTTGGTTCCTTTTCTTGCACAATAGCCCCATTGTTGTCACAATACAACTATATGGGCCCATCACAGCTAAAAACCACACCAAGTTCAGTAATGAACTTCTTAATCCAAATTGCTTCCTTTTCTATATTTGAAGCGGCAATATACTCTACCTCGATTGTTGAATCAGCAATCATCTTTTATTTAGAATTCTTCCAACTGACCATCCCGCCGTTCAGTGTGAATATATAACCTGATTGGGATTTGGAATCATCCTTATCAAATTGAAAATTGGCATCTGTATGCCTGCTCACTTTTAGATTTCCATCTCCATATATCAAGAAAACATCTTCAGTCCTTAGCAAGTACCTGAGGATGTTCTTGATAGCCACCCAATGACCCTCACTAGGATCCAATTGGTATCTACTCTTAACACTTAGAGCATATAATACATCGGGTCTCATACATAGCATAGTATGCATAATAGATCCTACTGCAGATGTATCTGGGATCATATTCATACGCATCCTTTAATTTTGTGTCTTAGGATACATAGATTTAAGGAGTGTTATCCTATGAGTTATAAGGAGATACCCTCCCTTGGATTACTCTATGCTAAACCTTTTTAGCATCTTGTCTAAGATCTTTATCTAGAGGATATAAGTTGCTTCACTGAGATCTTTCATAGCCAATTGTTTGGACAACCAAATCTTCATAGATTATAGCATAGAGACATCGTTTCCTAGTAATAATATGTCATCTACATATAGCACAAGGAATACAATTGCACTCCCACTGACCTTCTTATACATACATGGTTCATTTGAATTTTGTGAAAAACCAAAATCTTCGATTATGTCATCAAAGTGGATATTCCAACTCCTGGATGCTTATTTTAATACATGGATGGAATTCTAAAGTTTGCATGCCCTTTTTCCATCATAAGAGATGAAGCCCTCTAGTTATGTCATATACACATCCTCGGTTAGATTTCCATTTAAGAAAGTTGTCTTCAAGTCCATTTGCCATATCTCATAATCATAATCAGCACTAATAGCTAGGAGTATCCTAATAGATTTAAACATTGCTACTGGGATGAAGGTCTCGTCGTAGTCATTTCCTTGTCTTTGACGGAAACATTTGGCCACAAGCGTTGTTTTATAGGTAATCACATTACCATCCATGGTTGTTTCTTTTTCAAAACCCATTTACACCCTATGGGTTTTATTCCTTCGGGTGCCTCAATCAAATTCCATACTTGGCTTTCATACATGGAATCCATTTCCACTTTCATGGCACTAAGCCATTTCTTATACTTTGAACTCTTTAGGACCTCTTCATAGGTAGTAGGCTCATTATCTTCTATGAGCAATACTTCATTCTGTTCAATCACGAGAAATCCATATCTCTCAGGAACAGAGCATATCCTACGTGACCTACAAACTTCCTGTGTTGAAGAAGGTTAAACTGTTACTTCATCTGTATGAGTCACAGTCTTGGGTTTAGGCAGTTGATCTGCGTCTATTCGAGCATCTTGAACTTCTTCAAGTTCAATTTTGCTCCCACTGTCTTCTATTAAAAGAAACTCTTCCTCTAAAAAGACAGCATGCTTTGAAACAAACACTTTTTGTTCCTCAACAAGGTAAAATTGATATCCCATTGTTTCTTCAGGATATCCTATGAACAAACACTTGTTAGACTCTGCATCAACTTTATCTGACTGTAGTCGCTTCACATAAGCTGGACAACCCCAAACATTCAAATAAGAAAGATAGGGTTTTTTGTTAATCCACATCTCATATGGAGTAACATCAACTGTCTTTCATGGAACTCTGTTTAACAAATAAACAGTTATCTCGAGTGCATACCCCCAAAAGGATTTTGGTAAATTTGCAAAGCTCATCATCGATCGTACCATGAACAACAAGGTTCGGTTTCTCCTTTTGACTACACCATTATGTTGTGGTGTGTAAGGTGGAGTCCACTGAGATAAAATCCCATTATCTCTGAGATAATCTAAAAATCCTTGGTCTAAGTATTCCCCACCTCGATCGGATGGTAGTGTCATGATACCTTTCCTAAGTTGTTTTCTGCTTCATTTTTTAATTGTTTGAACTTTTCAAATGTATCAGATTTGTATCTCATCAGATACAGATGCCCATATCGAGAATAATCATGGATGAAGTTAATTAAGTAAAGAAAACCACTTCTAGCATGGATGGACATCGGACCACATAAATCTGAATGCATTAGGTCTAATACTCCAGTCGCTCATTCACCCTTTCACTTAAAGGGCAACTTAGTCATATTGCCTAATAAACAAGATTCACACATGTTATATGATTCATAATCAAATGATCCTAAACTACCACTCTTGTGGAGCTTAGTTATGTGTCTCTCATTTATATGGCCAAGGCTACAATGCCATAAGTAAATTAATTTTAAATTATCTTGTTTATGTATTTTCTTGTTATTGACATGCATAATTGGATGCGACATATCTAATATGTAAATTCCATTGGATAATGTATCGGT
>JAOQMP010000004.1:11295159-11313641 GCA_027563575.1 Erythroxylum pedicellare
AGTTGATAAAGAATATGTATATATATGTATGTTCTGTATTGGTGTTCATAATTAATCATGAATTATAATTTCTTTATAGATGATATTAAGTTGAGAATGAGGAGTAAATGAAGTAGAAAAGTTGATTTTGGTATGGGTTGTGTTAAGGAAAGATTTAGAGACAAAATTCGTAGTTGATCTGGAAAGTTGTAGCTTATTTTTCTAGCTTTCCAACAATATATAGTATGGAATTTTTGGACCTCTGGATTGAAAGTTATGGTCCTTAGAATAAAGATGTATCGTCTGTGATGACGTCACATTGTTTGTGATGACATCATTTTGTCTATAAGGGTGCATCGTCTATAAAGATGTATCGTCTGTGGTGACGTCATATTATCTGTGATGATGTCATTCGTCTTAAGAGTTGCATCGTCTTAAATTGACTTTGCTTCGTCTTAAGTTGACCTTGCATCGTCTTAAGTTGACCCCGCATTGTCTTAAGACCATGCTTCATCTTAAGTTGACCCCGCATCGTCTTAAGACCATGTTTCGTCTTAAGTTGACCCCGTATCGTCTTAAGACTATGCTTCGTCTTAAGTTGACCCCGCTTCATCCTAAGAATTGCATTGTCTTAAGTTGACTTTGCTTTGCCTTAAGATGAGTCAGGTTTCGTTTGCCCTTCTTGCTTCGTCTGTCTTTCGTTTCGTCTACTTTGTTTCGTCTGCTTTGCTTCGTCTGCCTTCTTATTTCGTCTGCTTTCTGCTTCATCTGCTTTTCGATTCGTCTGCTTTGTTTCATCTGCTTTGCTTTGTCTGCTTTGTTTCGTCTGCTTTGCTTCGTCTATTTTGTTTTGTAAGCTTTGCTTCGTCTATTTTTTTTCAATTCGTCTGCTTTTTGGTTGGTTTCGTCTAATCCTATCGTCTGGTCCATTTTTCATCCTTCAGACGATTGAATTTGCCTTCAAATGAAAGTTGTAGATCTTGAAACCGTCTTTTAGATAATCCAAAGAATACTTTGATTTGACATCTGTAGAGAGAGTTAAATGAATTTGTCCTGAGATAGATTGATGATAAAACTTTATTTTGATTCTTTCAGCCATAACTTTGTTATCTGATCTCCAAATGAAATTATTCTTGAACCAATAGTTTCCTAACACATTCTGTACCTCCATAAAATTTAATAGCATTGAGTATTGATCTAAGAAAGATGAACTGAATCAAAGTAAGGGTATCGGTTGGAAGAATATGAATGGGAGGAATTTAAGTATAGTGTATTGTTTTAATATAAGAATAGTCCAAAAATGTTTGGGGCAATACTTTTCGAATTCTGAACTGAATGGATTGATTTAGGTGTTATTAGAAACTTAAGACAAGGGAGAACATTTAAGCATATTGTTTTAGAAGAAAGAGTTATGTCAGAATGTTTAAGGATATTGTTGGCAAGACATTTAAGCATTAAAAGACATAAGGCAAAAATGGAAGGGCAAATGGGACATTTCTCACTCATCAACGATATAATTGGAAGAAAAAGTGTTGTCTAGCATTCTAGAAGAAGCTAGATGCATGGAAAAGAAATCATAAAGAGAAAGAAGAGAGATTCCGGTGGTTGAGAGAGAAAAAGAGAGTTGAGCTAGGGTCTCTTCATTTCTTAGCTTTTGAGAGAGATTTTGAAGTGGTTCAAAAAGAGAAAAAAAGTAGAGGAAGAGAAGAGCTTCCCTTTGAGCTAAAGATCCCTTCACTTGGTGAAGAATGAAGGGAACTAAGAGAATCCTAGCCAAGAGCAAGGGGAAAAGACAACCTTGACTTGGATTTTGTAAGCAAATGAGGTGGGTAAGATGTTTATAGTTATTATGTGTGTGTTTATGCTTAAATTTCATGAATTTGAATTGTCGTGAAGATTGTGAATTACTATGATGCGTTTTAAGTTATGCATGGAAAGAAGTACGACATTTTGATATAACTGAATTATGATTTTGATCATATCATGCTTTGTAATGGCATTTTGTATAAATGAAAAGAAAGGAAAGAGCATGAAAAGTATGAAAGGATTTTGATAAAATGATTTGAGCATGATTATGTGCTTCTGTTTGGGCGAGAGAGGAACCGTTTCATAGTCATGTGCACGTCGACGTAAAGCCTTCTCCTGGCTGCCTGCTTGTGGCACACGAAATCCAAAAAATGGATTCATTTTGTTCATGGAGTAAACTTTGGTTTCTCTGTTTTATTCCATAGAACCCTCAAGCCAATTGTTGTGTATTTGCATTTTGATTTGTCAAGTTATGATGCAAGATTTCGTGTTATGTTTGGATGATTAATTACACTTGAAATGTTCTATGTGATGATATGTTGAACTGTGAAGAATTGAATTACTAGCCCAATGAGATATAGATGTATATGAATATATGAATGTACATACATATATGTTTGATTATGTGGCTCGTTGCCAATGGCTATAAATATATTAGCCACTGAGATGTGTAGCTCACCCCACGATTCCCTCCTCAGGTGCAGAAAGAGACGAATAGCAATCCTTGCAAGGCATTGGAACTCCAAGATAGTTAGAGATCTTTGTAATGAAGTTAGTTTAGGAATTTATCTATTTTAGAATCATATCAAGCATATGCATTCAGTTGTATCATATGTAACTTTTGTATTTTGTATAAGCTTGTATAAACTCTGTTTGAAATCATTAATGAAATATGACTGGGTTTTGTTTGTGATATTGATGTTTGACTGTTGTGGGCACGCTAACCTTATGAACCGACGGGCTTTGTTTTGACTCCGATTTGTTGGGCTTCGGAAACGGGGTCCAACACGGTCTACACCCAATGTGTAGCACCTCACTCTCACAAGATATGTACCCGACATTCTAAATGATGTCCAAGTACGTACCCCACAAGGGTGGCATACTAGAACAGTCAATCAGTCAAACAATCCAAACTTAGCACAACTTTTTCAAAAATATCACTCGTGCATGCATAAATCAATATTCAAATTTAGACCCATACTTTTATTTCATAAACATCAAAAACACAATTATTATTACACTTTGATCAATCTCATTTGTAACACATTTCCAATTTCAAAAGTTATTACATGCAGTAATATTCAACTATACATTGTACAGAAATTGTGAAATATATAATTTAATACAAAAATAAAAAACAAATGAAGACACGAACTAATCCCGACCTCTATCTATTACTCGAATGCAGTGGCTAGACTCCAATTTGATTAACTGGAGAACTTCTCTAAGCCTAGAAAATATTGCAAATTTTGGGTGAGTTTTTGCAAACTCAGTAAGTGACCATCCTTGTTGGCTCACTCAATCACATGACACATCAAAAAATATAATCACATAATTCATATCACTATATCAATTCCTCATGTTGAGTCACATTCATTTAACTTATATTTCATAATCCAAATTCATTCAAATAATTTATTTCAACCATTTAAATCATACATATCAATCATTAAAGATGCATATTAAATGTTTATGCAATGCTCATGAGACTCACTTTCGTTTATTACTTTGTTATGACCGAGTGCCTATAACTGTCCTGTATTTATTGTAGATACTGGGCTCATTGATAACTATCTCGTATCTGTTGGAGATACCGGGCTCATTTTACATAGTGAGCTTTTGGCTCTTATACACTTTCTGAGCTTTAATCTCTTTTTCACAATCTGATCTTTAAGCTCATTTTCGATGGCTACTCCGGTCATAACTGTCTTTATGTTTCATGCATTCATGTAATGAAATGCATCACATTCACATATTTTCAATTAGTCACTTATTTCTACTTTACACATGTCATCGGTCCTTAATCTGGCATTCAACATTTAAGTTGAGTATCACTTATTTCTTCCAATTCACATTCAATGAGCAGTTCTATTATTATTTATGCATTTATCAAACTCCTCAGACATTCAATAACCGAAATCAGAATAATCACATTTCATAATCATTCAATCAATAATATATAAACGAAACAATAAAAAAAAGTAAGATCATCTAGGTCGACTCACAGTACGCTCCAGATTCGTATTAGCTCCATAATCTAGAAACATATGAATGTAGATGTTTATCCTACACATCAAAATTATGCAACACACATATTACATGCACATTATTAATTGCACAATCACGTAAACATTCAGTTTTACACATATGTATATGTGTAATGTATAATGCATGCTCAATGACAATCCTGGTATTTTTTCCATTATTCTAGTCACATTATCAATTATATATCAAAACTCACCTAAGTATAATTTGTACTTAGGTTTACATCTCTTTAAAATCGTTATAATCAAAATTCATAACTCATTTGGTCAATTTAGATTTTTCCTAAAACATACTTTCGATCAACTTTGTGTGTTCTTTCTAACTAAGAAAATTGAGTAATTTGAGAACACTTTATTCTAGAAAATTGTTCTCCTATCTCTTAAGTTTATAATGACACCAAAATCACTCAATTTGGTTCAGTATTCCAAAAGTTATAAAAATTTAATTTCTTCAGAAAAATTGTATCCCTATATCTCTAATTTAATCTAAATTATGAATCATTCCATTTGGATAACTACAGATGAATATATCACCAAAATATTGAAGCATGTTTAATGAAAATACTCCATTAATCAATTTTCCAGAATTGTTCATCATTTTTGTCCCAAATTTAACACTCAGTCTCTCCCAAATGATTTCAGAAGATCATAATTTTTTTGTACATTCCCCATTTTCATTTCACCATTTCAACTCCCATTCAGATCAACACATTCTTAAAAATTAAAAACCATAACTAACACAAAATATCAAAAACTAGAAAATTCTCCATGCATGTTCTTCATTTCCTGCACTTTCCTTCATTTTTCTGCATTTTGTTCATCTTCTTCTTTTCTTTTTCTCAATCTAACAATTCTAATTTATATCTACCCCATTTTGGACTTCCATTTAACTCAAATCATCCACAAACAAAGCCAAAATCCTAGATTAAAACTCAAACATTAAAACAGAAAAATTCAATAGCGAATAAAAGTAAACAAAATTGACCTGCAAGCTCCAAAGTTAAGTAAAAAGATGAGATGTGATGGATGTAAGTGTATGGGGGTGTGAAAGTATGTATGCACAGTTAAAGAAATTTTCAAATCTGTGCAGGAAAGTTGGTCGCAGTGAATTCAATTTCTTCATTCTCAACTCCATTTCAACTCAATATCATTCACATATAAATCATGATCCATATTCGATCATTAACTCAAAAACAAAACATGTGCATATACCATTCATCAACAATTTTCTGCACTCATCCTAACATTATTATGATGATCATTCTACCTCAACATCATCTCTATAACAATATATGAATTATTACCCATCATACATCTATATGAGCAAGACATTTACATCAATTTTTCATTACCCATGAAACATACATAAACATTGCATAATCAAGTCATCAAATCTCAATTTACTAATCATTCTAGCTTCATTTAACCATACCCATGACATTTAAAGCATAACTTACTTAGTTTAGCTTCAAATATTGAAAAACAACACTTAACCCTATCTCCCAAGCTTTATACAATCTTCATCGAGGTTAGAAGGTTTAAGTTTTTCTTATGGAAAATGGAGAAGACAACATGGTGGAAGTGGCAAGTAAAAGATAAGAGAGCTGGTTTTAACGTTGGTGAAGGTTGGCAACACAATTCATGAAGAAGGTGAAGAGCTTGAAGAAAATGGAGGTCACGTAGAAGAGAAGAAAGCAAGACAAAAACAATAAATAACTTGGTCTTTCAATTGAAAGAAACGAGAGAGAGAGGAGTGGTGAGTGGTAGTGACACTTGTCACTGCCACTTGTCACCTTCTTATTGTCCCATATAGACCCTTATTAAAAACTAGTCTATTTGTCTTCAATTTCTAATCTAATTGTCTCTAAATTTTCAATGACAGTTGTAAATAAATCTCAAAGTCATTTATCAAATTTTCCATTGCCAATTGACAGCAAATTCTACTACCATTTATCATTTGTCTTGCCACTTGGCATTTTTTCTAGTCCAAAGTTACCCAAATTTTCAGAAATTTTCCTAAAATTTACCAAAAATTCTAAATCACTATATATATATATATATTATCCAAATCAATTTTCAACACATAAAAACCACAATTCTCAAAAAATCACATTTATAACTCAATTATACTCGGAATATGTCAATGAATACATGTATAATTATTTTAATGTGCATAAGTTCAATATTCACGTGTACATATCATATAATGCACAAGCATGAAATGCATTTTCTTCTAATCTCTCATTGTTATTTTCTCAATTACCAAAATCTAGGGCTTTAACCCTTAGTATAGGTATGGGATGTTATACTAATCATTCAATTTAACAACTAAACACATACTAAAGTACTCACTACAACATTATGCAACCTACCATTATCAATCCTTAAGCATAAGCTTCTTAGAAAGGGAATTTAATCTCCTCACCTTCCAAGCAGTGACAATCATTAATTTAGAACAACATAATTAAGATGTTTTCTTCTTCCCGTTGGATTTTCTTCTACTTGCATATTTGAAACTATCATATTACACCAAGACAGTAGAGGATCCTATAGGCTCTTCCCTAATAAAGTCATTTACATTGCTAATGATATTTTTTCTTTGAGAGTTTTCTTAGACATTATAAATTCCATTTATATTATTTTCTACGGTGATAGCTTCATTATTGTCTTTGCGAAGAGCTTCATCATTGAAATGTTGTTAGCATCCATAAAATCAGAAGCAAAAGGTAACTGATTGGTTTGAGCATCACTTTTTAGCAGGTCTTAGGAATAACCTATTTTAAACATTCTTCTTGTGGGCTTCCACACCTTCTTTGAGTTCATGGTCAATGGTTTTCAAGCATATGTCACCTAACCACATCTTCCATTATTCAAAGTTTTCATGTAGCCTTAAGATTAGGATTTCATCAAGAAGATCCCTCATGGCCTCAACCACTACACAAACTCTTGCATAGTCATTTCTACTTGTATCAGGAGTGGCTTCATCAAGGTACAATGACCTTCTAACAAAGTTACTAATGTGGCTAAACCATGTGGTTGTGTAGTACTCCAACAAGACACCATGAATGCACATCTAGACAAGTATGTTGGAGTGTTTAAATGTCTTTAATGTTCATGCCAAGGCGTCAATTTTAAAGTAAAATTGGGTTATTATGAACATGTTGTGGACCTGATTTAAGCAACTTCTTTACTGAGGCTAAATAATGAAATTTAAAAAGAAAATGTCTTTATTGTTGAGTAGTATGTCCTTTATACCAAGCTGTTTTTCAATTTGTCAGTGCCCATGTTTTCATTGCTAGCTATGTTAGGTGCCTGTCCAAGAAGTAGCCTATTAAAGTGGTTTTCCATGTTTTGCTCCAGCTTTCAATGTTTGGGAGGGCAGTAGGTAAGCTTGGAGTCTAAATTGGCATCACTTGTAGCCAAGTTCTCTTTACTATAGAAGGATTTTTTCAGGTTTATGGGAACGTTTAGAAGAGGTTGAGGGTGAGCTTGATGTGTTCTTTTCTTAGTTGTGAAGGGTAGGAGAAATGTTAAGCAAGGGCAGGAAAGGTTGCAAATTTTTTGACATGGCTAGAAATGAAAAGGTGAAAAGTTAAGGAAAGTTGAAAGATAGGCAAAATAGCAAAGCATAAGCAAGAAGGGATTAAGGAAAAGAAATTATATAAGGGAGTAGAATGAGAGAGCGAGAAGAACAAAATGTGCGAGAGCATGTAGAGATTGAAAGGAGTGCTAGCATGCCATCCATGCATTCATAGAGAATAGATAAGAGAGAATTAAAAGCTTCTCTCTAATACTTATCTCCTTAAAGCAAATAATTATATTGATATGTTTTAGGATAAAAGATACAAATCTCTTTTATGGGATTATTTATTCTAAAAAATAATTTTATTACTTTAAAATGCTTTATAATATTAGAAATATTGAAGAATGAAATTTTTCTTTTACTAAGTTTTTGTTAAGTTATTTTCGTTTTCATAGAATTTGCTACTGAAGTCAAGTTAGAATACTCGTGCAAATTCTACCATATAGCTGAAGAGTGTATGTCCAAATAATTATAAAAACTTGGTGAAAAATCATTTTTATCATTTCTAATACTACAAATTGTTTTTAAAGATAACTTAGGATAATAAGAATATTTTTAAAATAAGTAACATTATAAGAAAGGTCTCAATGGTTACCTAACTTTTTAAAATTTTTTTCTATGTTTTTACTAATTTTAGTTTAGGAGTGTCATGTTTTCTTCTCTGTTTTCTTCTCTATTAACTTATTATTGAATTTTAAGTACGACTTTTGGTATCCAAAGATTGAAATGATACTTGATAGGACTTAAAAGAAACATAATACGAGAAACAAATTGCAACTATAAGATCTAATGTAAAATGAATTATTTTATAGAAATTATGTAACTAAAACTATATAATTAGAATGCATGAATTAAATATTCTTAATCAAAATTTCAACCGCAAAAAGAAACAAAATAATTATTAGTGACAATTCCATTACACCTACATTACATTATTGTACCAAACACTTGTGAAGCATTATTTATAAGTGAGTTTTTATGCCTTAATACTATTGACATCTAAGGAAAAACATGAATAAGGTGACTACTACGTCCTAAACAACTTAATTTGTTGATCAAACTAAACTGTAGGATTGTTAGGAAACAAGGACATGCCCCGACCTGACCACATTCAATACTTGATTGACAGAACTGACCCAACGTGCCATATCGACCCAACCCCTAACTAGAAAATCAAATCATGGTGGGAAAGTTCATCCTTCACCTTCTAAAACAAACATTAGCAATCAAATATTCTGGAAAAGCTCATGAGTTGTCACAAGATGATTTTACAAGAGAGAGTTTAATCTTAATGGAAACCTTGGGCCCAATGTGCACATCACAATCACGAACGAAACAAGGGCCGGGTGACAAAGAAAACTCACTATTAACTGCTGGAAATTGGTGTTTGCAAGAATAAAAGTGAACAAGCGAAAAAGAAATGAAAGAGGGTGCGATACTTGGATTGACCATCAGAAAGCTCCCCAGTGTTCAGGGCCTTTTTTGGGTGTTTGATTGTCTGATGAAACCTTGAAGGGTCCACTAGAGCCGAAAGGGTCAGTGTCGTCGAATGATGAGCCCCCAGTGTGGCCAAATTCTTTTGCGCTGTTAACAGAGTCAAACCTCGTAAGCCTCCCTTGTTTTGGGGAATCATTCATGCTAAAAGAATCAAATCTGGAGAAGTTGTCGAAGTTATCTCCTGCTTCACTGTATCTTGGAGAATTGCCAAACCTGGAGAGCGGAGTGCCTGGGACAGAATCTTCAAAAAATGAACTTTTATTAAACACGCTCTCCACATGTGGAGATTCTGTTCTTATAGACTTTACACCAAAATCTTCAGATCCAAAGAAATCCCCGTGCTTATCAGAACCTGATTCCTGCAACATTACATCAGCACGGAAGGATCAACTGGTATTAGATACCAAACTTTAAGCAAAGTCCTAGTTGTCCTCTTTGGCCCACAAAATTTAGGAGGAAGCAGCTCATGTTCAAATTAATGGAAATGCAGCAACCATATAAGAAAGCTTGCTAAAATTTCATAGGTACATATAGACAAGAAATGAAGGCCATATCCCAAATATTATATTTATCATTCAGACCATCTCTCCTCACATATGTTATAAATCAAAAACCTCTAATAATCACATCAATAAAAACAAAAAGCCCAAAAGATCAGTAACTCTATTTCAAACTTGTTTCATATTCCCATAATGCTTACAGGAGGAAAAGTTTTTATCATTATTTGACTGAGTGCTAATCTCAGCGTCGGCCCCAGGGCTGTACTCTTTCACTTTATCTCGTCTTCGATACTCTTCTCCTTATTTTAGAAGATATCATTACTGTTTGTGTACCGTTCACTAGTAATTCCTTTTGTCTTTCGTCTTCTGTCTTTCTTAATGATCTCCAACTGACGTATATTCAAGCTATAGTTGGATTCCAATTGTAGCAGCAGTGATCTAAAATTTTATGCGTATAACTTTCTAGTTCAGAGAAAATGAAACTTTCCTTCGTAAGAGTGATCATAAAGTATTATTGAGTGGCTCCTAATTTTGATTTACCACCTTACTGCAGCAAGAAATACACAAGACTATTGCCAAGTTCTAAAACACTAGAAATTTTGCAATGCAATCCTTCGTTCTAAATATGACCAACAAATTCCTCTAGATGTGCAAATATTGCTGCCAAAACCCACCAGTCAAATCCATGAACCATCCCACCAAAAAAAACTCTTCAAAATTGCAAAAAAAAAAAAAACATTATTATCTGTATGATTAAAATGACATGTTTATCAAAATCAGTGGTAAATATTAGCCAAAATTAATTAAACAAAACGTATTTTAAATGGAAAAGTGCATCTCATTTCAGTGAAATAAAAGGGGGGGCCCAAAAATTTACCATAGTGCCAGCAGGATTAAGACCCCAAACAGAGTCTACGTCATCAGGGGTGTCAAAGGCACCCCATGTTGATTCATCAAAACTCCTGCAACAAATATTAGAACCTTATCATTGGCAAAGTTCACGGCAGAGCAGATAATAGTAAGTTATGGAACATGGAAACATAAATACATGAAAAAAATGCCACACCTATGTGTTTCTGCATCTATTAGAGTACTTTTGTCAAAGACATCAGAGAATTTGTTAGATGGATTCTCTAATGCAGTCCTTCCAGCAGGACTGTCTCGAGGGCTTCTTGCCAATTCATCCTCACTGTTACTGCATGCAGATTCACTTTCAAGGGGCTCCCCACCATCCAGGAAGTTACAAGTTGTCATGGAATTTGGTGTTAAACCACCTTCTGGAGATGGAGCTTGTTTTGAAGAGACAGAAACGTTCTTCACATCAACAGTGAGCTCATTGGCAAACCCTACAAGTGAAAATGACACATCCCCAGTAAGCAACGATGAATCTTTCTCCAACTATCCATTCTTAAATATCCAGAATGAAGCACTTATGATGTAAAAGAGCTCAGAATTTTTTAGACGACAAATCACTCAATGAAAAGCAATGATTTGGCAGGATGAAGATGGGATATGTGACACAACAAAGACCATAAGGCTGAAATTCACTTTTTGCTAGGTTTCCTTATTAGATAGGAAATAATAATTAAGTTAGATATATTGTCCTAATTTGTCAAGAAAAAGTTTTATCTGAAAACAGAGAATCCTTATTAAAATATGATATAATTCTATTTTGGATATTTTAGTCAGGTATTTGTTCACCACAAGAATAAGGGTTCCAATGCTTTTCTAAATACGTGTGTATAGCCCATCAAGAAAACGTCTTTAATTTTTAGTATAAACTTGAATTTTAAAATTAGACTGTATGACGCATTCCTTTAAGAATGATTCTTAAACTCTAAAGTTATTCCTAGCTCCTCACCATTTTTGTTTTCTTGCTAAAATTCCAGCAATTTTAGCCTGAATTTTCAGCAACCAAAACTCTAAAATGCTACCCATATCAAACCTAAAATTCCAGCCATACCAAACTGTACAATTCCAGCTATACCCAACTTGAAATTCCAACAACCTAAGCTGAAATCCCAAACCTAAAACTCAAGTTCCAGCAGCCAGATTTTGAGTCTTGTGAGTTCTAGCCACTCGTTTGATATCTTCTATTTGTCCATCATCAATTGTTGAAACACAAATAAAAAAAACAAAGTCTGGAGGAAAAACAAGCACACCGTCATCTTGAAACTTATCCCATTCTTCATCCCAAGCAGCTGCATCCTCCTGAATTCCAGGTTGCCAACCTTAACAATCATCACAAGGAGAAATTGTGAGAGAACCATTAACAGAAAGATACATTATATCTAGGAAATCATCAGCACACTGAAAATTAAGCCGTATCAGCAAACAATACTAAATCTATCAATTAAACACAGGGCAACTGTGCATGATCTTGACCTAATCACTTCCAACTTTATAGAACTTGGGTTACCCTGACTTTTTTTTTTTGGAGAAATTGGGTTACCCTGACTTGCATCAACATGATGAATGAAAAGCACTTTAAGAAGCTATTATATTTATAAAATAAAAAAAAAACCTCCAACCACACGAAACATGACATTTCTCATACTTCCATGAAAAAAATGTCCACATAAATTAAAGCTTATAAACTACAGAACCTGCAGCAAAAGAAACTCAAATTTGCAGAATACATTTTCACAAAACTTAACATCCACAAGAAACACTAACTTTGATTCTAATTCTGAACCACAAGACACGTGACATTCCTCATACCTCCACGAAAATATGTCTGCATCAATATAAGTTTATAAAATACAGAACAAACAGCAAAAGAAACTCAATTTGCAGAAGAAATTTTCACAAAACTTAAACATCCACAGGAAAATTAGGTTTGGATTCTAATTCTGATTTAGTGGATAGCATATCTCACTTATACCACAAAGCTGCATCGAAATACATGTTTGGTTTCTTTATTTTCTGGAGGGGGGGAAGAACACAACCAGCACCAAGTTCATATTAATATTATAATGTCCATCTGGATAAAGTTTCTACTCTTCTTAGAGATCTAAAGATTTTATCAAATTCAATTATTTTCATAAATTAATTTTTATAGAAACTAAAAGAGGATGAATATCATTTTACAGAATTTATTTGAACTTTCTGCAGGAAGTAAAGTAACTTCTTTTCACAAGCTATAAGTCCAAAGCACGGTACTTTTGTCATTGGAAATAAAATATAAATGCTACAAACAAAAAATTTAACATTTGACAGAGATTAAATGAAATTAATGAATACTGAACAGAAGCTCCACAAATCCATAAACATTCACAAAATGCTGCATTTGAGAAGTAATGTCATCTATTTTCATGAGCATTGAAAAACCTAGTAAAAACTGCATTAAAAATCTTCCTGAAAAGATTCTAAATACCAAGAGGAAGGTCAATAATTGCAGCTGACTTAATCTCAAATCCATGCTTCTTGCAACGCTCAATTAAAGCTTTCATAAGTGCATCAAGATCTGATTGTATACGATCAGCACGAACCTGTGTAGTCCAATCAAATATTGTCACCATATAATCTCCAAACACTTACTACAGCTGTACGTTCAGCACAAACCTGAAGAATACCATCAGCGCTACCACCTTGTTCCACATTGACTATTGCCTGATGCAACTCAATCTTCCTCTCCTAAATATTATTGAAGCAACATCACTTTGCTTGAAAACTATCTCAAAAAGAAAAACATACAAGTAGTAGATTTCCTCTTTGACAACCAATGGTAAGCACTTAAAAATACAAAAGGCCATTCACATAAAATTGTGCACGTTTATGAGAGAAGTTGAAGCAAAAGAACTATAAGAGAAATAAAAGAGGAAAGATTAATCAATCGCAAGCTTTAATTTGGTAGAATGAGGATTGAGAATTGAATTGACATCAAAGATAAAGGCTGAATTTCAGATTGTATTAGGACTCCTTATTAGATAGGAAGTAGTAGTATTATGTTATCGTACTTTAGATGTGATATCCTAGTTGTTTAGGACTTATAGAATTTCTATTACAATAGGATTTAAATTAGAAATCCTTTTTCCTACTAGAATAAGGATTCTAAGAATTCTATATATATGTACTCAGTCTTTCATAAATAATAAGCAATATGGAATTTTTCTACAAACTTGAGTTTTCAACTAGAAGGTGTGATGCTTTCTTCTAAGAGTGATTCTTAGACCCTAGGAGTGATTCTTAGTTTCTTACTATCCATTCTTTGTGTTCTTCACTAAACTCCAGCAACCCTAACTCAAATTCCAGCCCTCTTAAACCTACATTCTAGCCATCTCAAACCTACATTCCAGCCATATTAAACCTGAAATCTTACAACTAAATTTCTAGCAATCAAACCTTAAAATTACAGCCATATAAAATCTGAAAATTCTACATCCTTAGCCTAAATTCAACCTTGAAACTTGATATTCCAACAGCCTAATATCAACCATATTTCTAAATTTGTGAGTTTAAAATACTAGTTAATAATTCTTCTATTTGTCCTACATCAATTTGGTATCAGAGTTTTGGTTTACAATATCGACATGTAGCAGAAGGGCATATAGAGGAATATTCAGCGACCAGGAGCGAGATGAGATACTTCTAAGAGTTATAGAAAGATTGGACCTTGTTGACCCTCAATCACAAGGTGCTACGGGAAGTAGTCCAGAAAAAAATATCATACAACAAACTACACTTGATGGTGAGGGTGGAGAAAGTGAAATCCAAGATGAAGAGGCCAACACTAATCAGTAGCGAACAAGGTTAGGAAATCAACACCTATCAAGAGATCTAGGACAAAGAAATCAACCAGCAACCCATGGAGAGCGCATGCGAGCCTTTAGAGGCCACAATAGAGTTGAAACACACAACTAAATCCATGACATTATTAAGAAAGTTTGTGTTGAAGCCCTTGATTTTGCAAGAAAGATGGGTCAACACCTATTCTTAGACTGAACAGCAGCAATGGAAGATTTCTTTAACTGGTAACACATGTCAAAAGATTGAAAAGTTTGATTTGTAAAGATGAAGCTAGTTGGACACGCTAAATTTTGGTAAAGATCAGTAGAGGATAGACTTCAAAAAATAGGCCAACCACCAGTTATTGATTGGGAAGAGATGAAGCTAAAGTTATAGGAAAAATACTTACCATTTCAATATCAGGAAGATCTTCAAGATCAACTCACAGTCCTTAGACAAGGTATTATGTCCGTAACTGAATACATGGAAATATTTGATGAACTCTCTATCTGATATGAAGGATGGAGTCGAAACGACAACTTATTTCTCACTAAAAAATGGCTTAAGGGTAGAAATTTGCAAAGAGCTGATAATGCAATGGATTCACAACCTTGAAGATACATATCATTTGGCCTTAAGGGCGGAACAATACTTATGACAAGTAACTAAAAAGTTTCAAAGTCAAGCCGGGGAGTTAGGCATGAAGAAAACCACAACGGTGCAAAACTTCAAACTAGCACCCAATACATCAAAATCTACAGCACAAAACAATTACAAAACTTCTCAAGGAGTTGAATCTAAAGGCAAAGTCATAGCGGAGACTGGGACGAAAGGAGGCCATAATGACAAGAAGTGCTTTCAATACAATGGGAGCGGTCAATTTGCTTATGAATGTCCTACCAAAGCTTTGCGTATGATGGGAGAAGAAGAAGAGGAAGGATTTGATGATAATTTGATGAGGACTCTATTTGATGTGATGTCATTCCTATGAAAGTATCTCACATTTTACTTGAGTGACTGTGGCTTTATGATCGAGATGTTCAACACTATAGAAAAGCTAACACCTATCATTTTAAATTTCATGGAAAGAAGATAATTTTGAAGCCCATGGAAGTAGACAAGGTGGAAAAACAAAGAGGAAGTAGCAAGACAGCTATAAATGCCAAGAAAAAGCCTCTTAATATCCTTAAGAAGAGAGAATTTGAAGCTGTTAGCAAGGAAAAAGGGATTGTGTTTGCGATGGTAGTAAGGGAAGTAATGGAAACAACACCTAAAACACCCTTAACTTTACCAAAAGAAGTGGGAGAATTGTTAGCTGATTTTTCAGACCTTACACCGAATGATTTACCAAGTGAATTGCCTCTTGTACGAGATATTCAGTGTGCTATTGACTTGGTTCCTGGGTCTACCCTACCAAATCTTCCAACCTATCACCTGAATCCTATTGAGAATGAAGAGTTGAAGAGACAAGTAAAGGAGTTAATAAAAAATGATTTATTCAAGAAAGTCTTAGTCCGCATGCAGTTCCAACAATTTTGACTCCTAAAAAGGATGAAAGTTGGAGAATGTGTATTGATTATTGGGGGATAAATAAGATTATATCTCTAATACCTCGCCTTGATGGCATGTTAGATATGTTTGCTAAAGCTACTATCTTTACCAAGATAGACTTACGAAGTGGGTACCATCAAATTAGAATTAGACCTAGAGATGAATGGAAAACAACTTTCAAGACTAAAGAGGGACTTTAAGAATGGTTGGTGAAGTCATTTGGACTCTCTAATGCACCTAGCACTTTTATTAGAGTGATGAATCGAATGTTTCGACCATTTATGGGCAAATTTTGGTGGTATATTATGATGATATATTAATATATGGTAGACTAAAGAAGATCACCTATTACATCTACAACAAGTCTTTAGTGTTTTGGAGTTTTGAGGCAAGAATAGCTTTATATCAACTTAAAGAAGTGTTCTTTCATGCAATCAAGTGTAGTACTTTTGGGTTTCATTATATCCTAACGTGGAGTGGAGATGGATCTCGAGAACAATAGGGCCATTCTTGATTGGCCTATTCCAAAGGATGTGCACAAGACAAGGAGTTTTCATGGCCTAGCAACATTCTATAGGCCATCTATTCGTAATTTCAGCACCATAATGGCACCTATTACTAATTTTATGAAGGACAATTTACTTGAAGGAAGCAACTAAAGCATTTGAAGAAATCAAGAAAAAAAATGACAATCTCCTATTTTACAACTTCTAGATTTTCTGAGTTATTTGAAGTTGCTTGTGATGCGTCTCATGTAGGAATTGGAAGAATACTCAGGAAAGAGGGACACCAAATTGCTTACTTCAGTGAGAAGTCAAGTGAAGAGAAGCAACAATATTCGACTTATGACAAGGAATTTTATGCATAGTACGTTCTATTTACAATTGGCGTCATTATCTCTCATACAAGGAGTTTATTCTATATTCAAATTGTGAAACTCTTAGAACTCTTCTTATTATTGTATATACTTTGATGAAAATACATGCATAAATAGTTGATACAGCCCTATAATAGGAAACAAAACCAATAACAATAAAATAAGTTCCTATTTATCACTATACAGCTATATAAAACTCAACACTCCCCCTCAAACTAAAGCATATAAATCATATGCAGCACGCTTGTTTTCAGCGACCCAATGGCGAACAAAAGGGAAACTCAAGGGAATCAGCTCACCGGTGGACGCTGAGTTTGTTGGCACCAACAATGACAAGTCACGCTCGCTGGAGAGAGAGATATGTAAGAGGGCAGCTTCCTGGCAACTTCTGGCGACTTTTTCCCGCAATGAAATTAGTCGAGGGCTACGAGAAACGACTAGTCGGCATTATCTGATCAAATGAGTGGTGGCGGTGAGATGAGACATGCATCAGAGAGGGAGATCGCAAAACCAAACACTAAAGCAACAAGCGGCGCGTAACGGCACATGGAGCAGCTATCGACAGTGCAATTCTAGGGTTTTGTTGGCGAGTGAGAGATGAACAGATTGGTGATGTTAGATCTTTGATCTAACACTAGATTAACGAAGTCTAAACCTCGACAGAGATTGATCGGAAAACAATAGGAAAATCCTAAACTCTAGCTCTGATACGATGTGAAACTCAAAAGGAATTTATTATTCGTATATAATATACGTTGAAAATACATGAGTATATAATTGATGTCTAAGCCTAGAAAATGAAATACGATCAATAGTAGTATAACACCTTCCTAGTTTATCACTATACAGTTGTATACAACTCAACAGTTCCGATGTAGGATAGTACCCAAACAAGCAATGCTAGAAGCAATAATAGTCCTTACTTGAATCCCACGTAATGTAGCCTCTTCTATTGTTAGTTTAGATGCCACTTCTGAAACTTGCTTGTATTTCTCTTCATATTTTTTACCCAGCAATTCTGCCTATTGTGCATATATGAAACATTGAAAGAGATAAGAGTCGAATCTTGAGAACAAAAGCAAACATTTCAACAACTTAAATCATACCTCTCGTTTATCTGCCAATGCTCTTTCTGTAATTTCATTTAGCCTAGTATCACATCTGCTCTTGTAAAGAACCTGATTTGTCAAAAAGAAGGATAGAAGAAGTTAGAAAGTGAGATTTACACTTATTAACACACAAAAAAAAGTTTAACCACGACATATAATACAAGACATACGTGGTAAAGAGAATAGACTTGGCACTAATATTTAAAATATGTAAGTTATTAGAATGACCTTGTTACAAATAAAATCTAGAAACTCAGCTCAACGTACCCCATTGCACAAGGCTCCCCGCTTGTGAGAATCAGGGGAGGGTTATTGTTAATTAGAGCTTATTTGCTCTATATCTCTTTATTAGAGACTGAAGTATATATATACATGAATAGGTTTACAAAATAAGGTAGAAAAATCTATACAGATATGGACATATAATCCTAGAATACTATATATCTACAAGATACTGCTATCTAATCTAAATGATCTGATTATGATCGGATCATAATATTATGAGATATAAATATCTTTGACCACACTCCCCCTCAAGTTGGATCATAGATATCTATCATGTCCAACTTGCTAATACACTCTTCAAAT
>JAOQMP010000004.1:11381530-11394826 GCA_027563575.1 Erythroxylum pedicellare
AAAGGAACAATTGCTGCTAGTGAGGAGTGGTGGACTTTGAAGATTAAGGTTAGCCCATTTTAAGTTATTTTCCTTTAGTTTAATGCTAAATAAATAGTTAAATATAAGTTAATTATTATTGTGTAGGAGAACAACAATTTTAAAACATTTAAAAAGGAAGGGCTTGAACCTGAGCTTGAATGTAAGTTGGATCAACTTTTTGGATGTTTGGCCCGAGGTGAAATTACATTTTGTCCTGTGGATGACCCTCCACATGAACAACGATAAGTTGAGGAAGTATATGTTCCTTCTCCAACTGATAGTTGTAATGTTCATGTTGGGCCTTAGGTCTCGGTACTTATTACAAAGCGACAATTTGAGACTACCAGGTAAAGATCATGTGAGAGGGAGGCTGAAAGCTTCAAATTGCAATGAGAATAATAGCGTCAGCACTGGAAGAGTTTGCCGCAGCAAAGTAAATGTTTTGCTTTGGCGAAACTAGGGAATACTACCAAGGACCTTTCAGGAAAAGTTCACCATGGACAAAGTCTGACTTTGCCACAACGAAGTTTCAAGATCAAGCAAAAGCACCTCTTAGGAAAAGTTCGTCGTAGTCAAAGTCATTCCTTTGCCGCAGCAAAACCTTCAAATTAGCAACCTAGAGCCAACACTTTAGCACTAATTTGTACATACAATTTCCAAAAACCATGAACACCTTAACAAAAAGATAGATATGAACATGTACAAAAGAAACTTCTCTAGCTCTTAATCTCATTACTAAAACAGGACAAAGTTTGAGGATAGCTTTAATTACATATCAACAGCCATATCAATAGCTTAATACAAAATACAAATGAATGCTCATGTTTGATATGCTTATAAAGCTACTCAAGAATAAAGTCAAACTAACTTAGTTACAAAAGATAGCTAGCTTGGAGTTTGCCAAAGCCTTGCAAAGATCAATAACCTTCTCATTCTGCACTTGAGAAGTAAAAAATAATGGGTTGAGCTGCGAACCTCAGTGGATAATATATTTATAACCATTGGTAACGAGCACACAATCAAGCATATTTATATATCTATATCTCATTTTAATATAACAATTAAATCATCAACAATTATAGCTCAAAGATTCATAATTAAGGATGTTATCACATAAGACGTATCATGTATATTTAACCATCAAAACATAACACTCAATCGCGTATCATACTCAACAAATCAAAATGAAATGCACAAACATGATGGCTTGAGAGTCCTATAGATTGAAATGGAGAAACCGAAGTTTACACTATAAACTAAATGAGTCCGTTTCTTAGGAGCTCATGTGACACAAGCGGGTAGTTGGGAGAAGGCTTTAAGTCAACGTGCACGTGATGAACAAAATGGTGTCTCTCTTACCCATACTCAAGCAAACTTTTATGCTCAATTCATTTCATCACATGTTCATATTTTCATGCTTTCTATGCTTTTTCCTCTTTTGATTATACAAAATGTTGTAACATCTTTCAAGACATAACATGACAATACATCTTAAAGCATTTTCCAATAATTGCAATGATTTAAATCAAGAACTTTAGCACACATACACAAGTAAGGAAAATTAGCCCATCTTCCACAATAACTAAAAACATATTACCTACCTAATTTTCTTGTAAATCCAAACTCAAGTTTGCCTTTCCTCTTGCTCTTGTATATGATTTTCTTGGTTTCCTAAAACAAACCAATTTTCATTCAAACCAATATTCCAATAAAAATCCATAAAATTTCAATAATCCAAAAATATAAAATAAATAAAAATTGAGCTTAGACTTAATCTACCCATAGTCTAACTAGGCTAGAAAAATTAAGACCTAGTTTAAAAATCTAATCAAATTAGGTTTCTTGGTTCTCTTCTTTCTCCTTTTATTTCCAACACAAAAATCATTTCTCTAATTCTTTTTCTACCCAAGTAAGAAGAAAAGATGATGGAGATTACCTAAAACAAGTTGATTCCTCTTCCTTCTTGTTCCTTTTCCTTCTCTATGTTGTTCTGCTTCCTTCTTTCCTAGCTTCCACGTTTTCTCTCTTCTTTCTTTCCTTTTTCCACATTTTCCCTTTTTTTCTCTCTTATTCAAGACCACTTTTTGTTTTGTCTTTCCAAAATTACCCTTCAACATTTACTGTAATGCCTACTTACTCCTTTAGTCTATTATGCCTATTATACTCTAGCTTAATTCTAACATTTCTATTTAAAAATTCCAATTTCTATTCATGCTTGCTAAAGTAATGGAATAAATTATAAAATAAATAAATAAATAAATTTGGGGTCCAACAGTTCATCATCAATTGTCGGGCTATCATGATCATGAGAATATAGATGAGACTAGTGGTCTAAACAATTATCAAGTGACTAGTGATTAGGAAGAGGTGTGGAGAGAAACCACCTCGACCTTTGCATCTACTCCTGTTGGTACCCCTCAAGCTTCACATGATGAAGGAAAAGAGAGAAGAAGATGTAAAAGGGTTTTGGAGAATGAAAGTTCATAAAGCAACAAGAGTGAAATGATTTTACTAAAAGGGTAGGAAAATCTGTAGTAGTGTATGAGAGACTTGACGATATGATGCAATTGATTCAAGAGAGACAGAGTGCAACAATGGAGATGAGTACTTCTATTACAAAAATTTGAACATGATGAATATTGGTGCATCACAAGGTACTGGTGCAGGTGCGTCACATCATGATGTTACGAATGCTTTGGAAAAACTATGTACTCTGCCTGGTTTAGAGATTGGTACTCCTAAATTTTACTTTGTTTGCTTGTTGATTGAAGATCCACAAAAAGGGCCATTTTTTTGGTTTACCAGATGATACAAAGAGAGTTGAATACATAAAGTTTATGTATGAGTATGACAAACATAAAAATTAAACATAGCTTCTATCTATATATTACTTTGTTTAGTTTATTGTTTTTATTATTTGTGCACTTATGTTGATATGGTAGGTTTTAAGGCATTATGAACTTAGTTAACTTATTTTATTATATCTTGTTATCTTGTTGGTAATCTATAATTTTATTACGTGTTATATTTATTTAGAATATAATTTTACTTGTTGATTTGTAGTTATGAATGATAATGTTATGCAAATTATGCAATTCTGCACATTAAGCAATTTTTGGACAATGAGATTGAGTTTTGGGATTCTGTCGCTTATCTAGTGGGTTACATGGGTGTGTATTTTTTAACCATATGTACAAGGAACCCTGCATGACTTTCTATCAAATAGGAGAACTATATATGAATGAATTATTGAATGGTTATGAAAAATGGTGTTTTAATACATTTAGTATGAATCAAAATACATTTCATCAATTATGTATGGTTTTGGAAAACAATTATGGTTTAAGACCTTCCGATAGGATGTCTATTTCGGAGAAAGTCGGTTTATTCGTGTATGTCATAAGTAAAGGTTCCCCTAATAGAGATACCTAAGAGCACTTTCAACATTCAAGTGAAATTGTGACCAGAGTTTTTAAAGAAGTTTTGAGTACCATGGATGGATTTTCAAGGGATTTACTTATACCAAACGATCCCAAATTCAAGGAGATTCCACAACAAATTGCCAATGATGCTAGATATATGCAACATTTTAAGGTAATTCAATATGTTCTTACTCCCCCTTCATTATATTTTTCATTGAAAATCATTGTTTTATCATCTTACGATCATTATTTTATATTAGGATTGCATTAGAGCTATTGATGGTACATATATAGCGGTAGTTGTTACAGAAGAGGATCAAATGAGATATAGAGGATGTAAAGGAATAACAACTACAAATTTATTGGTAGCATGTGACTTTAACTTGCTATTTACGTATGTTTTAGTGGGTCAGCACACGATTCTCACATTTTCCTTGATATAATTGGTAACCCAAGACTTAAAATTTCAAAACCACTGATAAGTAATTTTAAGATTGTAGGAGTTGCTATTGATTTAGACTTTTTATAATTTCGTCTATAATAATTATATTTCTTCTATGAACACTTAGGTAAATATTACTTGGTTGATAAAGGCTAGCTGGAAAGAGAAGGATATTTGACACCTTACCCAAAGACAAGGTATTATCAATCAGAGTTTCATGGTGTAAATCCAAAAGGAACTTGAGAAGTTTTTAATCAAGCTCATTCATCATTGAGAAGTTGTATTGAGAGGGCTTTTAGTGTTCTTAAGGCTCGATGGAAAATATTCGAGAAAATGCCTAAGTATTCATTGATGGATCAAAATAAAATAATTTGTGCAACTTTTGCATTGCATAACTATATTAGAAGAAGTACAATTGACGACCCGACTTTTAACATCATCAATCAAGATCATGAATTTATATCTCCAGATGTAATTCAAGATGATGAAGTTAACTATATGTAAGAAGGCATTGAAGAATAGAGAACTCGAGAGATGACAACTATTCGTGATAACATTGCTTCTAGTTTAATAGTTAGATATCGTTCTTAAATTGTTATAAACCTTTACTTTAAAGATGATGTTCAATTCTTTTGCTCTATTTGAATGGTGTTGTTAAACTTCATGATGATTCTTATATTTTATGTTTGGATGTATCACCATCACCATTATCATCATCATCATCATCATCATCATCATCATCATTTTCATCATTATCATCACCATCATCATCATCATCATCATCATTATTATTATTGTTGTTATTGTTGTTATTATTATTATTATTATTATTATTATTGTTGCTGTTATTGTTATTATTGTTAATAATAATAATAATAATAATAACAACAACAACAATAATATCATTATATGTTCTATATTTTTTATTAGAGTTATAAATTTAAATTTTGTATAATTAAATATCTAAAATCTAAATTCATATAAGAATATTCATTGAAATACTAATGTAACAACCCAGATCACCCGCTCACAGATATTATCTGCTTTAGGCTTTGGCCTAGCTAAGCTCTCACGGTTTTGCTTTTCCCAAGGCCTTCCCAGGAGTTAACCCATCCTAGAACTACTCTCGCCTAAGCACATTTAACCTCAGAGTTTTGATGGGATCTAGTGTATTAGGCCATGAAAAACGCGTTTGTAAGGGAGGCCTAGCCTCTTGTCGGTCTAACCGGCCCGAGAATTGGCTCTAATACCACCTGTAACAGCCCAGATCACCCGTCCATAGATATTGTCCACTTTGGGCCTTGGCCCAGCCAAGCCCTCACGGTTTTGCTTTTCCCGAATGATAGTCGATTATTAATTCATAATCCTTAATCAATTCCAACCATCTCCTTTGTCTGTGGTTTAGCTCCTTCTGTGTTATAGATACTTCAGACTCTTGTGGTCGATGTATATACGAGAAGTCTCCCCATAAAGATAGTGTCTCCAAATCTTGAGTGCAAATACTACCGCTACAAGCTCTAAATCATGTGTGGATAATTTAACTCGTGCTTTTTCAGCTACCTAGAAGCATATGCGATCACTCGCCCAGCCTGCATAAGTACACAGCCAAGTCCCTGGCCAATAGCGTCATTGTATGCCTCATACCCAGCCCCTTGGGTAGGTAAGGCAAGCACTGGTGCAGAAGTCAATCATCTCTTCAGCTCTTTGAAACTCACCTCGCATTTATCATCCCACTGAAATTTTATTCCCTTCCGAATAAGTCTCGACAAAGGAGTTGCAAGCACTGAGAAACCCTCAACAAATCTCCAATAATAACCAGCTAATTCCAGAAAACTATGGACAATATCTGTGGTATCAAACAAGTGGTATCAAACAACTCGGGAATACTCTTCGGTCACCAGTAAACTTAATCGGGACTCCATATTGAGGTTCAAACTCCATTTCTTTCTTAAAACAGTTAACCCTGACGTGATACCTCTCTAACTAGTCAATCCCCAATATCACCTCGAAATCAATATTCATATGCTTATAATTTTTTTATAATCATGTCCTCATAAGTCATTTTACACATAAACATCTAATTTTACCAAACATCTTTAACAAACAGCTAATGCAATCAACTGATATAAACAGCTATCAGCTAATAGCTGATAGAATTAGCTAACATCTAAATGCAATCAGCTTGTTGCCAAACAAGACCATAATATATCATGTTTTTTAGTTTTTAATTTTTCTAAACTTTAAGATAAATTTACTTTCTCTTACTATGCTAAAATAATTTATAGAAAAAATATGTTTTTTTCTAATTGTAGGCTAAATTGCATTAGAAATTTTTTTATAAGATTAAAAATTTCTATCTCACTATGCTTAAGACAACCCAGAGAGGAATATATCTCAAGATATATTTATGTGTCAATAGACATAATTTCAAGATCAAATCCCAAATTTAATATATGCTTAAAGACTATTAATATGCATAAGATTAACATAGATCTTAAGACTTTTGCATATATTATAAGCATAATAATCCACATAATTGAGAGTAAAATGATGAATATTAATAGATATATATATAATCAATGTTATCACAATATATGAAAACATAGCAAAAACATGAAGATCCTTAACTATTTGTAACACCCCACTACTATAAAGTATATACCTGAATATCCAGAGGACATTCAAGAATATACCCTATGAGAATGACATGTTAGAGCAATCATATTCACTTATTATGGCATCATACAATACACTAGTATTCAAAAGATTAAATGTCCTCATTTAATTCACAAACATAAGCTTACATTGTCATTATATGACAACTCATAATTCATGTATATACAATATGTAACATGAAGAGTTTACAACTCCATACAAAAGGTTTAACTAGCCTCTTCAGTGTCAGATGACCAGATCTTTGAGTCATTTTATCCTCAAAATGTATGTACTATACTTCTACTTTATCACTTTAGGAGCTACAACTCCCTTTCCCCTGAAATTCAACGTTGCAATTTTGATGAGTTTGTGAACTTAGTGAGTGAACCATCATCAATGTGCTCACTCGATTCAGGACATAAATATCACAAGTACGTAACCAAATTCACAAGTATATCATATTATCCAACTTTGTATACCACATCATTCATAATCAAATCCCATATATCACCTCATATTCCAACGAGTTCATCATGAACTACAAACATTTCATATAATCATTTCAGAACATTCCAATCATTCATTTCATCACCATATACACAAATATTGCACATTATTATATCAACTCAATTTATTCATTCTTTGCAATCATTTACATGATGCATGTAAAGATATACATATACAAATGCACATGAGATCCATTGTCATTTCTGTTTTGTTGTGATCGAACGCCTATTTAACTGTCCTATATCCGTTGCGAATACCAGACTCATTTCATATACTGTCCCATAGCTATTACGGATACCAGGCTTATTAATTGTTGAGTCTGTGGCTTTGTGTGCACATTTATAAGTTTTAAACTCTTTTTCATGTTGGTCACTTCGGTCATAACTCTTTTTATCTAATCATGTATATTAATGTAATGAAAATGCATCAAATCACATATTATGCTATTAATAACTCTCATTCAGTGTGCACAGTTATATAACACATTCATTGGATCAAAGTCTGACATTCAACATTCAGTTGATTACACATGTTTCCCATATTCACATACAATCATTAAGTACTTCCTATACAGTCCTAAATAGTGATCTCCTCGGACAATTGATGGTCTGGAATTATCACAATCATACTAGTAATAATTCAATATATAAAAATTGATCAAGAACAATTCAAGCATAGTGAGAAACATCTAGGTCAACTCACTACACATATAAGTCAAATAGAAACACATATATAATTGAGTTTACACATCTAGGTTGACTCACAGTACGCACCAATAAGCTATTGCCTTGATGATCTAGCAATGTCTGGGTGCTGACAATCGACTTGAGCATCTATAGTCATGCAATACACACATAATTACACATTACCCAATTGTTCTATCAAATGGGTATCCAATCATGCACATGTATATGCGTCATGTTCAAAGCATGCTCAATTGACTTTCCTTGGGTATCTATCCTTATTCACAAATCTTACTCATTCATTCATCATATCTTGCACATAACTGATTGACGATTAGATCATTGCCTTAAGAAATCTCGATTACTCTAAATTCATTCAATCATAATTTATCCATCCTTTCCTAACATTCCATACTCACACAACTACCTAATTCTCATTCAATCATACCTAATTTACATTATTCATATCCTTTGATTCACACTTGCATTTATAAAAACACCTTCATTTCTTTAACAACTCATACTTCCCAAATTCATATACATTGATATCAAACAATCCATTCCTTAGTTCTAACATTAATTATCAACCTAAATATATCAAACCTTTAATCAATCAATCAAACAACTATCTAGGTTTATTTCAAACCTTAATCAAATCCAAATACAACAAGGTAAAGTAACTTATCCTTAATTTGTTCAACCATCACATAAAACAAAGTTTTTCATTTTCCAAGCATTTCTCACAATCATGGGTACCTTTCCACGATCATTGAAAGACAAAACAGAAAGTTTCTCTTGTCAAGGCATTGCCCATGATCGTGGGAAGAAGCTATACAGCTTCCACGATTGTGGGATGGGTGAACAGATAGTTCACCATCCATTTCCTTCAATCTTTTTTCAGATTCTAACACCATTATAATAGTCCATTGATTAAGCCTCTAGTTTACCTTAAAGCTATTTCGTCTCCTTATCAACTTCATCTCCAATTCCAACTTAAAATTATTCAATTGTCAACTTATAAATTATAGTCTTTCAAGCATCAAAAATCAAAATAGAAACTATCATTCACTTTGACACATGTAGTCCTAGTTTTTCCCAATTCAAGAACACTACACTAACAACTTTCTTTAGCATAACTTCACCTTCATTATACTTCAAATCCTAACATAAAATTATCCCTAAAATAACCGATAATTTAAGGTTTCCATACATCAAGAACAAAACCAATTCATTCTCCATAATTCAAGCACATCTCATCATTAACCCTACATGCAATTCATCTTAATTCAATAAACATAAATGTTATGGTAACATATATCATGATAGATCAACAAATCACTTACTTGTTCAACTCAGAACCTCCTTAACTATCAAGCTAACTATCCCTCCAAATATGTAAGGACAAGGTCTACTCTAAGAACAAGGTGGGAACATAAGGGTTTCAATTGCACGGTAAAGGTTATGAAATTTTGGAAAAAACTCAAGGGTTAGGGAGATTATGTAAGTGTGTCTTTGGTAAGAGAAAGAAGGAGAAAAAGTAAGACCAAAACATGGAAGAAGGTGGTCTTGCAAGTGTGAGAGATATGCGTGTAAGCAGGTGGTGAAGAGGTGGGACACATGTCATGCCACTTGTCAAATGAAAAGCTATGTAATGTGTCTTCCTCTTACACTACCAATTGTCATTCCATAACTAGTCTATTTGTCTTATAATCACTAGGCCATTTTTTGCCCAATTAAACCACCATTTGTTACTCATTTATTCAAGTCATGTGTCACTTTTTTATAGGCCTAGTCAACCTAAATTTCCTTGTATCAATTTATCTTGCCATTTAACATTTTTCCTAGACTAGATGCACATAACACTTCATCAACCACTCAATTGTAACAATAAATTCCCAATTCACAAATTTTAATCCATCCAAAATAAAATTCAAGACATAATCAACACACAATCACGTCATAATAATTTAAAATCTTTCATACCTCTGGATACATCAAATGAGTTCATATATTATTTTTACAATGTCTCTAAATCATGATTCATGTATATATGCGAATATGATTATGCAAATGAAGTACACTTCATGTATTCTGGTATGACTCAGTAGTCTAATACTCTAATCCTCAGTAAGTTTTGGAAACATGCTATTACACTATCATTGTCAAGGTATTTCAATAAACCCATATAACAAGCATGTCTCTTAAAAGTAGTTGAGCGAACACCTTTAGTTAGAGGATCAACTAATATGTGTTAAGATAAAATATGTTTTAATGTGATGTCACCATTCTATATAAGTTGTTTAATGGTCAAATCTTGACCTCTAAATAATTGTAACCTATGATATACTTATTATTGTTATTGAACAAGATAGTAGATATTATAATATAACTAGATAGGTTTAAAAACTAAATTAATAACATATAGTTAAAAAAATCAAGTTTCTTAACCAAACTATTTGTAAAGCAATCTCATAGCATGCAACAAACTTTGCATGTATAGTCGAAGAAGTCATAAGTATCTGCTTAACAGTTTTTCATAAAATGGCACCATCTACTAACATAAGAATGTAACATACTGTGAACTTCATATTATCTAGACATATAGTAAAATATGAATCTATATAACCAATCAAATCTAAATTCTAAACTTTCCTAAAATGTTATCATAAAATTCTTTTCTTCCTAAAGATATTTGAAAACTAATTTAACAATATTGTAGTGGTATATACCTAGGTTAGATAACTATCTACATAACAATCCAACTACAAATGTAATATCTAGTTTAATGCAAACATAACCATATATCATGCTACCAATAGTAATAAAATGAGGAATATTCTTTATGGCATCTCTTTCCACTTTATTCTTTGGACATTATGCCAAAATAATCTCTCTATATGAGAGATTGGTATTGCATAAGATTTACAATTCTTCATATTAAACATTACAATAAATGCACAATGTACTAAAGTCTGCATATAATTAAGGGTTGGAGGAAGAAGAGAAGTCTTAAGCAATATACCAGAGTCAAATGGTCAAACCTGAAAGGGGATAAACTAGACTAGCTTAGAGATAGAGAGCTATGTAGAGAAGAATGAAAATTTGAAGGAGATGCTAACTAGATGTGGGAGATAGTAACAACTCTATTAAGGAATGCAACTAAAAAGATCTTCTGTGTTTCTATAAGGCCAAAGGGTAATAAGATAGAGTCTTAATGGTGAAATGAGTATGTACAAAGGAAATGTTAAGATTAAGAAAGTTACCTAGTTCTATTGGATAGCACCACAAGGGGAGAGAGGGTAGTTAATAAAGAAAGTTACAAACTAGCAAAGAAAGAACCGAAGAAGATGGTCTCAGAATCTAAACGCAAAGTTTACAAGAAATTATGCCAATGATTAGAAACTAACGATGGAGAAAAGGATATATTTAAGTTGGTGAGAGTTAGAGAATGAAAAGCGAGAGACTGATGTCAAATTCGTTGTAGAAAAGATGAAATAGGAAGATGCTCATGGCAAAAAATGACATGGCAGAGATATTTTTTATAGCCTTTTTAATGAAGGCGTAGAAGACAACATCTCTTTAGGTGATCTTAGCATGTCCAAAAGGTATTGTAACTTTATTTGTTATCGACAAATCATAAAGGAAGAAATTAAAAGAACTTTAAGGGGTATTAAGAGTGGAAGGGTAGTCAGGCCTAATGAGATATCTATAGAGGTGCAAAAGAGCATAGAGGGTCTTATTTGACTAGCCAAACTTTTTAATGTGATCCTCAAGTCTGGGAAATGTCGAATGAGTGGAGACTTAGTATGCTAATTCCTCTATACAAGAACAAAGTGGACATCTAAAGTTATAACAACTATAGAGGCATTAAACTACTTAGTCACACTATAAAGCTATGGGAGAAGGTGATTAAAAAGAGAGTAAGACCTATATAGGAGAACTAGTTTGGTTTCATGATAAGAACCTTCATAAAAGAAGCTTTACATCTCCTTAGAAGATTAATGGAAAATTATAGGAAAAGATACCATAAACTACACATGGTTTCTATTGACTTAGAGAAGATTTATGATAGGGTACTTAGGGAAATCGTATGGAGGTGATTAGAAGTTAAGAGAGTTCTTACAACCTATAAACAAGTTATTATGGATATGTATGAAGACATTAAGACTAGTGTAAGGATCATAAAAGGAGATATATAAAAATTTTATTTATATTGGGATATATTAAGGCTCCTCATTAATCCCATTTTGTTTTGCAGTACTGATAGATTAGCTTACCAAGAATGTTCGAGGGGATGTGCCTTTGTGTATGTTGTTTGCTGGTTATAATGTTTTAGTGGATGAGACCAAAGAGGGTGTCAATGTCAATCTAGAAAATTTGGAGGGATACATTAGAGTTGAAGGGTTTTTAATTGAGCAAGACTAAGACTAAGTACTTAAGAGTATAACTTTTCAGGTTATAAGGTGGCTTTTGATGTGGAGATAAAGATTGACTAAAAAGTAATACTATAGAAAAAGTGCTTTAAGTATCTATGATCTATCATCGAAAGTAATGGAGAGATCGATAAAGACATTGTGCATCATATCACACCAAGGTGAATTAAATAGAGAATTTATATGAAAAGAAGATACCACTTAAGCTCAAAGATAAGTTATATCCTTTAGCTATTAGGCCAGCTATGCTCTATGGGATGAAGTGTTGACCCATCAAACAAATGTATAGTCATAAGTTAATGGTGGAGGAGATAAGGATGCTCTGTTGAATGTGCAACCTGGTAGATATTACTCCTTGAATTTAAGGACAGGGAAAGACCTCCAAGCAAAAGATGGAAACAAAAATATTCTTCTTAATCTCATTGCTAATAACTTCTAGGTTTTATACTAACCAAGAGCCAGTCATTTTGCAAATGACACCTATGCTCTAATAGAATAGAACAGAAGTAAAACAAAATGACAGCTAGTATAATATTATTAAAAATAAAATAATGCAATAATGACTCATGCTTACAAATGGCTTTCTAATTTCCCTCGTGGGTTTCAGATCATCTTAATACACAAACTTGTCTCAATTTACTAGACGTTGTTTGATACTTATTGGATGAGTTAATGCTTGTTTCTTCGGGCTACATTCAACTAAGGCCTTTGCATTGCTATTGATAACCCATTATTGGATTTTAAATGAGTACCAGTTTCTCCACTCGTATCATTCCTACCCAATTCGAAAGGCATCTTATCCTCAAAATGGTAAGTTTGTGAAAGAATGTCCCAATCCTCCTAAGTGATATCTTCAATTTTGGTGTCAAAAACAACCAGTGATTCCATGAGAGGATGACCCTCAAAGGATGGATTAAGGGTGGAAAAGGGGTTAAGAGAAATTGGACCATGATGTTTTTATTGGATTGGAAAAAGAAAGCATGCTATATTTGGAGAAACGGTAGATTTCAAAAATTTTAAGAAATCATTTTTCTAGCAGAAGCAACAATTCCAAAACATCATGCCAATCCATACATGATATGGTATAAGGATAATAAAAACATAAACAAGATGAAGAGTATTACTGACTCCTT
>JAOQMP010000004.1:11394926-11406674 GCA_027563575.1 Erythroxylum pedicellare
AAGAAGATAAAGTTACATGTAAATACACTTGCTTTACAGGGAACTATATTTACATAACTCCAACAGTTTCTTTAATAATGAATAGTGAAAAATTGGATGAATTTTAGCATTGTTCGAAAGGCAATGATGATAAGAGACCCCTTCATTTTTTTTCAACAATCTGAAATGGTCCATAAAATCTTTTACAAAGTTTTAGGGAAGAGGGGTCATGTAAAGAAATCTGTATATGTGGTCAAAGTTTTACGTAGAACTAGTCATCAATTAAAAAATGAAGATCTCGTCTTTTTGAATAAGCCTACTACTTCATTTGAGCTTGAGCCTTAGAAAATTTCTTGTGCAAGAATTGCAACAATTCTTCTCGAGAACCTAAAAGTTAGTTGACTACTTTACTTACAGAGGATAAAGAAGGTGGGGACTTACTGTAAGTGATTTAAAAGGGAGAGAACCTAATAGTAGAATGAACAATGTGTTACAGAACCACTTAGCCCATGGTAAGAATTTTTGCCAAAGAGATGGTTTGTGATGGGCAACTCTCAAAGATATTATTTTAGAATTTGATTGAGAACCTCAGTCTAGCTATCAGTTTACAAATGGTAGGTAGTGCTCATTATTAATGTGGTGCCACTCAATTTGAAATCCTTGCCAAAAAATTTGTTGAGAAAAATTATATCACGGTATGAAACTAAACTCCAAGGGAAGCTGTGAAGCTTACAAACCATTTCCACAAATAACTAAGCCACTTTGTAAGCAGTGGAATAAAGAGGTAATGGACCAAAAGGGGCATCTTTGGAAATCTGTCCACAATAACAACGATGGTCTAGTAGCCATTTGTAAGAGAAAGTTTAATGATAAAATAAAGGCCTAAGTCCTCCCACAGAGTTGCACATACTGGTAGCGGTTGTAACAAGCCCCCCAGTTTTTTTAGTTTCATACTTTGTCTGTTGGTAAATAATACATTGCCGAAACAAAGCCCTTGGCATCTTGATGAATTGAATCCTAATAAAAATCCTCTTAAAGATGAATTAATGTTTTGGCAACCCCCGTATGGTCTCTTATAACAGAAGCATGATACTCTTGCAAAATAACATGCTTAAGCTTACTATCGAGGCTCAACCAAATTCTGTTCGTATAAAGAATTAGACCATTCTGATACTAGTAATGCTCATGTAAATGCGATTAAAGTTGGATAAAGTATACAAGGCATTGTGAATCTTGATCTTCTGAAATTTTAGCCTGTAATTGATTTAAGATTAAATGGTGAGGGATGGAAAGACTATAGTACATTGCATCATCATGAATATGTAAGAGTCTATTTGCTACCTTATTTGTAGTACCTTTTTTATATTGTATTTCAAAATTATAGCCGATAAGTTTAACCAAGTAAGATTGTTTTTCTAAGGTATGAATGGCTTGACGCATCAATTCCTTTAAGTTGTGATGATCAGTAAGGACAACAAAATGGTGACTAAGAAAGTAGTGCCATCATTTTTTAACTGTGGTGGTGATGGCATGCACCGCACGAATAAATGTCGGAGCACGAGATAACTTGGGAAAAAATTGCTTACTGAAAAAAGTAAATGAATGATTGTTTTGCATAAGGACTGCACCTAATCCAGACATGGAAGCATCAATTTTGATCACAAATGTTGACTAAAATATGAAAGAGTGAGAATTGGAGCTTGATTCATGGCCAATTTTAGATTATGAATAAGGCATTGAGCAGTATCTGACCAATAAAATTTTTCTTTTTTAAAGAGTTGTGTCAGTGGGGCAGCCAAATTCGCGTAACCTTTGAAAAATCATTGATAAAAGCAGCTAAGACCTAAAAATCCTCAAAGAACCTTTATGGAATGAGGGACTAACCAATCAAGCATAGATTGGATCTGGTTCAACACCTTTACCTTAAACAATATGCCCCAAGTAATTCACTTTATGTTGTACAAATAGTCATTTAGAGAGTTTTAAATAAAATGAGCCTGATAATAAGGTTTGAAATAGACCAGGGTAAGTTTTAATCTTATAAACCCTTAATATTCCATAAACGCATGGTTCGTAGCATAGTATTAAAGGTTTTGATCCCACGATGGAGGAGAGTAATCTATCCTAAAATCGAAAGCCAGAAAACTATAAAACTAAAAATGAAAGATGCAATAGAAATTAATTTCAAGAATTGAGTTCAACCAATCAAATCATAAATTAAACACAAAAGCATTAACAAGTGAGCAACATGTAATCACAATAGAAATCAACCTAATCAATTTACCAATTTATGATAAAGGCGAATTTATTTATCATTAATGCTAACCTAGTCGATTATATGTCATTGGAGTGTTGGTTCTAGACTATCCTAATGCTGATTACTCTCTCTTGAGTTATAACCATTAAACCTTAAATTATAAACCTTAATTAGATTATGGAATTTGCAATCTCTCAATTCACAAATTATCCAAAACCCTAATTAGTGAAGCACTCTAATAAACTATCGAAACATCAGATGGGATCTCTCTCTATATAATCACCAATATAATTTGTCACAGTTTCTATTAAATCACCTAACTCTCATTAATCCGATTTAATCATTTTTCATTCGGTTCACCCTCTCAGTTTATTATCTAATTATGCAAGAATGAAATCAAATCTCAACATTCATCTAATAAGAAAATCAACTAAATTATCATTAAATCAAAATAAAATCCCAAAGGAGAGTTTAGAACATCATCAATACCCCAAATCCTATCATCATACTATCCGTCTCAATTATACATATAAATAAAATTGAAACAAAAAGGAAATACCAACTTAAAATAGACGTCAGAACGTAGCGACATTAGGAAACCTCCTGATCTCGGAAGCACATCGAGTAAACTTTGTCTCCCTCTTCCTTCTTCTTCTTTCTCTCTCTCATTTTTCTCTCTTTAGGGTTTCAAGTGTGGCTGATGCAAAAGCTCTTTTGTGCTTCTCTTAATGTTCTTTAAGTAGTCTTTTATGTTTTAGGTAACCCTAGGGTCTTTCTGGGGTCTGAAAGGTCCAAAAAGTCCCTCAAAATGTGAAGTTCGTAAGTGACTACGTGTCTACTCAAGGAATGCCATAACCGTGGCCCTGAAGGACACAATCGTGGCCCATATCTGAGCCTTTTGTCGCAATCATGGATAGGCCATAATTGTGGGCCATTGTTTTAGCCCAAATGTCTTCCAAAACTCCTCCATTCTTCGATATTGACACTGAAATACTAACAAACACGTCGAGGTACCTTAAAAACATAATATTTAATCTAAAAAGCTTATACTAACCTATAAAAAACTTAAAACACAAATAATTGACAAACTAACACAATTCTAACCTAAACACATACTAAATGATCAAATTAATGGCTAAATGAATATCAAAATATGCCCTAAATTATGATGCAATTTACACTTATCAATATTCCCACACTTAAACGTTTGTTTGACCTTAAGAAAACAAAACAAAAAATAACACGAAAACACAAAGCACACAATGCAATAATGAGGCAATGACTTGAACTTCAAGAAACAATTTTAACTCTAAACATAATCATTCAAGTTGTTCCAAATTATTAATATGAAAAATCCAAGTCTAGGAACTCTAGACTAAATACTCGAAAAGTATCTGGTGCAGTTTGACTTGCCAAGGCATTGAAACTAATTTGCACTGGATCACTAGAATGGTTCAACAAACAATCAGGTTATTTCTTAGATGACTGGTGAGTTCAAAGATTAGGTGAAAGAGGAATTGAATAATCATCATTGATGATTAAAACAAATAAACGAGATTTATATTTATGACCTGGACCAAACTTCTCATCGCAATTGTAGGACAATCCCTTTTCATGTCGAATCAACATATCTTCTGGAGTTAATCTCTTAAAAGTAGGCTTAGAAGAAAGTGGATTTGAGGATGATGTGGGTTTAGGTGGTTGAAGTTTCATCGAAGGAATAGGAGGAGGAAAAAATGAAGGAGATGAGCCAAAGGAAGGTCAAGTTTGAAATGCAAATTTAACATCAAATATTTTTTCTTCTTAAAGTTTGGCAAGAGCTACGACTTAAGTCAAGGTAAGTGGTTGTAAAGCCTGCACCTCCTGTTTGATTTCAGGAGTAAGATTAGAGATAAAACAACTGAGTAAAAAAGATGGATGAAGGCTAACAATTCGATTAGCCAAACCTACGAACTCGGCAAGATAGTCTTTCACAAATCCCTTCTGATTCAACTTAAATAAAGCACCACGTGGATCATCATAAAAGGAGGGAGTAAATCACATTTTAAGAGACTACAAAAAAACATCCTAAGAGGTGATTTGGCCATTGCGATACATCCATTGATACCAACTAAGAGTTGGCCCATCCATGTAAAATGAAATCACTTAAAAGCGCTCTAACTCTGGTTTAGCATAATAATAAAAAATTGGGTGATTTTGAAATCCACCCCATAGCATTTGAACCATCAAAATTGTAACATCTTGTTACCCATATTAAGGCAAAAATAGTGAATTATGAGAAACTAGAAAATGCATCTCATGCTTTGCACATTTTTGTCCATACATGAGAATTTTGATATTGCATATGAATATGATTGTACATGCATTCATTGACATTTTCTGGGTTTAATTGAGTTATAAATGCGATTAAGGTGTGAATTGTGAATTATTTATGGTGAAAATTTATTTAGAGCATATTATGATTATTTCAAAATTTTTGTTGAATTTTAGGAAAATTTTGAAAATTTAGGGTATTTTGGACTAAAAAATATAGCCAGTCAATTGTGACAATTAGCTCACATGAATAGTGACACGTGAAAGACATGCAAAGCATTCACATATTCTGATATTTTGAGTAAGGAAAGTTTACTGTAGCTATTATTCTTCACTGTGAAGAAACACTCAGTAATGAATAGCAATTGTTATGCTTTCTGACACTTGATTCCCTCTTATTGCTGAAACTAATTGTTGGATCAAGTAAGTGATTTTGATGGTGATTCATTGTTGTTGATTCTACATATGAATTTATCATGAGTTATTAGAGAAGTTCAGTTTCAGTGGTTAATGAATGAGATGATAAATGAAAGATTTGTGAAATAGGAATTGTTCAAAAAAGTATGAAATAGGTTCTGTTGTTGTTCTGAAATGGACATGCAAAAGTGCTGGAAAGTTGATGTAAAAATATATACTCTATTTTGGTTTAGAGAAATCCGAATATTTGATTTCATTATTCATACGTGAAAATGTGCAGTATTTTTAGAGATGGATTTACATGAATTTAAATGAGTTAAATGATATGAAATGAAGTTTTGGTGAGGTCGTAAAATAGAGTTGCTTAAATGATAAACTTATGATGAAATGAATGAGTTAAAAAAAGGGAAAATGCATCAAATGAATGTAGAAAGAGAAATAAATTGCAGAAACTAGAAATTGTATGTATGAGAATCGAATATTTGATTTGTTTTGGGCTGTTGAGCTAAAATTTAGTTAGAAGAATTAGTTGGAGTGTTATTTGTGTTGATTGAAGAAGATTGAAGTAAGAATCAAAATTTGGACAATACAACAGACAGAGAGAGAGAATTTGTGAAGTTTCAGATTTATGACTTTTGATGTGTAAACTTGAATTTGATCTGTTTAGAAATTTTATAGAAGTTAGAAATGCATGCTGGATGTGTTAGAAGTGAGTAATCTGGGAAAGAATGGAAATAAATGGAAGAAAAAGAGGAAGTTGTTTGGTGTAGGAAGTAGGTCGTGAGTCACGATTATGTTGAATTGCTAACGAAGATCACAAATCGTGATCGTGCTTCTGCACGATCGCGACCTTTCAGTAACGATCGCGATGTCCAACTTTTTCCAAACAGTTTATTTCTAAACATCCTTCGGTATTTTTATCATAAGTTCTTCAAACGATGTCCAAATGACTTGATTATTGAACCATTAGATTCAAACCACATTGTTCTTCATCTCCACATAAAATTATAGCCATTTGAAAAGGATTGGTTGTTGAATTTATTGAGGATTGATAGAATATGATAACTGGTATTATTTCACTGAACATGCTTCAGTATTTTGAGTATATTTTAATCAGTAGGTATCCAAATGGAATGATTCTTAATTTAAATTGAACTAGAAGCAAATTTTTTGAAGTGATCAAATTTTTATTCTATCTTTAACAATTATAAAATTTGACTCGAAGTAAATGCAGAGTAGTGTTATGGTTTTAAGAATAATCCAAAGTAAATTGAGTATAACTTTGGAAATACTAAATCAAATTGAATGATCTTTGTAACATTATAAGAAAATGGAGAACAATTTTATAGAAGAAAGTATTGCCTAATTGTGTCATTTACGTTATCAGAATGATGTTGCAAATTGACTCGAATGTATGTTGTTGGAAAAATTTGAAAGGGGTCATTTGATATGCACAGGCGTGAGTTAAGATCTCACACTCGTGATCTTTGGACATGCACAGGCGTGAGTTAAGTTATCACACCCTTGATTGAATTAATTTGGACTACACAACCATGACTTTTCTCGGTTATTACGTATGGGCGTGCAAGATTTGGAAACCTGTGACTTAGCTCTTAAATTGTAAATTGTTTTTGAGGGCTTTGTGAATGATTTGGTGATACGAATTACAATAAGATACCCAGGATTGTCATTGAACATGCATTGTGCATAATTTCAATATACATAGATGTGCATAAGGAAATAATTATACATTTGTGCAAAAGTTCGATATTTGTAAATGTGTGTTGTATGATATAGAGGAGCACATTGGACACCAGTCAGACATTGTTGGACCATCCAGGTAATAGCATATTGGAGCGTACTGTGAGTCAACCTAGATGATTTTCCTAGATTTGATTGTATTTATTTAATTTCCAAATATTAAATGTTTGTGATCTGTTTATAAATTCTGAACATAAAGTCCGAGGAGTTTAATATTTGGGAATGTGTTGGAAGTGTTCTATGTGTATTTGAATTATCAAAGAAAGTTGAATGCCGAACTTAGGTCTAATGAATATGAGATTTTGAATTGTGCATTATATGTGACTATTGTACATGGCTTATTCTGTATTTGATGAATTTCATAAAATGCATGCTCAGACAAAGGCGTTGGGACCAGAGTAGCCAATATAAAAGCACTTGGACGTAGAGCTTTGCTCCGTGATTTTTGATTCTACACGTAGAGCTATACTCTGTGATTCTATTCTGACTTAGCCCATTGGGCCAGTATTTGTATATATATGTGATAAGCACTAAGTCACAACATTGATAATGAATCTGGAGTCTCATGTGCATTTATATTGGTAAATATCTATTCTAATTCGTAATGATTACATGTTATGCGATGTTAATGTGAGTATTTGGAATTTACAAGTTCTAAATGAATATTTGTGAAATATGTGATTTATGTAAGTGACCTTGGTGAAATCATCAATGGTGGTTCACTCATTGAGTTCGCAAAACTCATCCAAAATTGCAACATGGCTTTTCAGGTACGAGACAGGAGACCTAGTTTCTTAATCTGGACTAGAGGAACATTTTGGACTAGTTATGGCTCAGAGGTCTGTCAGCTGACATCGGAAGAGTTGTAATTTGTAATTTGTAGTTTTTGTCTAGAACTTGTATAAAGTTTGTAAAATATAGCGTAAGCTTTCGTGAATGAATGCAATGAAAGGTTTTAATTTTTCATGACTTATAATTAAGTTAGTTAATGGCATGTGTAAGTTGGATTTTTTTTTGCTCTAACAATCCATTATCATAGGATATGTAATTGAATGTCCTTGGATGTTTGGGTATATACTTTATGGTAGTGGGATGTTACATTTTTGGTATCATAACATAGTTTGACATCTTTAGGGAAACAATATGATCAATAGTGAGAGATTCAGATAGTGATCATAACTTTTGTTTGTTATAGCTCACCCTCTATAGGAGATCAAATTGGAAAGTCAGCTAACATAGAGTCTGAAGGAGCCAATGTAGGGTCTCCTATACTTGAGTTTGCTCAAATGCCTTCGAGAATTCCCATGAGGTGAGAAAGAAGATACGATAAATTGAGAAAATACGAGGTTGTGGACTTCTACAGAAGTATAGACCCGGCTGAGTCAGAAGGGTGGTTAGAGAGATCGAAAAGAGTGTTCGACCAGATGGACTGTGAGGTAGATGAAAGATTTGATTATGCGATCTCATTACTACATAGTCCTACATACCAGTACTGGAAGACTATACCAGGTAGTGCCACCAGACCTTGTAGTTTGACCAGGGAAGATCTTCTCAGAGTATTCCGAGAGAACATTATTCCTAAGATCTACATGGATCTGACGATGAAAGAATTCTTAGATTTGAAACAAGGTAGGCTCACTATAGTAGAGTACGAGATTCAATGAGTTAATAGGATATGTAGCTGTATTGATCCCAATTGAGGAAGATAAATGCAGATGATTTGAATATAGAAATTAGAATGAGGCTAGCCATTTCTAATTTGGGTAATTTTACAAAACTTCGAGTGGCCTCAATAAGAATTGAATAGTTGTTAAAGGATGGTCAGGGAGAGTATAGACAGGAGGTAAGAGGTAAGAGGCAGGATGAATCTCAGACTGACTCTGGCAGAAGATCCAGAAAATGCCAGAATAGATCGTCTCAATTCTAATCTAGATTGAGACAATCTAGATTCTGATCAGAGGGTGGATTTGTTCAATCTAGGAGAGGTAAAGGACAAATGTCCTCCAACTAGTCACAACAACTGCCTGAGTGTGAGCATTATGGTAAAAAAGCATGGTGGTGAATGTTGGAGGTTCATAGGAGCTTGTTTGCATTATGGTTCTGTAAACCATATGATCAGAGATTATCCTAAGATGTTAAGACCGCAGTTTAGAGTTAGAGGAGGAAAAGAGTTTGAGACAATAGTTCAGTAAAGTAGAGCTGGCATAGCCACATAAAGAGGCAGAGGTAGAGGTAGAGCCTAGTCAACAGGGCCCAAGGTTAGGACTAAAATACAGAGTAATCAACTGCAATCTCAAGCCAGGGTTTATACCATTACCAGATAGGAGGCGCAGAATTCCCTAAATGTGGTATTAGATGTGTTGAATGTTTTTAATTTTGAAGCATTTGCATTGGTAGATCCAGGATCAACACATTCATTCATCACACCCCATCTGGCATCTAGATTACATTATAAGAGAGAAATGTTGAATACTAGTTTAGTGGTAAGTACTCAAGTAGGTAGCACAACAGTGATTGGTGAGGTATGTAAAAGGTGCCTAGATTGGATTGATTAGGTAGAGTTAGAAGCTGATTTGATCATATTGCAGTTGAGAGAGATACACCTCATCTTACACATGGATTAGCTTACTACTCATAAGGAAGTGATGAATTGTTATACTAAGTAGGTAGTTCTTGAATCCCCTAATCAGCCGAGAGTGGTGTTTCGAGGAGTTAGTCAGGCAATGCTAGCCCGACTAATTTTATTCATGAGTGCTTTGAGATTGATCCGAGGTGGATATGAGGCTTATCTGGCCCACGTAGTTGATACTGGGATGAACAAACCATTCGTGATATTCCTATTATTAGGGAATTTTTGGGTGTGTTTCCTATTGAACTACTTGGGTTACCACCAGAAAAGGAGAAGGAGTTTACTACTGATCTTGTTCCAGATACCACTCCTATATCAATTCCTCTGTATAGGATGGCAACTGTGGAATTGAAGATCCAATTACAGGATTTGTTAGATAAGGGTTTTATTCGACCTAGTGTGTCAACTTGGGGAGCTCTAGTAATATTTATGAAGAAGAAGGATGGAACTCTTAGATTGTGTATTGATTACTGATAATTGAATTGACTAACAGTTAAGAATAAGTATCCATTGTCGAGGATTGATGATTTGTTTGATGAATTACAAAGAGCTTAGGTTTTCACAAAGCTTGACTTGAGATCAGGATATTATCAGTTGAAAATAGCTGAGGCTAATGTACCAAATAGTGCATTTAGAACAAGATATGGCCACTTCGAATTTTTGGTAATGCCGTTTGGATTGACTAATGCCCCGATAACTTTTATGGCCTTAATGAATAAGGTATTTCAACCTTATTTGGATCGTTTTGTAATTGTCTTTATTAATGGCATTTTGGTGTACTCGAAGTGTAGAGAAGACCATAGGCACATATAAGATTGGTTCTCTAGATAATGAGTGAGAAGCAGTTATATGCCACGTTTAGTAAGTGCAAAATTTGAATTGATCACATCATGTATGGACAGGGCATTCAAGTTAACCCAAAGAAAGTAGAAGTAGTGATGAAGTGGGAGGATCCGAGGAATGTTTCTAAGATCCAGAGTTTCCTTGGATTAGCTAGATATTACAGAAGGTTTGTCGAGGGGCTTTCATTAATCTTAGCCCTTTTGACAAAACTTTTGAGAAAGAACGTGCCTTTCAGATAGAATGATGAGTGTCAGAGGAATTTTGAGGAGCTAAAACATCAGTTAACTACAGCATCGGTGTTAGCTATTCCATCTAGCTCTAGAGGTTATGTCGTGTACAGTGATGCAACACATCATGGTTTAGGTTGTGTCCTGATGCAGCATGGAAAAGTAATAGCATATGCATTGAGACAATTGAGGTCTCATGAGTTTAATTATCCAGTTCATGATTTACAACATGCTGCAGTAGTATTTGCTTTGAATATTTAGAGACATTATGTTGGAACCCCACCCCTGCGAGTCATGTGCTCGATGTCCTACGTGACATCTGGACGCGCATCCCGCAAGGGAGGAATTCCACACCAGTGCCAAAACTCAACAAAAATACCCAAGTCACATACTTCCAAACAGATTTTGAAGATTTAAAAGTCTTGTGTCCTAAATTGAAAATTGATTCCTTCAGATAAGTTGTAATTCCAGGTCTCTAGCTTGTTTAGAACAAAGAATCACCATAATATGGAAGCATGTTCAAACTTTTTCAACCGATCCTTTCACTTTGATTCAATTTCATCTTTTTTAAATCAATATCAAATCTATAGATTTTTTTTCAGAGGTAGAGGAATGTATTAGGAATCCAACGCTTCAAAAATTGGGTCAATCGGAGGTCGGACGGAAAAATTATAAGCAAAAGAGTGGAGAGAGGTCGGGTCGGGGGAAGCATGATAATAGTCGACTGGTCGAAGATTATTAGTCGACTAATGTAAGTAAAAAACATAACAATAGTCGACTGGTCAACGATTATTAGTCGAATAATGCAAGTAAAATCATGACAATAGTCGACTGGTCGAAGATTATTAGTCGACTAAGCCTATACTATTTGATCGACTAGAAACTCTTGGTCTTTCTTCTTCCGACATCCCAACTTCCACAACTCATAAATTTTGACCCACAACTCAACAATTTGCAAATTTGGTGTCAATGGAAATTTAAAAAGAAACACTACAACTTCCATGAAGTATTTAAAAACCAATTCGGCCTCTAAAAATTCAAAATCCACCTCAAAGTGGCTGCCTGAAAAATGTCATCCTAAACAGTAACATAACCTCTAAAATCATATCTTTCAGCTCCCACATCCGAAAATGACATATTATACATCGTTGGAAAGCTATGAAATTTCTCTATAACTTTAAAGCAGGCTACTTGATCCAATTTAACCCATATCAGTCCAGAATTTGCCTCAAATCCAGCACACATAAAACCTACCCTTATGGACATTTACAAAAACCATGCAAAGTAACCTTTGGAACAACATTGGCAAAACACAATAAAAC
>JAOQMP010000004.1:11406774-11419568 GCA_027563575.1 Erythroxylum pedicellare
ATGACATATATGAGACTTCATATATTCAAGCTCCAAGTTCTACATCAACAAACCCAATAACACCATACATTGTTCAATACTTGATTAAACTATAATCAAGAAAATCTAACTACAAAGCATAAATTCTAACTAAGGAGTTCACAATAATGTTATTAAATATAAACAAACTACTCCCCTTTGAAGCCCACTGAACTCAAGCCATTACTACATCTTCAAAAGGAAATGGTGCGAACTGATCCCAACCTCTATCCTTCACTTGTATGTTGACATTCTACTGAGCATAAAATGCAAATTTTTCTTAACTCTCATATTGCTACTCTCTCCTTTATTGAAATCGGGGTTCTAACCCTTAATATAGGGACGGGATGTTGCAAAAACCATCCAGTTTCTATCTACCAATCTGAAAATTGTATATATGATCATTATCATGAAAGTAATTGATAATTATCCTATCATTTATATTGTATTTAGACTTTTGACAATGACCTCTCTTTTAAATCTTAGTTGTTGGACCCTAATTTTTTATTGTTTATTTATTTATTTACATATTTTAGAGTTTAGTCTATTAATTTAGCAAGCATAAATAGAACTTAGAATTTAGAATAGAAATGTTAGAGTTAAGTTAGAGTATAGTATGGCAGTTAATAAACTAAAGGAGTTAATAGGTATTACATTAAATGAAAAGGAGCAAAATTGGATAGACAAGAATAAAATGTTGTTTTGAATAAGAAAGAAGAGAGGAGAAGAGAAGAGTGCATAAGTTTTGGAGAAAAACGTGGGAAACAAAGAAAAAGAATAAGAAAATCGTGGAAGCTGGGGAAAGAAGAGAGAAAATCGTGAAGGAAGAAGAATGAAGAAGATTTGGCTAAGTTTAAGTTAAGCTTCATATTTCTTCTTGTTTGGGTAGAAAAAGAAGTAGAGAAGTGAGTTCTGTGATTGAAATGAGGGGAGAAAGAAGAGGATTCAAGAAAGCCATTTGATTTATCATGGATTTCAAAACTAAGTCTTGGTTTTTCTAGCCTAGATACACTATGGCTAGGTTAAGTCTAAGTTCAATTTGTTATTTATATTTTTTATTCTTTGAAGCTTTATGGATTTTTACTTGAACATTGGTTTGTATGGAAGTTTGGTGTATTTGAAGGAAACCAAGAAAATTCCATGCAAGAGCAAGAGGAAAGGCATAATTGAACTTCAAATTTCAAGCAATTTAGGGGGGTAATATGTTTATAGTTATTGTTAAGATGGGCAAATTTCTTACTTGTACGTGTGTATGCTTAATTGCTTGAATTTGAATTATTGTGAATGTTGGAAAATGCATTATAATGTATTATCATGTCATGCCTTGAAAGATGCTATGACATTTTCTATAATCAAAAGAGGAAATAGCATAAGAAGCATGAAAATATGAATATGAGATGGAATGAATTGAACATAAAAATTTGCTTGTGTTTGGGCAAGAGAGAAACCATTTCATTTGTCAAGTGCACATTGACTTAAAGCCTTCTCCTGGCTGCCCACTTGTGGCACATGAGTTGCTAAGAAATAGACTCATTTAGTTCATGGTGTAAACTTTGGTTTCTCCATTTCGATCCAAGGGACTATCAAGCCATTGTTTTGTGCATTTCATTTGATTTGTCAAGTATGATACATTTAAGTATGATGTTTGATGGGTAAATATGCATGATGTGTTTTATATGATGATATTCCTTAATCATGGGTTTTAAGTTAGAATTGTGGATAATTAGATTGCTAGATAAAAATGAGATATAGAGGTATATATATATATATATATGCTTGATTTTATGTTCGTCACTAATGGTTATAAATGTATTAGGCACTGAGCTCTGTAGCTTAACCCATTATTTTCTCCTCAAGTGCAAAACAAGAAGATAGTTGATCCTTGCAAAGGCTTTTGGCAAACTCCAAGATAACTCACTTTTGTAATTAAGTTAGTTTAACTATTTTTGGGTAGCTTTATAAGCATATCAAACATGAGCATCTAGTTGTATTTTGTATTAAGTTATTAATGTGATTATTGATAGGTAACTAAAGCTATGTTCAAACTTCATTTTGTTCTAGTAATGAGATTGTGAATGGAAGAAGTTCTTTTGCATGTATTCATGTTATCTTTTGTTGAGTTGTAAATGGTTGTGGGAAATTGTATGTGCAAATTACTGTTGGATTATCGGGTTTCGGGTTGCGAATTTGAAGGTTCCGCTGCCGCAAAGGCAGGACTTTTATCGCGACGTATTTTTCCCAAAGGGTGTGTTCGCTTGACCTTGAGACTTCACCGCGGCAAACTTCTCCTGAATGGTCCTTGGAAATATTTCCATAGTTTAGCCGCAGCAAAACATTTAGTTTGCCACGGAGAACTCGCCACTACTGATGGTAAAATTCTCGTTACAAATTAAAAGTTTCATCTTTCTCCTCGCATGACTTTCACCTGACCACCCCAAATTGCTGCCTTGGGATAAATAATGGACCTGGGCCTAATATCTTTTGGTATCAAAGCTTATGCTTTTTAAGGATTCCTAGGGCTTAGAATATGTAATATTATAAATTATTATGATGTGTGATTAATTATTTGCATTATGAATTAATTGATTACATTAAATGACATGCATATCATACATATATGTAGGAAATATGATTAAAATGAAAGCTAAGCTAATCATTAGTATTTAAATTGAATGAGTAAGATGCCACCTCGTAGAAGAACACGAGGAGTTTTGCAAGGATCTATTAAATCTGATTCTCCATCAAGAGAGGAGGGTACTGATGAATCTAGAGCCCCAAAAAATGTTGAGGCTTCTATAGGGCACGATAGTGAGCCCTCTCGATCAAAAATGCATGGGTCTCCTCTTCCGTAGGAGTAAGTGCCTACTCCCTTGGATCCTAGGTTGTTCCAAGCTTTTTCTCAAGCTTTCATCCAGGCCATGGGCTAGATGCCGTAAACTTCTACTCTAATCCCAGTTAAAAAGGTAAAGCAATTCGATAAGCTTAAAAAGTATGGGGCAGTGGGCTTCCATGGAACAACCGATCCAGAAGATGCTAAAACCTGGTTGAGGAAGACAGAAAGGGTATTGGAGCAAATGGATTCTGAGGATGATGAAAAAGTCGAATATGCTCCAAGCTTACTGCAAGGAGATGCTTCGTATTAGTAGGAAAGTGTGCCAAAGAGTCAGATGAAACCGCCAGTGTTGACTTGGAAGAATTTCCTAGCTACTTATAAGAAGAAATATCTGTCTAAGGTTTATATCCAGCAGAAACAGAGGGAATTTCTGAGTCTCACCCAGAGGGAGATGACATTGAGTGAATATGAGCGCAGATTTACGCAACTGTCCTGATATACAGCTGAGATGATGATGAACTAAGTAGGTAAGTGTCATAGATTTGATTTGGGATTGCATTTAGCCATCAGGGAAAAAGTGGTAGTGTAGAATTTCTGTGACTTCCAACAGCTGGTGGAAGCAATGTTAAGGGTTGAGAATATGGAAAATATAAAGAGCGCAATAAATAGAAAGAGAAAAGAGATACAACAGTTCAGAAGGGGAGGTGGTGCTCCTAGGCTAAAGAGGAGTGCCAAGACTTTTACTATACAGTTTAAGGATAGGAGCAGTGGTGCAAATAGGTCCAGACAGATGAGGACTGCTTCTTATCAAGCCTTAATGGATAGAGGCAGTGGAAGGGGAGAGGGAGATAAGCCACCCATTCCTAAATGCAATCATTGTGGTAAATTCCATAGGGGGAGTGCTACAGATTAACTGGAGTTTGTTTTAACTGTGGAGAAAACGAGCATATAGCTAGAGAGTGCCCGTAGTATGTAAGATAAGAGGAAACTCAGATATAAGCTTAAAAAAAGGTTGAGACTGTGGGACATAAGACTGCAACTGAAGTGGGAAGTTCTGAGGCAACCAAGAACGTAAATCCTCTAGGAAGAACAAAGGGGCAAGCACCAATTAGGGTGTTTGCAATGACGAGAGAGGACAAAGAGACAGCTCTAGAGGTTATAACTAGTATGGTTAAATTATTTGATGATGATGTTATTGTTTTGATTGATCCGGGTCTACTCATTCATTTATTTCATCAAGTAAAATTCTGCTTGGTAAAAGTTTGAGCCCATTAGATAGTCCTCTGATGGTTAGTACCCCAATTGATCAGTATGTCATTATTAGTCAAGTTTATAAAGATTGTGAAATATATATTGGTAAAGAACAATTAGTTGTGGATTTAATGCCATTAAGGATGGGGGGATTATATGTGATTTTGGGCATGAATACGTTGGAAAAATATAACTCCAATTTAGATTACAAACAAAAGACAGTAGAGTTTGAGTTAGACAAAGGTAGAAAGGTAGTGTTTATGGGAGACAGGAAAGTAAGCCTACATAGAATTATTTCGGCTCTGAAAACAAAGAAAATGATGAGGAAAAGATCTTAAGCATTCTTGGCATATGTGATAGACACAAAGGTAGAATAAGGAAAGTTAGAAGCAATTCCTATGGTTATGGAATTCCTGGATGTCTTTCCACACAAATTGTCAGGACTACCAAAACCTAGAGAAATTGAGTTTCCTATCAAGCTTCTTCCAAGTACTGCACCAATAGTAATTTTTCCTTATAGAATGGCTCAGGTAGAACTGAAGGATCTTAAACGACAGTTAGAAGAGTTGTTAGAGAAAGGTTATATTAGGCCTAACTCTTCACCTTGGGGAGCTCGGGTTCTTTTTGTGAGAAAGAAAGATGGATCGTTGAGAATATGTGTGGATTACAGGAAGCTTAATCATGTTACCATCAAGAATAAATATCTGCTCCCACTCATAGATGATTTGTTTGATCAATTGTAAGGGCAAAAGTCTTCTCCAAGATAGACATGAGATCAGGTTACCACCAGTTGAGAATAAAGGAGTCCGATGTGTCAAAGAATGCTTTTAGAACAAGATATGGGCATTTTGAGTTCTTATTAATGCCTTTTGGATTAGCGAATGCCCTTGAAGCCTTTATGGACTTAATGAATATAGTCTTCAAGCCTTTCTTCGACCGATTTATCATAGTCTTTATTCATGATATATTGGTTTATTCTAAAAGTAACAAAAAGCATGAGGAACATTTAAGGATTGCCTTGGAGACATGAGGAAGAAAGAGTTGTATGCCAAATTCAATAAATGTAAATTTTGGCTAAAGAAAGTGGTGTTTCTTAGACATGTATTTTTAGAAAAAGGAATACTTGTGGAAAATTAATACATGTGGATCTGAAGAAAATAAAAGTTTTGGTGAAATGGGAAGCACCTAAGAATATAGCAAAAGTGAGGAGCTTATTAAGTTTTGCTAGTTATTACAGAAAATTTGTAGAGGGCTTTTCCATGATAGTGGCCCCACTTGCCAAATTGACAAGGAAGAATTAGAAGTTTGTATGGACAGGGGAATGCCATAAAAGTGTTGAGGAATTGAAGAATAGGCTCACAACTGTACCAATTTAAACCTCGCCTTCCAATAGTGGTGAATATATAGTATATAGTGATGTCTCAAGGAAGGGATTAAGGGGTGTGTTGATGTAAGGAGATAAGGTGATTGCCTATGCTTCTAAGAAATTAAAACCTTATGAGACAAATTATCCTACGCATGACTTGGAGTTAACTGCCATAATTTTTGCGTTAAAAATATGGAGACATTACTTATATGGAGTCACCATTAAGGTATTTACAGACCATAAGAGTCTTAAATATTTGATGAGCTAAAAAGAGTTAAATCTAAGGAAAAAAAAGGTGGTTAGAACTACTGAAGGATTATAACTTGATGATAGATTACCACTCGAGAAAATCTAATGCAGTAGTGGATGCATTGAGTAGAAAATCTATTATGGAAAATGTTGAGACAATGTATCTTCCTTTTGGGTGGGATTAGCTAAACTTAAAATGACATTGAGGTAAATCAAATCTAGTTGTATATTGGCTAATTTTAGAATAAAGCCAGTGTTGAATGAGAAGGTTAAGGAATTACAGGAGTAAGATGAGTATTTGAGTAAGCTCAGAGAAGACATTAAAATGGTAAGCCTTCTGAAATAGAGATAAGAAAAGATGTATTGATGGTGATAGATAACAGATTATGTATACCAGATATGTTAGAATTAAAAGATGAAATTCTTCATGAGGCACACAATGCTCCCTATGCAATGCACCCGAAGAGTACAAAAATGTATAAAGATTTAAAAAAGCACTTTTAGTGGAGAGGAATGAAGAAAGATGTTGTAGAGTATGCTAAAAAATGCTTAGTGTGCCAGCAAGTTAAAGCAGAACATCATGCACCTATTGGCAAGCTTAAACCTTTGTCTATTCTTGAATGGAAGTGGGAGAAGATTACAATAGATTTCTTAATGGGATTGCCAAGAACCAATAGGAAGAATGACATAATATGGGTGATTATTGATAGGCTAACCAAGTCAACATATTTCCTACCTATTAGACAAGTAGATTCTTTGAATGCTTTGGCCAAGAAATACATAGATGAAATAATAAAACTTTATGGGATTCCAAGTTCTATGGTCTCGGATAGAGATTCTAGATTCACCTCCAGATTCTGGGAAAGTTTACATGAGGCATTAGGACCAAGTTGCATTTTAGCACAACTTTCCATCCACAGACTGCTGGCCAATCAAAGAGGACAATACGGACATTGGAGGCAATGTTAAGAGCTTGTGTTATGGACTTCAAAGGCTCATAGAATGATCATTTACCGTTAATTGAGTTTTCTTAAAATAATTCCTACCACTCAGGAATTCAAATGGCACCTTTTGAAGCCCTGTATGATAGGACTTGAGTTGGTACAAGTCACAGTTAACAAGATTAAATTGGTGAAGGAAAGGTTTAAGGTTGCTCAAGACAAGATGAAGAGCTACATAGATGTGCATAAAAAGGAGATGAAATTTGAAGTTGGAGAAAAAAATTTCTTAGAGTCTCTCCATAAAAAGGAGTCTTAAGATTTGGTAAAAAAGGCAAGCTCAGACCAAGATATATAGGCCAGTATGAGATTAATGAGAAGATTGGGCCTCTAGCCTACAAGTTAGCCTTGCCACCATAATTATCTAAGATTCATAATGTCTTCCATATATCAATGTTGAGAAAATACCGATCAGATCCGTCACATATAGTCCAAACTTTAGATGTTCAATTAAGGCAGGACTTGACTTACAAAGATAGAGATTCTAGATTCAAAGGAAAAGGTCTTTAGAAACAAGACCATGAAGCTGGTTAAAATCTTTTGGAAGAACCATACAAGAGACGAGGCAACATAGGAACCTTTGGAAGCCATAAAGGAGAAGTATCCACACCTTATTGTAGACTCTGGTAAGAATTTCCAGGAAAAAATTCTTTAAGAAGAGGAGAATTGTTGGACCCCAATTTTTTGTTATTAATTAATTTTAGAGTTTAGTCCATTAATTTAGCAAGCATAAGTAGAAATTAGAATTTAGAATAGAAATGTTAGAATTAAGTTATAGTATGGTAGTTAATAGACTAAAGGAGTTAATAGGTATTACATTAAATGAAGAGGGGAAAAATTGGAAAGACAAGAATAAAATGTTGTCTTGAATAAGAAGGAAGAGAGGAGAAGAGAAGAGTGCGTGAGTTTTACAGAAAAACATGGAAAAGAAAGAAAAAGAATAAGAAAATCGTGGAAGCTAGGAAAAGAAGAGAGAATATCATGGAGGAAGAAGAATTGGCTAAGTTTAAGGTAAGTTTCATCTTTCTTATTGTTTGGGTAGAAAAAAAAGTAGAGAAATGAGTTTTGTGATTTAAATGAAGGGAGAGAGAAGAGGATTCAAGAAATCCATTTGATTTATCATGGATTTCTAAATTAGGTCTTGGTTTTTCTACCCTAAATACATTATGGGTAGGTCAAGTCTAAACTCAATTTGTTATTTATATTTTTTATTCTTTGAAGTTTTATGGATTTTTAATTAAACATTGGTTTGAATGGAATTTTGGTTTATTTGAAGGAAACCAAGAAAATTCCATGCAAGAGCAAGAGGAAAGGCACAATTGAACTTTAAATTTCAAGCAATTTGGGTGGGTAATATATTTATAGTTATTATTGAGATGGGCAATTTTCTTACTTGTACGTGTGTATGCTTAATTGCTTGAATTTGAATTTTTGTGAATGTTGAAAAAATGCATTATGAAGTATCATCATGTCATACCTTGAAAGATGTTATGACATTTTGTATAATCAAAAAAGGAATTAACATAAGAAGCATGAAAATATGAATATGTGATGGAATGAATTGAGCATAAAAATTTGCTTATATTTACGCAAGAGAGAAACCATTTCGTTCGTCATATGCACGTTGACTTAAACCCTTCTCCCGGTTACCCATTTGTGGCATATGAGCTCCTAAGAAACGGGCTCATTTAGTTCATGGTGTAAACTTCGGTTTCTCCAATTCGATCCATAGGACTCTTAAGCCGTTGGTTTGTGCATTTCATTTGATTTTTCAAGTATGATACATTTGAGTATTATGTTTGATGGTTAAATATACATTATATGTTTTATGTGATGATATTCCTTAATCATGGGTTTTAAGTTAGAATTTTGGATGATAAGATTCCTAGATAAAAATGAGATATAGATGTATATATATATATAGATGCTTGATTTTATGGTTCGTCACCAATGTGTAACATCCTGTTACCCATGGTAAGGCAAGAATAGTGAATTATGAGAAATTAACGAGAAACTAGAAAAATATATATCATGCTTTGCACATTTTTGCATATACATAAGAATTTTGATTATGTGCGAATTTTGATTATTGTGCATGAATATGATTGTACATGCATTCATTGACATTTTCCGGGTTTAATTGAGCTATAAATGCGATTAAGATGTGAATTGTGAATTATTTGTGGTGAAATTTTATTTGGATCACATTATGATTATTTTAAAATTTTTGGTGAATTTTAGGAAATTTTTGAAAATATAAGGTATTTTGGACTAGGAAATATAGCTAGTCAAATTGTGACAATTGGCACGCGTGAATAGTGACACGTGAAAGACATGCAAAGCATACACGTATTATGATATTTTGAGTAAGGAAAGTTTACTATAGCTATTGTTCTTCACTGTGAGAAAACACTTAGTGCCAAATAGCAAATTGTTGTGCTTTCTGTACCCTTGATTCCCTCTTATTGCTAGATCAAGTAAGTGATTTTGATGATGATTCACTGTTGTTAATTCTGCATATGAATTTATCATGAGATGTTAGAGAAGTGTAGTTTTGCTGGTTAATGAATGAGATGATAAATGAAAGATTTGTGAAATAGGAATTGTCCAGAAAAGTGTGAAATAGGCTATGTTGTTATATTGAAATGGATATGCAAAAGTGCTGGAAAGTTGATGTAAAAATATATATACTCTATTTTGGTTTAGAGAAATCCAAATATGGTGATTTCACTGTTTATGCATGAAATTGTGAAGTATTTTTAGAGATGGAATTATATGAATTTAAATGAGTTAAATGATATGAAATGAAGTTTTAGTGAGGTCGTGAAATAGAGTTGCTTAAATGATAAATTTATGACGAAATGAATGAGTAGAAAAAATGGGAAAATGCATCAGATGAGTGTAGATAGAGAATAAAATGCAGAAACTAAAATTTATAAGTATGAGAATCGGATTTTGATGGTTAAGTACGAATCTTGGATTTTTTTAATTGTTGTGTGTTGATGAGCTAAAATGAAGTTAGAAGAATTGGTTTATGTGTTTTAAATGTTAAGTGAAGAAGATTGAAGTGTGAGTAAAATTTTGGAAGGTTACAGTAGAGAGAGGAAGTGAATATAAATTTTCAGATTTTTGGTGTTTGAATGGTAAGTTTAAATCTGATTTGTTTAGAGATTGAATTGGGTATAGAAGTGCATAATAGATGTTTCAGAAGTGAGAACAAATGAAAAAAAAATGAAAGGAGAAAATGAAGAGGTTGTTCGCTGAAAAAGAGAAGAAATTGCGATCATGCTTCAACACGATCACGACTTCGTTAATGAAGATCGCAAAATCGAGATTGTGTAAGTGCAGGTCCGTACAATCGCAACCTTCAACGTTAAGTTTGTTTCTAAGCATCCTTTGATATTTTCGCTATAACTTCTTCACCTGATATCTAAATGACTTGATTCTTAAACTAAGAGACTCCTAAGACATTCATCTTCATCTCCACCAAAAATGATAGCCACCTTAAATGGATTGATTGATTAATTTAAGATGAAAATGTTGACTTTGTTAAAGTATGATAATTAGAATGATTTTACTGAACATACTTCGATATTTTGATCCATAAGTTTCCAAATGGAATGATTCTTAATTTGAATTGAAATAGAGACATAAGGCTACAAAGTGTCTGAAGAGAATAATTTTTAATTCTATATCTAACAATTACAAAATTTGACTCAAAGTAAATGTATAGTAGTGTTATGGTTTTAAGAATAGTCCAAAGTAAATTGAGTATAACTTTGAAAACACTGAATCAAATTGAATGATCTTTGTATCATTAGAAAGTTAAGAAATTGGAGAAAAATTGTCTGGAAGAAAGTATTGCCTAATTGTATCATCAAAATGATGAAGCAAGTTAACCTGAAAGTATGTTGTTAGACAAATATAAAAGGGGTCATTTGATATGCGCAGGCGTGAGTTAAGATCTCACACCCATGATATTAGGATATGCACTGGCATGAGTTAAGTTCTCACACTCATGACTGAATTAATTTAGACTGCTCGACCGTGACTTTTCTTAGTTATTATGCACGGACATGCGAGATCTGCATGTCTGTGACTTAGCTTTTGAACTGTAAATTATTTTTAAAGTTTTTGTGAATGATTTGGCAATACGAATTACAAGAAGATACCTAGGATTGTCGTTAAACATGCATTATGCATAAATTTGATATACATAGATGTGCATAAAAAAATAATTATGCATTTGCGCAAAAGTGTGATATTTGTAAATACATTTTGTATGATATAGAGGAGCATATTGGAAGCCAGTTAGACATTGCTGGACCATCCAGGCAATAGCATATTAGAGCCTCCTATAAGTCAAACTAGATGATTTTCTTAGGATTGATTGTATTTGTTTAATTTCCAAATATTAAATGTTTGTGATTTGTTTATGAATTCCGGACTTAAAGTCTGAGAAGTTTAATATTTGGGAATGTATTGGAAGTGTTCAATGTGTATTTGAATTTTGAATGATATTTGAATTCTTAACGAAAGTTGAATGCCAGACTTAGGTCTGTTGACTATGAAACTATGACTGTGCATCATATATGACTATTGTACATGGCATATTCTGTATTTGATGCATTTCATAAAATGCATGCTCAGATAAAAATGTTGTGACCGGAGCAACTAGTATGAAAGCGCTTGCACGTAGAGCTTTGCTTTGTGATTTCTGATTCTACGCATAGAGCTGTGCTCTGTGATTTTGTTTTGACTGAGCCCAATGGGCCTGTATTTATATACGTATATGATAGGCACTCGGTCACAACATTAACAATGAATTTTGAGTCTCATGTGCATTTGTATTGGTAAATATTTGTTCTAATTCGCAATGATTGCATGTCATGCCATGTTAATGTGAGTATTTGGAATTTACATGTTCTAAATGAATATTTGTGAAATATGTAATTTGTGTATGTGACCTGGGTGAAATCATCAAAGATGGTTCACTCATTGAGTTCACAAAACTCATCAGAATTATGTGGCTTTATAGGTACAAGACAGGGGACCTAGTTTCTTAATTTGGACTAGAGGAACATTTTGGACTAGTTATGGCTCAGAGGTCTGTCAGCTGACATCGGAAGAGTTGTAATTTGTATTTAGTAGTTTTTGTCTAGAACTTATATAAAGTTTGTAAAATACAATGTAAGCTTTCGTGAATTAATACAATGAAAGGTTTTAATGTTTCATGACTTATAATTAAGTTAGTTGATTCCATGTGTAAGTTGGATTTTTTTGCTCTAACATACTATTATCATAGGATATGTACTTGAATGACCTTAGATGTTCCCGTATATACTTTATGGTAATGGGATGTTACATTTTTTGTATCAAAGCATGGTTTTGGATCTTTAAGGGCACAATATGATCAATAGTGAGATATTCAGATAGTGATCATAACTTTTGTTTATTATAGGTCACCCTCTATATCAAATTGGAGAGTCAGCTGACATGGAGACTATAGGAGCCAATATCAGGTCTCATATACCTGAGTTTACTCAAATGCCTCCAAGAATTCCTGTGAGGAGAAAAACCATGAAAATACAGAACTGGTTGAGGCCAAAGGGTGGTTAGAGAGAACGGAAAGAGTGTTCGACCAGTGGACTGTGAGGCAGATGAAAGATTTGATTATGCGATCTCATTATTGCAAGGTCCTGCATACCACTGGTGGAAGACTATACTGGGTAATACCACCAGACCTTGTAGTTTGACCTGGGAAGATTTTTTGAGGGTATTCTAAGAGAAGTATATGCCTAAGATTTATATGGATCAGAAGATGAAAGAATTCTTAGATTTGAAACAAGGTAGGCTCACTATGGCAGAGTACGAGATAAGCTTCAATGAGTTAATGAGATATGCAACTACATTGATCCCAGATAAGGAAGATAAATGTAAAGGGTTTGAAGACGGTTTGAATATGGAAATCAGAATGAGGCTAGCCATTTCTAAATTGGGTAATTTTACAGAACTCCGAGCGGCCTCAATCAGAATTGAACAGTTGTTAAAGGATGGTTAGGGAGAGTATATGTGGCGC
>JAOQMP010000004.1:11428992-11442446 GCA_027563575.1 Erythroxylum pedicellare
ATGAATAAGTATGATTTACATCAATTATAAGATCTTTATGAAAGTTTGTGGAGTTAATTATTATGTTGATGTTAGAACGATTATATGATATGGGTTGATTGAATTAAAGTGTTAAGGTTATAAGTATGTTCAAGGGTAATTTTAGCAAGGCATTTAAGGATAAAGAACATAAGGTATATAAGGAAAGATTTGAAATAAGTTAGAGTTAATATGGTGGTTTAAGAAGATTAAAGGAGCTAGGAGGAAAACGAAAGAAGGGGCAAAATAGGAAGACTAAAGGAGAGGAGGGGTATTTTTGGAAGGACAAGACCAAAATGTGGTCTTACATTGAAGAGAAGGAGAAAACGTGAATTGGGGGCATTCTAGAAGAAGCTAGATGTGGGGATGATAAAAGAGAGAAGAGAGAGAAGCACGAAAAAATGAAAGAGAGAAAGAAAAGAAAACAAGCTAATGTTTCAATTTTCTTAGCTTTCAAGAGAGTTTGAGGTGGCTCAAGAAGAGAAAAAGGTAGAGGAAGAGAAGAGCTTCCATTTAATCCAAGGATCTCTTCATTTGGTGAAGAACTAAGGGGATCAAAGAGGCCTATTTCAGTTAAATCACCTCACAGAGTACACATTAAAGATACAGCAGGAAAGAAGCTTGGATACCTCAGGTTGTTTGCAAAGAGAATACGCATTTTTGAGCAAGTTTCTAAACAAGGAAATCAAGGTGGGTACATGTTTATAATAGAGTAAATAAGCCACTACTGTTTTTCTTTAAATCAAAGTTTACTGATTTTAATTGCATCATAAGTGTTGCATTGATTTTTTTTAATGATTTGTAAAATCTGCTATATGTTTGTTACATAAATTGTGTTGATGTTTGATAAAAAGAATTTGCAAGTGATTTCTGAAAAGATAACATATTTATGAAATCATGTTTTCAAAATATTTCATGTCTATGAAAAGCAAGTTTTCAAGAAGTGCCATTTTGGGCAACAAATGTACAGGTTATGAATTATGTATGATGTGGATTTGTGGTGATCCTCTAAGTTCCGTCATGTACATGTTGACCTGGTAAAGGCTTCTCCTGCCTACCCGCTAGTGGCATGGAGTTCCTTCATGGACTCCCCTAAGTTCACGGCTACACAAGACCCTTATGGGAATTGCGTAGTATGTTCTGTTTTTGGACCTACCCAAACCATTATGATCTACTTATGTGCTCATGTTATGTTAGCAAGTTTGATGCATTCATGTTTTGGTGATTTTGTAGATTTTGGCTGAAAGCCTAAGAAGCATGTGTTCTATAAACTCAATGAAAGTTTTCCATGACAAGAAAAATGGTTTCAAAAGTTTTGCTTATCTTTTTGTTATAAACTATTACCCGTGAGCTTTCAAGCTCACCCTTTTTTACCCTATCTCTAGGTGATAGCTAAGAGATCAAGTGATCAACAGCCTAAGGGAAATTCTCCAAATTTGCTGAATTGGTATTTTGAATTGATTTTAGGAAAGCAACAAGTTTACTTATTCAAGAACCCTTTTGTAATTTGAGACTTTGAGATGATGTTGTAATATGGCTTAAAATGTCATCAAAGACTTGTACAAACCTTATTCTTTTGCTGTTAAGGAAACATTAATTGTGTATGGATGATTATCAGCTTAAACAAATGGTTTTGAGCATAAATTGTGGGTATATATATATACATACGTATGCTTAAGTGAGATTTATGGAAAGGAAAGATAGGAATTATGATTGATCAAATATAGTTGGATGTGATGAGACAAATGAGTTAAGTTTTGAGAGTTTTATGAAGTCAATTTGGTAACTGAATGGTTAAGCTCAGGACATTCTAAGGTTGCGAAATGAAAAATTTCAAGCCGTCCATAGGGTAAAATTTGTGTTATGACTTAAGGGGAAAATGTGGATTGATCTAGGCTAAATTAGACTAAATTATCTTCTAGAAAATTGTAGGTCTTTCTTTTAGCCTTCCAACGGTATAAAGTATGAAATTTTCAGACCTTTAGATCGAGAGTTATAGTCCTTAGAAAGGGAAATGCTTAGGAAGATAAAGATGCATCATCTGTCAAGATGTATCATCTGTAAAGATGTATTGTCTGTAAAGACGTATCGTCTGTGACGACGTCACATCATCTGTGATGACATCATTTCATCCTAAGAATGCATCGTCTGTAAAGATGCATCGTCTGTCAAGATATATCATCTATAAAGACATATCGTCTGTGATGACGTCATATTGTATGTGATGACATCATTCATCTTAAGAGTTGCGTCATCTTAAGTTGACTTTGCTTCATCTTAAGTTGACTTCGCTTCATCTTAAGAGTTGCATCATCTTATGTTGACTTTTCTTCTTCTTAAGTTGACTCCGCTTCGTCTCAAGAGTTGCATCATCTTAAATTGACTTTTTTCGTCTTAAGTTGACTCTGCTTCGTCTTAAGAGTTGTATCGTCTTAAGTTGACTTTGTATTGTCTTAAGTTAACTCCGCTTCGTCTTAAGAGTTTCATCATCTTAAGTTGACTTTGCTTCATCTTAAGTTGACTTTGCTTTGTCTTAAGAGTTGTATTGTCTTAAGTTGACTCCGCTTCGTCTTAAGAATTGCATCATCTTAAGTTGACTTTGTTTCATCTTAAGTTAACTCCGCTTTGTCTTAAGAGTTGCTTCATCTTAAGACTTTGCTTCATCTGCTTTCTGTTTCGTCTTCTTTTCGCTTCGTCTGCTTTCTGATTCATGTATCTTTTATTTCATCTGCTTTGCTTCGTCTACCTTGTTTTGTCTGCTTTGTTTCCCCTACTTTCTTTTCGTCTACTTTTTGCTTCGTCTATTTTCTGCTTCGTCTGCTTTCTATTTCATTTTCTTTTCACTTAGTTTGCTTTCTGTTTCTTCTGCTTTTCGCTTCGTCTACTTTCTGTTTTGTCTACTTTTTGCTTTGTTTGCTTTCTGCTTCATCTTCCCTTTTTGTTTCGTCTGCTTTCTATTTTGTCTACTTTTTGTTTCGTTTGCTTTCTACTTATGTGACCTAATCTTCTTCTTCTGTACACAATGTATTTGATACTATTGTCTGCTCCATTTTTGACCCTTCAAACGATAGAATTTGTCTTCAAGGTCTTTATGAAAGTTTCAGATCTTGAAGTCCACTTTCGAACCTCCTAGAATGATCTTAATCTGAAAACCTTAGAGCAAGTTATGTCTTTTGTGCCGAGATAGGTGTAATATGGTTGAGGTCGAAACCCTGTTTAATTCCTTTAGCCATAACTTCGTTATCCGACCTCCAAATGAGGTGAATCTTATGTCTAGATAAACTGGAAACATAGAGCTATCAAACGATTTGGAGGAATGGAATTTTAACCCAGCCTCTAAGATGTTCAATATCTAGATGGAAGTTGAGCATAGAATGTTTGCTTCAGTATAACAAAGATTTGGGAGATAGGGTCCAATACTACGGTATCAGAGATTGAGGATAAGCCGAGGATGACCAATGAGGGTTAAATAGGAATAACCTTGCATGGTAACAAGCACAAGAACACGTCTTATGATAAGGAATGTTGGGCTCTGAAATCGGGGTCCAACACAGTGATGGTATCGGAACAAGAAGAGGATTCGATGATGGTTAAGGAAACCTCATTGAAATAAGTTCAGTTATTATGATTTCGCAAGAGTTGGGTTCTAGAAACGGTTCCCAACACTTATGTTATCTGATTAAGAGTTGGGTTTCGGAAATAGGATCCAACATAATAAGAGAAAAGCAAGATTTAACTTTGGTGAATTTTTGATGGAAAACTCTATGTTAGAGGAACTCTAGAGAAAGAAGTTTCAAGAAGGATAAAGACAAGGACAACAACTTGTCTTTCAATGTTATTAAAGCTTAACTTTAGCTAAGACACCTATCCAATTCTCATCCACTTATCTACTTCCCTTCATTAAGACTTACTTAAGTATAATCTATACTTAAGTTTAGGACTTAATAAAACCACTAAAATCATAATTCATAACCCCTTATTCGTTTTAAGATTTTTCCCATAAAAACATCATTTCGGGTCAACTTTGCGTGTTCTCTTTGACCCTGATACTGAAGTCATTTTGCAACACTTTCTTCTATAACATGTTCCCCTATGTCTTATGTCTCTAGTTTACTCCAAACAAAAAATAATCACATTTGGAATCCTATAGATCCGGATATAATCAAAACACTGAAGTATGTTCAATAAGATAATCTTATTTCACTGCTTCAACAGATTCTACAATTTCATTTCATCAACCTTTTTCAATTAGATTCAGAATGCTACCAATATTTTTGTTGAGAGATAGAAAAATGTGTTAGGAATCTATTGATCTAATAATCACTCTAATTGGATGTCGGATGACAAGGTTATGGCTAAAAGAATCAAACAAGGTTCTGTTCTCAATCATATGGAACCTTTTCTTTTGGGGAAACTAGCATAACTTTCGCTATAGGTATCAAATCAAGGTCATTCTTGGATGGTTCAAAAAGGACTTAGAGATATTTAACTTTCATAAAGACCTTGAAGTAAAATTCTATCATCTAGAGAGTCAAATTTGGATCAGACGATACAAGATCAACAGTGACCAGAAGAAGGTTATGAACAGTACACAAAAGATATCTTGCAATTGGCATAGTTTTCTCTAGAGATATCGGATTAAGTAGTTCTTTAGATGGTTCCAAAGGAGACTTCAAGATCTACAACCTACGTGAGACCTTGAAGATAAATTCTATCATCTGCAGGGTCAAAAGTGGGACCAAACGATAGGATCAGATGAACCTAGATGAAGGATTAGATGAATTGGAAAAATGGTCATAACTTTCTCTAGAGAACTCATATTAAGGTGATCTTTAGATGGTTCGAAAGAGAACTTCAAGGTATACAATTTCATGAAGACCTCAAAGACAAATTTGATCATCTACATGGTCAAAAATGGTACTAGATGATACAAAATGAATAGGGCACCAAATGATACAAAATAAACAGTACACTAGACAATATAAAATGAATAGTGCATCAGACGATACAAATGAACACTGCACCAAATGATATAGACGATACAAATGAACACTGCATTAGACGATACAAATGAAACCAGACGATGCAAAATGAACAGTGAACCAGATGATATGACGTCTTCATAAGACGATCCGTCCTCACCAGGCAAAGAGTCTTCACAAGACGACACGTCATCATAAGATGAAGTGTCATCACAAGACGATCTGTCCTCACCAGACGAAGCATTTTGACAAGACAACACGTCATTATAAGATGAAACGTCTTCACAAGACGATACGTCCTCACCAGACGAAACATCTTCACAGGACGATACGTCATCAGATGATACAAACCATACTCTCGAGTATCGCCCCTTATATCATAACTTTCGACTCCACTATCCAAAAATTCCATACCATATATTCTTACTAAATTTCTCCAACGTATTTTCCTTCACTAAGTCCAACACTTAAATTTTTATTTCTGGTCTTTCTACTCCATTTCATTCAACTCATTCACTGTAACGACAATTCTCAATCTATCCCATTACTATTTAATATACCTGGAATGTTAATGAGTGCATGTATAATTATTTTCATGTGTGTAAGAATTCAAATCCACATGTACGTATGCTGACATTATGCATGAGCATGAAAAACATTTTTTGTATCCTCTCATTGCTATTTCTCAATTACTAGAATTTAAATTCTAACCCTTAATATGGGGACGGGATGTTACACAAAATCCTAAGCCACTATTTAAGAACATGAAATATAACAAAAGACATAGCAACCATTGCATCGAAGTGAATCAAAAGTGGGAGATCAAGTCTTCAACAGACTTTTTATTCTCTTCCTTATTTCTTTCATTATACTTGATGTATAATTTGACTTCCTAGATGTTAAACACGTATATAGGGTTCTAAACTCATATTAGGAATTATTCTAGATTTATTTTTTGACTTTATTCATTGTTGATTTTAATACATAATTAATTATCTAATAGATTGCTTTAGATCTAATTGAATAAGTTAGAAATAGTTTTGTGAATCTAGAGATTGTAAATATGAGAATTTCGAATTCAATTATGGTTAATTGATTAGATCTTGAGAGAGAGTAACCAAAACTCTAGAAAATCTACGATCAAACACATAAATTGATTAACATGATTAAAGGAATCAAAATAAGGAAAGAATAGTTCCTAACTATTCAATCTTGATCAAACCTTGATTTTTATTAGCAACCCACTATTTATTTAACTACTTGTTTTGTTTATTTATATTTAAATTTAATTCAAGTTAATTTCTAAATACCTTAGACAAAGTTAGGTTCAAAATTTTAGCTATTGCATAATTCTCTTGGTAACGATAACCTCTTATTCTACAAGATATGATTCGTATACTTGCAAGTATTGAGAATTTCATTATATATAAAATGTGCTCAACACGTAATTGAAAGATCATATCTCGATTTTCTAATATTTTATATTTCATCTAAAATACCCTACTTGTTTCTCTCATACCGTAAGCCATAAATGCAATAACTGAGAGACAAGTTGAGAATGGTTGATAATAAGAGCCCATTGAATGGTTTCTTGCCATGAAAGGTCGTTCCAATCTGTAAGGCAAAAGGTGAATTAGTAACTTATAGATGTCTTTACAATAGCTACACTCGTATAAAATATGATCATGACTTTTTACGTTATTATTACAGGGGATATAAAGAGGACAAGTTCAAGAAGTGAAGCTTATGCTTAGTTTTCTACTTCTGCTTGATAGCCAAATCACATAGTTAAGCTTGACTTAGAAATGCAATAATTGAACTATTAAATGGAGGTAGAGTAGAACCTTATTGGTAGATCTGTTAGTAAAATTGTTCAAAGAATTGTTATCCTATAAAATTATGTCCTCATTACGATTTGGAGAATATGATAGGATGTTTTTTTACAATAACTCAGAATACTCTGAAGAATTATCTCTAATATAGTAAGGTCCTTGGTGGATGATCTGATGGAAAGGTACGTGTCTAGAGGGTTTAACTTGGGCCAATTATCAGACTAGAAACACGAAGCTCTCCCATTCCCTATTAGAGAAAGCTAAATTGATATTGATCACTTATTAATGAATAATGAAGTTGTTTGCCATTGAAACAAATTAAGTTTCTCAGAGCTGTATAGCACTCTGTGTTCTTATGCGAGTTCTAAGATCCAGATGCTATGAAAATGCTGAGACTATATGTGCACCTACAAGTCTGAATATGAAAAACTGCTGCATTGAAGATCTTCAATCAAATGTTAAAATTATAGCTTTAACTCCATTCCAGCTTAACAAATCAAAGAGGAACAGGGAGGAAGGGGAAGATTTGGTGGACAACCACAGGCTTGAAAGATATGACTAAGGTGTAATGAGAATACAAGATATACATTACCAATAATCTGCGCATGAGCATTTGCCATCAAAAAATTTGTGGAGACAAAAAAGATCTCTAACAATTATTTCTCGTTCATAAATTTTACTGAGAAACTTTGCTACTTCATGACAGTCCTCACACAATCTTAGATTCTTCATTATCCTAATTACAGCTGGTGCTTTGGTCTTTAACAGGCCATAAGCAATTGCCAACCTCTCACTATGCTCATATAGCGCATCCTCTTTCACTTCTTCACCCACATTGGGCAATTCAGAAGATACTATTGGTTTGTGCCCAGTGTCATGAATTGCCACATAAGCATCTTTCAAAAATTCTTTTATTTCTTGTGCCTCAGGATGTGACTGGCCACCCCGTATAAACTCATGCACTAAACCACCAACCTCAATGGAGCTGCACCCTGGCACAGTCTTAATGCCTGTCTCCTTCATCTGTTTCCTCACATGGCTCATCATCTCCCACTGTGAAGCTGAAGCATAAAAGTTTGCAACAATTATATAATTTTCTGGATTTAGCGGTTCTAGTTTTAGAAGGTGATTGGAAACTATTTGAGCTTGCTGCAACAATCCATTTTTCTTGCAGCCCAAAAGTAATGTTCGGCAAATTGCTGGATCTGCTGGAACTGTTTTGGTTTCAACAAATCTGAAAGCCTCGTCAACAAGCCCAACTCGGCATAGTAAATCAATCATACAACCGTAGTGCTCCAAAGATGGTTCTATTCCTAACTCAAGCATGGCTGACCAAAATCTTTGACCCTCAGAAATTAATCCACCACGGGCGCATGCAGATAATAGGCCTAGGAAGGTTATATGATTGGGCTTGACCTGAGAAGAATTGAACACATCATGAATTTAGTAAGCAATGCAACTCAAAATTTAAATTTAAGATTAAGATAAATAAGCTGACACGCTTATAACATCATTCACAGTATCATCTGTTTGAACTAATCACCCAGTCAGTTTAAACAAGTTCCCATGAATAGGAAAAGAAGCACATCTAATCTCATTCACATCGAAAATCCAGTAACATTATTCCATTATTTCATTAAAACTTTTCACCACTTGCATGTTTATGCTTAACCAAAAATTATAATCTTAGAAATTCTTCAACACAGATTGCCGACTGAAAAATCTCAAAATATGTTTAGACGTCCAAATTATCCAGCGTACAAACACGTATAAACGATGTTAAACTTACTCTTCTGTAATACTTTACCTTTGCTTCCTTCATTCTAGTATACTCCTCCACTGCATCCCCTCCGAGACCATGAATGGCAAATGCGTTGATCATTGAGCTCCAAGCTTTACTGTCTTTGACCGGCATTTCATCAAAAATTTCTTTTGCTTTTTCAATACAACCACACTTGGCATACATGTTAACCAATGATGTACTAAGCTCCAGATCCATATTGATCATCCTTCTGTTGATAAATGCATGAATCCACCTCCCTATATCCAGCGCCCCAGCAGCAGCACACGCAGAAATCACACTAACAAGTGAAACTTCATCCGGTTCAACACCTACCTTCTGCATTTCTCTGAACAAACCTAAAGCCTCATTGACCATTCCCACTCTTGCATACCCACTTATCATGGCACTCCAAGAAATCAAATTCCTGTCAGTAATTTCTTCAAACACCTTCTCAGCATGCTCTATATCCTCACATTTCACATAAAAATTCAACAATGCGGTCTGAACATAAGCATTTGACCCAAACCCAGATCGTATAACACAGGCGTGTACCTGCCTGCCTTCTTCAGAAGCTGCTAGGATGGAACAGGCTTTGAGTGCAAAAGCCAATGTAAACGTGTTAGGTTTTGGGTATCCTCTCTTCACTATCTTTCTAAACAAATAAATCGGTTGCCTTGATGGGTTTTCAGCAATCAAAAAGCCCCTTAAAATAGAATTGTAGGCATAAATGGCGGGAGTAGGGATTTGAAGAAGAACTTTGCACGCATAATTGATGTCACCGAGGGGAGATATAGCATAAAAGGAGAGGATTTTGGATAGCAGGAAAGAGAAAGAAGAGGAAGGGCGGAGGGTTGTAAGGACACGTGAGTGGATTTGGCGAAGAACGCGGGCGCTGGGGCATCTTTTGACCAGAGAAACGATCTCCTTCTCTGTTTCCAGGGTTGAAGTGTTTTGGTTCCAGCTAAATAAGAAATGAGTTGTAAACGCATTATTACATCTAATTGATATATGGGCCAAGAAAAATGTGCTGCAAAATTCAATGGTTTGGGTAAAATTTGAAGGTAACAGAAGATGTATTGGCAAGCTTATTCTCAGACAAAAGATTAAACTTAAAAGTAGGTATATTCAAAGTTTCTGTCAAGACAAGGTCATCAGGCAAGAAAACATCACCAATGTGATGCACTCAGTTCTGAGTTCCATAAGGTAGATAAACAGGTACAAAAGTGGTAGGTGCAACAGGCTTGGTTAACAAAGAAATATCCAAACACATATGATTTGAGGCTTCTGTATCTAATATCCATAAATCTAAACCTAGGCCATCAAGACTAGAAAGTGCTAAGAAAGGAAGTGTACCTGCAAAATCTGAAAGATGTGTCAGGTTCACCATGAGAGGATTTGTAAGTACTTTATTCTTTACCAACTTTATCAACTCTTGTTTAATCAATTCAGACAATGGAGGATTAGAAGTACTAACTACATTATCTGTGGCTAATTTACTGTTATCGACAGTGAATGAAGTAGTTTCATTCACTGCATTAGCAGTATAAGATTTCCCATTCCCTTTCCCTCTTCGATTATGTAACTCCTTGTACCAATCTAGTACACCAGTGAGTTTAAAACAAATTTCCTTCAGATGCCCATTCTTTTTGCAATAAGTGCAGAACATCTCACTCTTGTCACTGCTACCCCATTTTTGTTTAAACTATTTCCCTCCTCCATTAGTAACCCTCTTAGTACTCCCTGTGTTTACTAATATAGCACTATGTTCCATCCCTTCACTAAATACCATCTGCACCTCCTTTTGTTTTTCCTACCCTTAAGACCATAGAATATGCCTTATTGATAGATGGCAATAGTTCCATAACCAAAATCTGATTCCTAACATGATCATCACTCTCATTCAGACCTATCAGAAATTACATTAACTGAATTAAGGATGTCAAATCAGCTAAAGCCTTAGGTGCTCCATAAAAGCATTGTGTTGCTGCTCCACAAGTACATTGCGGGATAGGGATGAGGCACCAAAGCTCATCCTATAATTTCTTAAGACTATCAAAATATTTAGCAACAGATATAGTGCCTTGTGATGCTGCACTAATCTGTCTTTGTAAATGATATAATAAAGCTCCATTACTTTCTCCAAACCTCTCAATCTGGGATCCAGAGTCGATCCAGTGGGTGACTCGTGCGATACACCTTCCATCGTTGCAAATATCTGAAACCAGACTTGTATCCGTGAGGAGAAATAGTAAGTCTCAAAATCCTAACTCTCGACTCCTTAAACCAGCTACTCCCTCCACCACATAAGCGAAATAAAGCTATTGACGACTATCAACAGACAACTCCTTGCACTCTCTTGCTCCAGTCGATTAATAATGTCGATCGATTATAGTATCGAGACCTGCTCTGATACAATGTACTGAAACTCAGAGAAAAGTGTAAATAAGAATTGACTTGTATTTATTCATCTTATTGTTTACATCAAGTCAGATTTCCTTTTATACAAGACGCATAAAGTTAGATTTCCTTATATACAAAATGCATAAACTGAAGTTATCTTCTACTTACAAAACTAAAGCCTATTTACAAAAACAACAACACTTTACATTAAATAAACAGTACACAAAACTATCACTTAACAATAAAGAAACTAAATCTTACTTCCTATTACACTAGAAACTAATATTTCCACAAAGAAAAATATAGACTTATAATCATAAAGATCACTACCAAAATTAGCATTCAAGTGAAGAATTAAAATATTTAAGAGTTTCTTTATTGTTTCTGGATGTGGTTTTTGTGAAGCTTGAACCAATATACTAACATCTCCAATAGAGAAAGTTACATGATGCGTGTAATACCTATAAATAAAAGAATTAACAACATAAAGTCAAAGAGAACCTTAATCTTATTTAAGCCTTATATTTGCATCAAGTAGAGTTACTTTCTATTTTCTTCTGTAACTCCAAATTTGGCAACAAACTTTTTAGCATTAATCTTTTGAGATTAAAAAACTCTAATAAATGAAAATTTCACTTGCAAGTTAAGAAAATGACTTGCTCTCCTACATTTTTGATATTAAATGAATTGAGAATTTTTCTTCAAGTATAGCAATTTCTTTCTCATTATTGCCAATTAAAATCAAGTTATTTATATGATTAACAACCGAAAAGAGTAATTCATTATGAATAAATGATAATTTGATTAGTAAATTTTAAATTGACAAAATTGTAAATATTCAACAATATTTCTATAATAAGCAATTGGGCTTGGTTTAACCAATAAAATTCAGTATTGAGTTTGCACTTTGCATACATAATCAGGACAAGAGATAAATGTTATCTCAAGGTTTGTTATTAATGATTTTGATAATAACTAAATAATTTTTAAAATTTAAATTTGATTTATTCTAATAAGTAATGATATAGTTTTGCAAAAGAACGTTTCCTTTCTTACAGGATCTTTCTTAATGAACTTACCTTATTTATTAGAAATGATTCCACAATATCTGAAAAGATCTTGCTATTTTTCTTAATATTTGGATACTGGAAGAATCTAGCGATGATGATACCGAAGATTTTTTAGACTTGAAGTCAACTTAAAATATAAGTAGAGCAACAACTAGTTGAAGAAAATGCCTATTTAAGGAAGAGTCATTGCATTTGTGAAATGTTAGACTTTTGAAATACATCAGCAACATCAATATTCTCGAAATTAATATCTTTATTAAACTTTTGTGCCTTAGAAAGTGAAAATACTTTATTAAGATAGATTGTTATTCCTTAAATATACATTGAGCAAACCCTATATTCATTTTTGTTAAGAGCTTATAGAGGCTTGTTAAACATTTCGAGTGTGGAAGGTTGAAAAACCTTGAAAATATGTAATGTGAGTTTGGAAATGTTAGTCAAAATTAACTACTTGAAATTTTATAGTTAAATACTCAAGTTGGATACTTAGGGACTAGATGTAGGTTTTATTGTAAGCTGAACCATTATAAATCGACTGTGCCAATCTTTCTCTCTTAACTTTTAAATTTCCACATTATAGTGTTTGTGTTTAATTTACAAGAGGTTTTTTCACTTCAAGAATAGGCTCTTTCTGTTTCAATATTGAAAGAGGTTTCTTTTGATTTAAACTTTTATAGGTTCTTTTCATTTTAATCATTAATATGCTCCTTTTGTTTTTAATGTTAACAGGCTCCTTTCATTTTAAACTTTAACATACTCCTTTTATTTACAAACCTTGTTGTTAAAAATTAGCAAGTTCTTATCGTTTACACAAATTAATATTAACTTGTAAATTTTTTTAAGTTACACAATTCACCCTCCTCTTGCATCTATTTGCTTTATCACTAAAAGCATAATTGGTTGTTTCATATAGATGCCTTTGTTAACTACTCTATAAAAAAAGGCACTTGCCACATCTAGCAGCCATAGATGTCTTTGTTTAAGTTCATTTATTTGCTGTCGCTGCCAATACAACACGAGCTAAAGTCATTTTGACTACATGGCTCAACGTTTCTTCGTAGTATTCTCCATACTTTGAGAAAAATCACGGGTTAGTAACCCCTGCTTTAAACCTATCGATACTTCCATCAACTTTCCTTTGAATAATGTATGGCCACTTACAAGAGATAAGTTATACATTTTCAGTTTTGGGAATAAGGTTCCAAGTTTCATTGTCTTTAATAAACCTTTATTTCTTCGTTCATAGCATGCTGTCTCTCTTTCCCTCATCAAAACAATATGATTCTGCATTATTAAAAGGATCAAGAAAGAGAGAATGATAAACAATTGCAAAATTTTTATCTTTAGATCGAATAAGTTGTTAGACATT
>JAOQMP010000004.1:11462418-11473809 GCA_027563575.1 Erythroxylum pedicellare
AAAATATTGCATGGAATGGACTAGAAACAAGTGTTGTTCGCTTCCATTAATACATGCTATTCATGGTCATCAACTTCCCATAACTTCCATTAATGCAAGCTATTTATAGTCATTGAATTTTGACAACTTCCCTTAATGTTGGTTATTGACCATTAACTTCCCCCATAACTTTCCATTAGTGACGGGGGTTATGAAAGGCCAAATGGTGCAAAAAATTGAGATGATTTTCGTGCATCTTGTGTAAGACACATAAAAAGAAAAGGATAGGTTCTTTTTCTTACGCACACACTTTTTCTCTTTAACTCTCTCAAGAGTTCTTGGCTTTACTATCACAAAGAAAGAATTCTAGCCATCTCCTAGTGAGGTTTCATCCTTCTCCTCAAGTGGACTTTCATTAGAGATGGTCTGTGTTGATCATTATGGCTTATGACAACCCAAAGTGGAGAAGATAACATGAGTAGATCTAGTTCTTAAGGTTCTGTTTTATTTTCGCTTCATATGTTTGATATATATTATTTAGAAGAAGCATGGTCTGAACCTAACAATAGATACATTGGCCTATATGAGATTATTGAGATTGGAATAAAGGTTAGCATTACCAGTAAAGATGGCTCAAATTCATAACGTGTTTCATGTTAGTATGCTCAAGAAATATCGGTCAGATCTGACACATATTTTACAGGTTTAAAGGGTTGAAGTTGCAAGTAATTTAAGTTATATGGAGGAACCAGTTAAAATAGTAGGCTATTAGAATAACAATCGAGGAATCGAATGGTCCCATTAGTTAAAGTCCTTTGAAAAAATCATTCCAGAAAAGAAGTCACATGAGAGACTAAATAGAACATGAGGGAACAATACCCCCATCTGTTTAATCAATCAGGTAAGAATTTTGAGGATGAAATTTCTTAAGGGGGAGAATTGTAATAACCTGTTTTCCATATTGAGGATTAGAACCTTAGATTATTGCACATGGCCATATAATTGAGAATTCATAGAATGCATTTCATTCATATGCATAACATAAGCATATACACACATGAATTATGAATTAGACACATTGCAAATATAGTATATACATTCAATTGACTTATTCTGAGGTATGAACGATTTAAAATGATCGTGATATGAATTGCATAATTTTTATATCTTGAATTTTAGTTTGATTAATTACAAGTATTAAGCTTGTAATTTATTGTTTCAATAGGAAAATTGATGAATTAAAATGTACATTTGGACTAAGAAAAATGCCAAGTGGTAAGACAAATGCACACATAAGAAATTAGGATGATTAAGCCTATAACTAAGTGAAATTTGGAATAGCTAATTAATTGACAAATGGCATTGATCATTAAGTGAGAAATGGCCTAGTGTAAGTATGACATTTGGCAACTTATTTATGGGACAAATGGAAGGCATGCTTAGTGACATATGTCAAGATAATAAGGTGACACCTAGCACCTAATGTGTCAAACTTTTGCAGGAGTAGTTTCAACTTTGTTCATTCTTCCCTTTTCCCTTACTCTCGCCACCAAAACCCTTATAGCTTATGCATCTTGCTTCCCTTTTGTTCATAGTCACTTAAAATCCATATAAAAATCTTCTCAAAGATAGCTATAATCTGCTTTAAGATAACTATCATCATTTTGCCTTTGCTGAAAACATCCTACTTTCATCTTATGCTTGGATGATTTTATGTGCATGGAGAGCTGAGTTAGCTTGATCATTAGGGTGAAAATTTGAGCTAGACAAGTATGTAAAGGATTGTTATCTACGGGCTATTATAATAGAGAGTTTATGATGATTGAATTGGGATGGATTATATATGATGTTGATGATGAAGTGTGGTAGAATATACTGGATGAACTTGGATACTTTAATTCTTTGTTCTTGATGTATAGAAAACATATGGTATTGGTTGTTTTATGAATGAATTAGATTGAATTTTGAAGTACAATAAAGGTGAATTTATGTTAAAGAAAGGTGCTAATATAGTGATCTTGAAATGGGAAGGAACTAGGACTACATGTATAATCAAATGAATGATAGTTCTGTTTAGATTTTGATGCATGAAAGACCATAAATTGTAAACTACCAAATGGATGTTTTGAATTAGAATTGATAAGGAATTGACATATAATCAACGTATAATTGAGGTATAAGTAATGGACTATGATGAAGATGTGTTGATTTGGCATGAAGATGTTAAAAGCTGGAAAAAATTGAAGGAAAAGGATGGTGAACCTTTGGTTTACTCATCCCATGATCATGGGAGATACATGTGCTCCTTCCCATGATCATAGGCAATGCATGAAAGTGAGAAAAGTTCAATTTTGTGTGATATTTAAACCATATAAGGATAAGTTACTTTACTTAGGTACAATTGGGCATGACTGGGGCTTGGGTTGAACCTAGATAGTTGATTAATTAATTGATTAAGTTTTTGATAAGTTTAGGTTGCATATGCATATGAATTTTTGACACATACAAATAACTGTACATGCATTCATCGACATTTTTTGGGCTAAAATGGATATATAAATGAGATTAAATCATCAATTATGGATTATTAGTCGTAAAAATTTATTTGGAGATTATTAGTAATATTTCAAAAATTTTGGGAATTTTAGGAATTTTTCAAAAAAATTTGGGATATTAAGAAAAATAAACAAATGGTTTAATGACATGTAGCACCTTTATATGGATGACAAATGGCCCACATGTAATGGGGCCACGTGTCAATGAGTTATTAATCCATGATATCACAGTTGTGTAAGGCAAAAACGTTGTAGCTCTTTGTTGTTCTTTGATTTTTGCTTTGATCTTTATTAAACACTGAAACCCTGTTCTTCACTATCAAAGCTGGGATATTGCTAAAGAAACAAGGTAAGTGATGTTTCTAACTTTTTGAGTTATGTGAATGATCCTGATGATGCATTAGTGCTAGAAAATAAACATATGCATGAGTTATATAAGTTGAGTGGTTTCGATGAAAGTGATGATGAGATGAGTTAATAATATGGTATAGTGGAAAGGTACAGCACGAGTAATATCGATTGCATGTAGCTTAAAGAGAAACTTAGTGAAGTAGAAAGGTTTCGGATGAGTTGAGTGGTTGTGATGAATAGGCTTTAATGGAAAAAAACATAGCAGTAGAGAGAGAAAGCATAGATTGCATATTCAGTTTTGAAGTTTGATTTTGATTCTTAAGTTTTGAGTGGCTTTGAGAATGGGGTTGAGATGATATGGAAGTGAAATAAAGGAGTGAATGTAAGGGTAACTTCGGTTGTGTACAGAATGAATAAAATATGAAATTAATAATGTGATAAGTGCAAAAAATGATGTAAACAAATGTAGAAGATGATGAAAACTTGTTAATAAATTTTAGTTTTGGTATTTGTAAATAATCTTGCATTTTGAGTTGTTTTAGCATAAGATAAGTTGCATGGGAGTAAAAATAAAGAGAATATAAATTAGGGATGGATTGAGGATAAAGAAGAAAAGTTAGAGAAGCATTTCTGCGCCAATTCTAGAAAGTTGGAACTCACGATTGTGAGTCTGCTGGTTACATAGGGAACTCACAATCATGAAAGGTCACAATCGTGACCCTGAAGGTTTTTCCAAACTTGAACTACTTTGATTCTTTTAGCCATAACTTTGTCATCTGACTTCAAAATGACTTAATTCTTAAACCAATAGATTTCTAACACATTGTACTACAGCTCCATAAAAATTGGTAGCATTGTGAACTAATTTGGAAAAGATTAATTGAATGAAAGTGAGGGAATCTGTTAGAATTGTATCAACTAGAACATTCTTACTGAACATACTTTAAAAATTGGACTATATCTTGATCTTTAGATCTCAAAATCAGATTCTTATTAATTTGAATAAAACTAGAGTCACAGTAATATAGATTGTCTAAAGAGATTGGATTCTAATTCTACCTCTAAGAATTTTGGAATCTGATTTGAATTTGAGATAAGAATTCTATTAAAGTTTAAGAACAGTCCAAAATCTTTGAAGTATAACTTTTAGTATACTGAACCAAATGAATTGAACTTGGTATCATTAAACACGTAAGACATGGGAGAGCAACTTTCTAGAAGAAAGTGTTATCAAATTACCTCAATTTCCTGATGTGAATTATTGAGCAAAGTGGACCCAAAAGTTGGTTATGAGATAAATCTGGATTTATCAATTGAGTATGGTTTCACATGATTGATAGTGTGACAAGATTAAGGATAAGAAACCCAGAATTTGTCATGAACATGCATCATACATATTCAATATACGTGAATGTGCATTAATGAATTCTTAATCATACACAATAGTGATGTGTGTATATGTTAATTATTATAGAGGAACGCATAGAGCGACCACTTTCAGATACCGGGACTTCGAGACAATAAGCAAGAAAGGGAGCTTTGGTAAGTAATTTAGATGGTCTTATCTGTAAGTAAATCTTGATGAATATTTGTAAGTAATTCAGCAAGTAATTTTTTATTGGTTTGCTTTAACTGTTTTGTTTGCTATTGATTTGGATCATTGAATGATTTGCAAAGCTGTAAGAATGTGATATGCTTGAATACATGGTATGGAAACATTGATTGATATGTGAATTTAATTTTAGATATTTCTGTTCTTTTTTTATCTGTTAAGTCCTAGTTGTAGGTAAATAGGCATGCCTAGAAGGGTCTGCAACTCCTCCGGTGGCACTTCGGTGTTGAGACTTTTGTCTTTCCTGTGATACTTTGATGTTAAGATTTCGGTCTCTCCTGTGACACTTAGGTGTCGAGACTTCGGTCTCTCCTGGATACTTCAGTATCTCCTGTATAAGTCTCGTTACTCGCTTCTGTAAATGGATTAACAGTCATATGATTTTGTATTATGATCTCTAATAAGTTTTGATACGAAACAAACCATAATTGATCTAATGGGTTAACCCCCTATTCTGAAAATTAGTTCTGTATTCTGTATATTCTGTTATGCTATTGAAGTGATTGAATTATTATGCAAAGTGTTTTCTTTAATAAATCATACAATGTTTCTGTAATTCATTATATTGAGATGATTATCCTATCACATGATTCTGTATCTGTTGTGGTTAAACATAGATTAGTTATTACTCACTAAACTATATGCTTAGCACGGTGGATTTACCCCGTGTAGGTTCAGAGCTAGGATTATAAGGACCGGGATAACTCAACCGCAAAGGCCAATGGAGTCTAAATTTTGTTTTAATAAAAATGTATTTTTGAGTTTATTTTGGCTTGTATATAAAGTGTATGACTTTGAATGGTTGTAAGTTTGTAATAACAATATCTCAGGCTGGTTCAGGTGTTTGAAACAAATTTGTATTAAGTTCATATAATATAATATATGCCTACTTTGCATTGGTTTATGGAAGACTTAGATTGCTTTGCTTTGCTGTGCTTCTATTGGTTGGTTCGGTTCGGTTCGGTTCAGATTGTATTCTGTGTGACACCCGCGTATCCTCTAGGGGCACATTATGATTGATTGATTTTTTTTCATAATTGATACTTCAAAGTATTGTAGCACAATGAACATATTTAATTATTTAATTAAAATTAGTTAAGGCAATTTTTATATTTTATAGTAAACTCTTAATATATAAAATTAATGAATAAATTTCTTTAATTATATCAAATATTGATATATTTTTATTTCATTATTATTATTATTCAATAAGTTTCAGAATAAAATTTGATATGAATAAATTAAATTATAGTTTAATATTAATATCTAATAGTATACTAAGAATAAAATAAAAAAACATGATGAAATAAAATATTTATTTATTTTAAGTTATTTGTTATAAAACTCAGCTTAATAGGTTTTTATTTTTAATGTTTATTATAAATCTAAAAAATATTTTATTTATTTAAAGAATAAAAATAAAGACAAAAAAATTATATGTGAAACTAAACAAAGTAAAATAAAATTAACAAAATGGAAGGATAAAAAGGCACCAGCTAACAAGGCAGGCTGTGTGCCACCCGAAATGCTTTGGTAGGGTCCTCATCAGTGGAAGTTGAAAAAAACGGACCCACTGTCTAACACAAAACCCTCTGGCGGTTTTCAGTGGCAGTTAAAAAGGACAGCTACTGTGTCTTTGAAGTCAACTTTCTCTTTGGTTTTCTGAAGCTGCTTCATCGTCCTGCCTCAGCTACTATATTAGGGTTCGTTTCTCTTGCCTCTTTCTTGCTTAGGTTGAAAGTGTCCCAAGTCATAGTCTAACAGGCTTGTATCTGTTGGGTTTAGTTCTGATTTATGATTCGGTTGCTTGATTTTCGTGTATTTGTATATAATTCAATTCTTCGGTTACTGAATATGTCTATAGGTATGCTTTTGTCTTGCATATATAGAAGAAAGAGTTCTAATGTTATGCTATAGGAGGCACTCATATTTATTATTTTTGCTTCACTTTATAGTGTTTTAAGGCGCTTTGCCTAATGAATGGACTTAGAGCTATCAGGCTGAAAGTTGAAGAATTTGACTTTCTTTTCTATCCAAATTACCTGAATTAACCCCTATCTTTGTCTATAATTGGAAAGTGAATATCCTCCTGCTTCATCTATCATTTTCTTTGGTGAATTTAAAATTTATTGAATGTTTATGGTCAACTTTTATCATCTTGAGTTCAACTTTATTTGATTTTCACTCATCCTGTAGTTTACGGCTTCGTTAGCTAATGTTTGTTCGACTGCTTTACTTCCATCACTCGGATTCACCTATTTGTCATGGTCTGTTGTAGCAACTCATTTATATTAGATGGATGAAAGCTGGGATGGAAGTTACGACCCTGGCAGCCAGTCTGACGAGAGTTATCATTTTGAAAGACTTCATATAGAACCTATTTATGATGCATTTGTGTGCCCTTTAACAAAACAAGTTATGCGTAATCCTGTCACATTAGAAAACGGGCAAACATTTGAACGGGAAGCAATAGAAAAGTGGTTCAGAGAGTGCAGAGAAAGTGGAAGGAAGTTGGTTTGCCCTCTTACACAAAAGGAACTGAAAAGTGCTGAGCTCAACCCAAGCATAGCTTTGCGAAACACCATCGAAGAGTGGACTGCTAGAAATGAAACCGTTCAACTTGAAATGGCACATAGGTCTCTGAATCTGACAAGTACAGAAAGTGATGTTCTGCAATCTTTGAAATATGTCCAGTACTTATGTCAAAAGAGCAGATCAAATAAGCATTTAGTACGCAATGGTGAGGTCATACCTATGATTGTTGATGTGTTAAAGAGCAGCAGCCGTAGGGTTCGATGTAAAGCTCTGGAAACACTTCGAATAGTGATTGAGGGAGATTCTGATAACAAGGTTTTCCATGCCTCTGATCCACAATTCAGCTTTAAATATCATTGTTAGTACTGATCCATTGCTTTGATATATATGGACTTGGCTTTTCTTTTTTCAGGCTATATTGGGTGAGGGTGACACTGTCCGCACCATAGTTAAGTTCTTATCTCATGAACAGTCCAAAGAAAGGGAAGAAGCAGTCTCCTTGCTATATGAGCTCTCTGAATCAGAGCCATTGTGTGAGAAGATTGGTTCCATCAATGGAGCTATTCTAATATTGGTTGGAATGACCAGCAGTAAATCTGAAAATCTATCGACAGTTGAGAAGGCTGGAAAAACTCTGGAAAATCTGGAAAAGTGTGAAACCAATGTGCGACAGATGGCTGAAAATGGTAGACTGCAGCCCCTCCTGAATCAAATTCTTGAAGGTACTTCTAGATGCCACCACATTCTTTGTTTTCATCAATTTCGTGAGAGCATTGTTTTGGAGTCTGTTTGAATGTATTATTATGTTACGTATCGTTTGCTTTTCATCTTTCTTGTCTAGTTTAATTGGAGAAATTTTATTGAAACATCTTTAACAGATTCTAATGGTTCTCATACTGAGGTGCTATCTGCTACTTTCTTTCATTTCGCTTTCTGCGTCTGCTACTTTCTTTCATTTCGCTTTCTGCTTCTGCTACTTTCTTTGGTCTTATAGCCAATATATGCATATAAGAGCAATCAATGCAGCCTTATCTACACATCTTGGATTGATGATACAGTCCTCCTTTTCTGTAATAGTTCTAAGCGTACGGGAATCTATTGAATAAAAGAAAAGGTAAGTGAATCGATCTTCACTCAAGTATATGTAAGACATAAAATTCAATGTTGAATTTTGCCATAGGAATTACAAATTTTTAACTTTACAATATTTCTTTTGTCTGTTATGAAATATGCTGCTTGCTTTTGATGTAATATGTGATGTTCTGGGTAGCTATTACTGTGCATACCTTGTTAAATACTCTCTTCCTCACTTAATCTTGGTTCATTGTTGCCCTCTCAAATTTATTTATTTAACTTGGAGCACAGAAGAAAGATACCCTTCTGTACAGTGAAATTGGATCATATGCTATTGTTCTCAGATTATGTTAACCCTATGAATGTGCAGGCTCCCCAGAAACTAAATTGTCCATGGCTTCATACCTTGGTGAACTTGTTTTGAACAATGATGTGAAGGTCCATGTGGCTAGAATAGTTGGTTCATCACTGATTAATATCATGAGAAGTGGCAACATGCAGTCAAGAGAAGCTGCCTTAAAAGCTTTGAACCAAATCTCATCTTATGAGGCAAGTGCAGAAGTTCTAATAGAGGCAGGCATTCTTCCTCCACTTGTGAGGGACCTGTTTATGGTAGGTGCCAACCAGCTGCCCATGCGTTTGAAAGAGGTTGCAGCGACAGTTCTTGCAAATGTTGTAAATTCAGGTTATGATCTTGATTCAATTACAGTTGGACCTGACCATCAGACTCTGGTCTCAGAAGATATAGTCCATAATCTCCTCCATTTGATTAGTAACACTGGTCCAGCTATCGAATGCAAACTTCTTCAAGTCCTTGTTGGATTGACTAGTTCTCCCACTACTGTTTTGAATGTTGTTACTGCCATCAAAAGCTCTGGTGCTATGGTAAGTTTGGTTCAGTTTATTGAGGCTCCACAGAAGGATCTGCGTTTGGCTTCCATAAAACTTCTCCAGAACCTCTCACCATGCATGGGACAGGAACTAGCTGATGCTCTTCGTGGCACTGTTGGGCAGCTTGGAAGCTTGATCAAAGTCATATCAGAAAATACAGGAATCACAGAGGAGCAGGCAGCAGCTGTTGGCCTCCTAGCCGAACTCCCGGAGAGAGATTTGGGTCTCACACGACAGATGCTGGATGAGGGTGCATTTCAGATGATATTCTCTAGAGTTGTAAGGATCCGACAAGGAGAAACTAGGGGTATCCGATTCATGACACCATTTCTAGAGGGACTTGTACGAGTTCTTGCAAGGGTTACATTTGCTTTGGCTGAAGAGTCTGATGCAATTGCATTCTGCCGTGAGCATAATCTTGCTGCTCTCTTCATTGAACTGCTCCAGTCCACTGGCCTTGACAATGTACAGATGGTTTCTGCCATGGCATTGGAAAACTTATCTCAAGAGTCCAAAAATTTAACAAAATTGCCTGAGTTGCCCCAACCTGGTTTTTGTGCAGCAATCTTTCCATGCCTTAGTCAACAGCCAGTCATTACTGGGTTGTGCCAACTCCACCGTGGATCTTGTTCACTGAAGGAAACATTTTGTCTTTTAGACGGGCAAGCCGTTGAGAAGCTGGTCGCACTTTTGGACCACACAAATGAGAAGGTAGTGGAGGCAGCCTTGGCAGCAATATCTACCTTACTAGATGACGGTGTTGACATTGAATATGGGGTGAAGGTGTTATGTGAAGCAGAGGGAATTGGACCAATACTTGAAGTTTTACTGGAGAAAAGGACTGAGAATCTCAGAAGAAGGGCTGTTTGGGTTGTGGAGAGACTTTTGCGTACTGAAGAAATAGCATATCAAGTTTCTGGTGATCCAAATGTAAGTACTGCACTTGTTGATGCATTCCAGCATGCCGATTACAGAACACGACAAATTGCTGAGCGTGCCCTAAAACACGTTGATAAAATACCAAATTTTTCAGGAATATTTCCAAACATGGGATAAGGCCATTTCATGTTGATTTACAGAAATTTCAAGGGGTACAAGGAGCTGTGATTAAACCATCATTTGCTTGAGCAACTTTCTGGCCTACCTATGGCTTCCAGAGCGTCCTAGCTGCATGTCAGATACTGGTCCAAACGTTTTAGCCCTTCAACTTCTTGTGGGGTGCTGGAAGTCGTTGGCATGCTTTCTATATAAAAAATTCTGATTTATTATTGACCTTTTACACGATTGCATATATTCTACTCTCTTTTTGTTACGGTATTAGATTTACTCTATTCTCTTTTTGTTCCTGTATTAGATTTAGTTACTGTGATACAGATTACAGATGCAGCTTCGAATCTTGGGTTTCTTCTGGTTCTGATTGGTCCTTTTCATTTAAATCTTTTTTCGCCCTCTTTTCTGCTTGGAAGGCTTCTTTCCTTCAATTGTGAGCAAAGGACAAATTCCTTGAGACATGTATACGTTTAGGCTGGCTGGATTTTGCATTGGCAAGCTATGCGCATCACATTCCCCATTCAATGTTAAGCAACCGGTGTTATTACTTTAGTAACCAGATTTTGGTCTACACTGTTGCAACATTTTGGTACCTGAATAGTGAATCTTTATTTCTGTTGTGATGGAGCGAATGGGAAAATTCCTTTTTCTTTTGTCTTTTGGAAATTTCGCAACATGTAAAATGTTAAATTAATTTGGTCAAGACGGAAATTTTGGTTTTACAAATCTTAGTAGCAATGTTTTTAATTCACATATTAAAAGTGAATAATATTTTTATTATAGCATTAAATAAGTTTTAAATGATAAAAAATGGATGGGACTTCTAATTTATACTTTTTAAAATGTAATTTTATGATATCATGTATTTAAAAAAAATTTCGTTAAAATAATTTTAATATAAATTAGCATATGATTGATTATTAAATATTTGATAGTATTTTGAGTTAATTTTAATAATTTAAAGAGTTGATCTAAATATATATATATATATATATATATATATAATAAAATTTAAATTTTTGTGAATTTTTGGACTATCTCGCGCTGTCTATGTCCATCTATTGTTTTGTTTCCTCATCAAACACTGGCAGTGGTGGTCTTCTTCTTCTACATTAAAGCAATTCCCGCAAATCCCATTTTTGGGTGATTGATGGTTAACAATGGTGAACTTTGTTGGTTTATGCTCAATAGTCAATCGATTTAGTTATGATTTAGTGACAAATTATTTAAAGATATTCTTTATCTTGTACATGTTTAGATGTATATGATAAAATTCATGGGATAATTACACATTGCAAATGAAATTATAATAAGATTATAATTATGAGATTCATATTGCATTTA
>JAOQMP010000004.1:11473909-11485533 GCA_027563575.1 Erythroxylum pedicellare
CTCCAATATAGTGTAATCTTATAAGTTATATCTTATATGTCCAATTAAAAATGTTAAAACCAAATGATATATATATATATATATATATATATACTAACAATTTCATCTTCCCCTTTTTGGCATTTTTGTCACAACTCTAAAAGTCCACATAAATAATCATAATTGGACATATAATGATGAAATTCACAATGCCCCCCCTTAATCAAACATCAAGTTCTAAAGAACATCACAATTATCCAATCATCCAAATTTCTCCCCCTTGAGATAAAAAGATGCCAAAAAGCACGATAAATAGTCATGCATATATATTAAAATCTCCCCCTTAATGGAATATTTACCACAAACAATTTGACGTCCCCCCCTTGGGACAAAACAGTAGCAAAATGCATAATCATACTAGCGGAAGAATTATGAGCACGCCAAAAAGACAAATTACTGTCATTCAAAACACTAAGAGATGTGCCTGAAAGAGAGAGAGATACCTGAGAGAGATCCATACAGATGAGAGAGCTGAGGAGTTTTCGGTGGAGTCAAATAGAAGTCCCAATGCAAACTACTAAAAAGTTGAGAAAACAAGCAATATAAAACTAAAGAACTAAAAGAACAAATCTTTTCTTTTCTTTTTTTGTTTTTTAACAACACAAAAAAAACATCAAAAATGTAAAGCACACAGTCTCTGTGTGCCTCGAAGAACCTCGAACTTGGGCTTATTCCTCGTCACATTATCTCGATCATAGGTTTCTTCTTCAGAAGTAACTGACTTGTCCTCTGTTTGACTAGTTACTTTGCAAGTAGTAACTAACTGTGAATCTGTACATTTTCTTATTTTTCGTTCACTATGTCTTTGTGCCTATACTTGACCCTTTCTAATCCAAGTGTGCTTCGGTACCATGGACTACTGCTAGAAACTTAATGGAGAGTGTCTAAATTTTTAGTTTTGACCCCCTTTGAAACATTATCTGTAACATCTTGTAGTATCTCGGTCTTATGTGCCCGATAACTCTACAAAAATGACACGTCGATACAAATCTTCGATTCTTCCTTGATGTTTCTTCTTCGTGGATAGATCTGGACATATTATATTTCTCTTCATTCACTTTAGAGCATTCACCTTTATAACCAATACCTTGAAGATCCCCTTTAACCTTACCAATTTTCATTAACTTTTCTAATTTTTCTGTGACTACATTTAACATTCTCAATCCCTTTTCAGTACTTACCAATTTTATTATAGCTTCACCAAGCTCATCTAACGCCAACATAAATTTCTTTTCTAACTCTTGTACGGTGTTCTTCATAGAGAGTTTCTCTTCCTTTAATCTTTCATTCGTTCTACATATTTTCACCCTTTTTTGTACAATAATTCGTAAGCCTCATAAATGACCTCCTTTTTATTACTTAACCCACTTTCATCACTATCATAATCTGAGATTGAGCTTTGAGCAGAATCATTTGCATTTTTCTCGAAATTTTCAGATTTACTCACTTTTTCGTCTTTAGTTACTTCCTTCTCAGTTATTGTTAAACAAGTAACTGGACTTTTGCTGTACAAAGTAACTAATGCATCATTATTTACAACTTCTTCTTCACTTCCAGATTCGTTATCGCTCCAAAAGCTCATATAAGATTTTCCTCTTCTCTTTTTCATGGTATTAGCACACTTTAAGTCAATAGGACTTCACGATTATTAATTTTGGTGACAATCAAATAATAATAATATTAGAAATAAATAAACTATTTTGATAAGTGTGTTAAGTGTGCAGAAAAACACAAAAAAATGAAAAACATAGAAGAAGCGGAAAACACAGAAGAAGTGAAAAACATAGAAGAAGTGGAAAACACAGAAGAAGCGAAAAACACAGAAGAAGCGGGAAATACAGAAGAAGTACAAAACACAGAAGAAGTGCGAAACACAAAAGAAGTAAAAAAACACAGAAGAAGAGGAAAACAAAGACGATACAAAGATGAAGATACTCTAATATGTCGGACAGTTAGTTAGTTAGAGTTAGTTATAGAACTCAACTGAATAATGGATTCTACAAGAAGCAAGAGGCAGTTATCAAGAATCAAGAAGCAATTGGAGACTTAGGCTATAAATACTAGTCGTAGTCGAAGACTGAACAAGGAATCTTTTTGAGCTTTCAAGTGTTTACTTACAAAGAAAAATTATTTATTCAAAAGTGCGATATAAGATAGCAAACTCTACTGTAACAAAAAACTCACAATATCGTTCTAGTGAGAGAAAGAAAAGGCTAAGAGCCTGGAGAGGTTAAGATAGTAGAAATAATACTTTTTGTAAGAGACCTGAAGAGGCTCTGGAAGGGAAGACAGAATACTTGTAAAATTGTTTAAAGTATAGTGAAATCTCAGACGAACTTTGAGGACTGGATGTAGCCCATGGTTTGGGGTGAACTAATATAAAAATCGCAGCATCTATCTTCTAACCTTTCACTTTATTTTATTTTATTTTTAGACAATTATATAGAAGTTATTTGCAATTCAACTATGTAACTATTTTTGTATAACTTTTGTGGTATTCTTTTAACAGTTGGAAAAGATCTTATCAAGATATATTAAAGTTTTTGTTTTCACGAAAAGAATATACAATTCAACCCCCCTTCTTGTGTATCCCATATATTGTACGTGAATTCTATATTAATGTGTGATTTACTTTAATAGAACCTACAGCAGAATTGTTACCTGTAGGGAAATCAGGTTAAGAATTAATCCTAATCGTAGTGGAATGATTACGAAACTTTTCGTAACTTTTGATTTCCTGAAAACCAAAATCAATTCAATTCTATAAAATGATTAACACATAAATCATAACAAAACATGAATTGTAATTCAAACCTTATTCTGAAGTTTGATCATTATCTTGACGTATCCCTCGAACTGTTTCCAAAACCGTTTCATCTTAACCACTGTAGACACATAAATATCCGGCCTCTAACAGTATCCACATAATGAGTTGAGAAAACTCTGTAACTCTTATAAAGAGGGTTAAGCAAGAAGTGCTAGCTCCATAAAATTTAAGCTTATTTATAATAAGCTTTGCACGTTTTAGTAAGCTAATTGAAATTAAATTATATTTTTAGTTAAACTTTAATTAGAATTACAAATTGTAACATACCACTCCCATAGAGCATAATCCCGAACATACCAGAGGATATTCGAGGACATACTCTATGTAAATGATACATTAGGATAATCAAATTAACTAGATCTTAGACATCAAACATATGATAAGCATTGAAAATATTCATTTCTTCCTATTTCTTTCACAAATATATAAGGTCACATATGTCAACATAAATCATAATCCATCATAGAAATCACACATCAGTTTCGAGTTCAATCTCAGTGAAAAACATATATTACAAAAATTACACACTAGAGATATTGTGTATCATGATATGGGATGCTAATGCAAAAGACTCTAATTAGACTCCGTAGATTCATCTGATCAAACCTTTGAGCCATTTTTGTCCACAAAATGTAAGTACTAAACAAATTGGATCACTTTAGTAGCTAGAACTCCCCTAAGCTTCAAAAAATGTTGCAATTTTGATGAGTTTACGAACTTAGAGAGTGAACCATCATCGATGCATTCACACAAGTCATATCACAATTTATTACACTTCACCAAGTATATCATATAAGCCAGTATTGCATATCTTATCACATTCTCCATTGACTTTAGCTATATTTCACTATTTTAAAGCAATTCAATAAATCATTTCAATTCAATCATATGATGCATGTCGGGATGCATATGTGTTTTCATTCTCATTTTGTTTTGTTATGAACAAGTGCCTATAAACACAATTTGTTGTCATGTACCCTTTATGGGTACCGAGTTCATGGCTGGCCTATACCCATTGTGGATACCGAGTCCATGCTATAGAAGCTTAAGGCTTATTGTCATAATTCTGAGCTCAAGATCTTTTTTACACATCGGTCACTCTAGTCACAACTCTTTTATCTAATCATGCATTTCAATATGATAAGATGTATCATTTCATATTCTATGCTTTTATTACCTTTCATTTCGGTATGCTTATGCCATATAACTGACTCCTCAGACCTAAGCCTGTCATTTATTAATCAGTTGTACACGCATTTCATATTAAACATACAGTTCACACAGAAGCACATAGAAGTGAGTTTACACATCTAAGTTGACTCACAATACACTCCAGAAATGTTATTGCGTTGATGTTCCAGTGATGTCTAAATGTTGACAATCACCTTGCGCGTCTATCATCATACAATATAGAAACATATAGTTCAGAAATCACTAAGTTGTTTAATCATGTAAATATATAATCATACACATGTATATGTTTCATGTTTCAATGTATGCTTAATTGACTTTTTGAGTATGTATTCTTATGCATAGATCTTGACTATTTAATCTGTGTTTATACACCCTAAGACCATTCAAACACAACTTGTATGCTACATTTTGCAATCAAGTTTATACCTTTAAGTTAACTTGATTTACTCCAAATACATCAACCATACATTACACTTATCCTTGTACATTTTCATGATCAAAAAGCCTCTTATAACACATAGATAATTGTTACTTTAAATCTGGAATTTCAACAAGCTGGATCTATACATTCACCAAACTTTTTCGAGCAATATATATTCATACATTTACCCAATTCTAATTCATAATTGCTCCATGTTCTTCAATGCTCATTCATCCATACTTTATACACATTACGCATGCCCTTAGATCATGTTTGCATTGAAAGAACACATTTATTCCTTTAACAAATAATAATTTCCAGCTTTGAATACAACCACATCAAAATAGTCCATTCTTTGGTTATAACCTCAATTAACTACATAAACTTATCAAACTTTTAACCAATTAATCAGGAAACAATCTAGGTTCATTCTTAGACTTAATGAAGTCCAAATATACCAATTTAGAGTGAATTTTCTCAGCTAGTTTGACATGTACACAAGGCTTAAATTTAAATTCCAGAATTTGTCATCAACATCACTAATGTGTGTAACTTTGCTACCTTCAATACTTCATGAATTTTACAAGATTAAAAACATTAATAACACCTGAAATTTTCCAGATTTCATGTCCTTTAAAGTTACTTCATTTCAAGTTAATATAACTTCCATATTGGTTACATTAAGGCTTACAAAATTCTTCTTAATAACACCTATCTTTAACATGAATTCCTCATCAATTATACTTCAAATCCCAACATAAATCATCCATATAACATCCCATATGTAACACCCAAATATCCCCTAAGAAGATATATGGATGGCATACAAAACATACCTAAAACATACCAAGATATTCCATAAATTCCTTCAAAATAAGGCAACGTACTTCACATTCATTGATTGTTGATATAAATAAACATAATATATTATACATATTGTATTTATCAAATACATGGCTTAAGTACAGATCCATCTTGTATTATAATTATTACATATCATTTATATGAAATATAAATATGAATAATAACATTGGTTACAACTTAAAAACAACTCAAACAAAACATGTTTAAAAACATATCACGTCCTTCATTGGCCACTACAGTTGTCCCAGCCTTAAGTCTTCATATCAGAACCTACATGGAGGCAAAACCACCATACTAAGCATATAGCTTAGTGGGAATAACTAAACAAGATATAAAATGACGATTGCTTCTAATAGCCATCTAGCATTCACATGCCTTGAATCATGTCATATCACAAGCAATCTTTAATTGTTCAACTTGGAAAATAACATACTATTAACATCATCAGAACAAAACATAATTATATTAGAACAAAATGTAAGTATCTTAGAACAGAATATAAATGTTTCAAAATAGAACATACTTACATCATAATAGAACATAAAAGTATCAAAACATTTGCATCATAATTGAACATATATCAAATCACAAACAGAATACCCTACTAATCCTTTTGAGAGAAATGGGTAATGGGAACAAAACAGGAGATACCAATGATTGGTACCAACAGAAACAGAAGGGACTTATGTCTCGAAAATAGAAGACACTATAGTGTCTAAGAATCATCGTAGTGTCAAGTACAGGAGTAGTTACAGACCCTTCTAGGTATGCCTGTTTACCCATAACTAGGACTTGGTAGATTTAAAACAAAACATATCACATTTCAGAGTCACATGACGATGAAATAATGCCAAAGTATGAATTTATTTCCTTATCCACAAATTGAGTGCATTAATTTGTACCCAAACCAATTCAATATGCCTTATGAATTTAAGCATTTGCAACAATGCACCAATGATAGCCTTAAGTGATTACATATTATATATGTTCACACAATTTCCCAATTCACAAACACTCATACCTAATTCACATTACTTATATTCTTTGGACCACATTTGTGTTCATAAGAACACCTTTATCCTTGAACAAAATCATATATTCCAACATTAGATACATTGGTATCAACTATTCCATTCCTTAAGTTTTCACCTCAATCAATAATCCAAACCTTATTCAACCTTTAATTAACTAAATCCATATCAAACTAAGTTCAATTCAAGCCTAATTAAGTCCAAATATACCATTATAAAGTGTTTTAACCTTATATGGTTCAAAAATTGCACAAAACTAAACTATTTCAAAGTATTTCCCACGACTGTGGGAAGGAGCTAATATAGTTCCCACGACCATGGGATGGGTGAACCGAAAGTTCGCCATCCAGTTCCTTCAAAACTTTTCCAAATTTCCACATCCTTATACCAAATTCAACATGCCTTCATCATACTCCAATTAGCACACCTCAAATATACCTTAATTATACTTCAATTACTCTTTAACTTTATCTAATTCTAATTCAAAATCAATAATTTGGTAGCTCACAAATCATTATCATTCATGCATCAAAAACCAAAGAAAAATCTGTCATACCAGCATCATGTTGTAGACCTCATTTTATCATCAACACAACTCATATTCTATTCCAATTTAAGCATAACAGAATTCATATTACTACATGCCATCAAGTTTAGAATTAAACTTTACGTGTTTAACTTAAACTCCTACTTCAATGAACAAGCCAATCTAGCCTTCCATGCAATAAGTACAATTCCAAGATCTAAGTGAAAGTAAGATAATCTTCACACTAAGAAGATAATAGTATAGAAGATAATAGGATCTAACTTCCTTGATGTAGTATCTTGCAAGGATTTTAAGTGATAATGATCCAAATTGAAGCAAAAAATCCAAGAGTTGTGAGTTTGTGTGAAGGTTTCGATGATGAGGAGAAAGGTGTAGAGAGATGACAGCAGAAACATCAAAGGTGAAGGAGTGATTCTGCACTTGCTTTGCTAGGTGTCCTAATTTTAAAAGGAAACATGTCCTTCCATGGAGTAACCTACATGTCTTCACTTTGTATAGCTAAATGTCACCATTAGGCTAAGCCATTTGTCACTTACTCATAGGCTTAGTCATGTTAATTTTTTCATGTGTCAATATGTCTTACCACTTGACATTTTTCCTAGTCCAATTGTATATTTTCATTCATCAATTTTTTCCAATTGCAACAATAAATTCGAAGTTACTAATTATAATCCATCAAACCAAAACTCAAGATATATACAATTCACAATCAAATCATAATCATTAACTCCTTTCACATATACTTTCAAGGAGATATAATATTCCTACTAGGCTGTAATTTGGGGCCTTACCCTATAAACTATTGTTTTCATACATGCAACAATAGAATAAAAGTACCCATTCATTCTTCATTTTTCAACACATCTTTAACACCAACACCACATTCAATCCACCCTTAATTAGTAATAATAAAATTCAGCTAACGTATACCATAATAGGTCACTATTTCACTTACTTGATTAGCCTGAATGCTACCTCAAATGTCAAGCTTGCTTAGCCTCACATGCAAGAACAATTCAAAAACATTGAGGGAGTATGATGGGTTTTTCCATGACTGGAAAACGAAGATAGATTTTTGACAACAAGATATGCATCAACATTGAACCTCTCTAACTCTCTTTATGAAGGATTTTACATGGTTTTAGGGTGGTGATGGACAGAACTAAGGCTAAAACTTAAGGTGTGGGTGAGATGAAGGTTTTGGAAATGAGAGGGAGAAGAAGGAGAGAGTATACAACAACTAAAATTTTAAGGCAAGGGAAATGACCATAACTTCAATATATATGGTGTGAAATGAGTGGTCTTTCTTTAAAGACACTTGTCATATGTAATTAAGTAAGTTACATGTCCTCCTTCTTAGCTGCCAAATGTCACTTAATTTCTAGGTCATTTTTCACTTAATTCTCCAAGCTATTTGTCACTCATTTGATAGGCTTAGTCATCCTAAATTTCCACATATCAACTTGTCTTACCACTTGAAATTTTTCCTAGGCTAAATGTACATATTAGTTCATCAATCTTCCAATCATGACAATTAACTCCAAGTTACTAATTATAATCCATCAATTCTTTTAATGTTAAACCAAAATACAAGACATTAGAAATGCACAATGATGTCACAATCATTTTGAAACTTTCTTACCTGGAAAAAGTCAATTAAATGCACATAAAATCTTTGTAAACTTTTCTAAATCATAATTCATATGTGTATGCTAATATTATGAATATGGATGAAATCATAAAATCATCGCCTAAATGCACCAAATTAATTCTATAATGATGTAACTCATGTGACTCAGTATTGTAACACTCTAACCCTCAGTAGTTTTGGAGACTGACTATCATAATTCTCCCCACCTCAAAAAATTTTGTTCTCGAAACTCTTACTTGATTGATCAAATAGATTGGGGTAATGTTTTCTCATGTTCTTCTTAGTCTCCCACGTAGCTTCCTCTCTCGAATGATTTCTCGAAAGGACTTTAACCAAAAGAATTACACGGTTCCTTAATTGCTTAGTTTGATATCCAACTATTTTAATTGGTTCCTCTACTTAACTCAAATTAGTTGCAATCTCAACCTTTTGTGATAGTACTACATACATTGGATCTAACAGACATCTCTTAAGCATATCGACATGAAACACATTATGAATCTGAGCCATTTTTGGTGGTAATACTAATTTGTAAGCTAATTGACCTACTTTTTCAGTAATCTCATAAGGACCGATATACATAGGGCTTAACTTTCCCTTTTTACCGAACCTTAGCACTCCTTGCCAAGGTGACACTCTCAAAAATACCTTATCTCCTATTTGATACTCTATATGCCTCTGTTGTTGATTTGCATAACTCTTTTGTTTGTCTTAAGCCTCCTTAATCTTACTCCAGATTAATTTTACCTTATCAATGGTATCTTGAATCAACTATAGGCCTTCAACAATCCTTTGGACTTCTTCATCCAAGTAAAAAGATGCTCGACACCTTTTGCCATATAACGCCTCATACGGATCCATATCAATACTACTATGATAATGACTATTATATGCAAATTCAACGAGAGCTACATACTCATCCCATCCTCCTTGAAACTCTAAAACACATGCCCTAAGAATGTCCTCAACAGTCTGAATAGTCCTCTCACTTTTTTGGTTTGTATGAGGATGAAACGTTGTACTAAAATTTAACTTTGTACCTAATGCTGTCTATAGATTGCCCTAAAATATAGAAGTAAATCTAGGATCTCGATTTGATACAATTGACATCAAAACTCCATGTAACCTCACTATCTCATTTACACATCTTCGAGCTAACTGATCTAGTGTGTTATTCTCTCTAATAGGTCAGAAATGAACTGATTTTCTCAATCTGTCAATAATGATCTATATAGCATCATTATGCCTTGGAGTTCTCGGCAAACCCATAATAAAATCCATTATCATCCTCTCCCATTTCTACTCTAGAATAGGTAATAACTGCAGTTTCCAAACTAGTAATTAACGCTCTGCCTTAACTTGTTGGCATGTCAAACATTTGGCAATATACTCATCCACTTGCTTCTTCATCCTTGGCCACCAAAAATGTTGTTTCAAAGTATTGTATGTCTTGGTAGTACCAGGATGCATAACGTAGGCTAATAAGTGTGCTTCCTCTAAGATTTCTTTTCTTAGACCATCAACATCTGGTACACATGATCTCTGATTCAACCACAATGTACTATTTCTCAACTCAAACTCAGAACCTAGATTTTATGTTAACTTCTCTATAATTTTCACTAATTTTAGGTCCTTACTTTGAGCTTTTTTGATCCTATCCTATAATACTAGTCTAAGTTTAAACTTAGCTAATAATGATTCATTTTGCCCTAAACTTAGCTCAACATCTAGTGTTCTCATTTGAACTAGAGTTGGCAACCTTAATGCTTGAATTTGTGTTACATTGCTATTAGATTTCTTGCTTGAAGCGTCAGCTACAACCTTAGCCTTACCTGGATTGTACTCTATTATGCATCACAATCCTTAAGCAACTTAATCCACCTCCTTTGACTCATATTAAGTTCCTTTTAACTTAACAAATATCTCAAACTTCGATGATCTGTAAAAAACTGAAAATTTCACCATATAAATAATGCCTCCAAATTTTTATAGTAAATACTAATGTACTAAGCTCTAGATCATGAACTAGATAATGGAACTCATGAGGCCTTAACTGTCTCGAAGAATAAGCAACCACTCTACCATACTACATCAAAACACACCCTAACCCTTGGTGTGAAGCATCACTATGAACAACATACCCTTTAGATCTAGATGGAATAGTCAACACTGTTGCTGTAGTTAATCAATGCTTTAACTCCTCAAAGCTCCTTTGACATTCATCAGTCCATTGAAAAGGTACGTTCTTCCTCAAAAGCCTTATCAAAGGGGCTGAGATAAATGAAGACCCCTCAATAAACCCCTTATAATAACCTGTTAGTCCAAGAAAACTCTGAATCTCTGACACATTTCTAGGTGCTTCCCACTTCATCACTACATCAACTTTCTTTGGGACTAGCTGTATGCCTTGTCTAGATACTATATGACCCAAAAACACCACTTGATCAAGCCAGAATTTACACTTTCTGAACCTTATGTACTATTGCTTCTCTCTCATTATCTATAAAATTAATCTCAAATGCTCATAATATTCCTCTCTACTCCTCGAATACACTAAGATATCATCCATAAATACAATAAAAAAGTGATCTAAGTAAAGTTGGAATACTTTGTTCATCAATTCCATAAAGGAAACTAGAGCATTCATCAATCCAGAAGGCATCACCAAAAACTCGAAGTGTTTATATCTGATTCTGAATGTACTCTTTGGTACGTCAGCTTTTGTTATTTTCAATTGGTAAACCCTGACCTAAAATATAGTTTAGTAAATATTTAAACCCCTATAATTGATCAAGTAAATCATCTATTCTCAGTAGGGGATACTTATTCTTCACTATCACCTGATTTAATTGCCTATAATCAATGCACAATCTCAAAGTCCTATCCTTCTTCTTCACAAACAAAAATGGAGCTACCTAAGGTATGATAAAACCCTTATCTAACAACTCCTGCAACTGAATTTTAAGTTCTTTAAGTTCCATAAGTGCCATTGTTGGAGTTATGTAAATATAGTGCCATGGAAAGCAAGTGTATTTACATGTAACTTAATT
>JAOQMP010000004.1:11497296-11521561 GCA_027563575.1 Erythroxylum pedicellare
ATTTGTTATAATAAATTGGATGGACAAAATTGCGCCCAAGCTATCTCAATCATTTGTCATAATAAATTGGATTGATAAAATTGTTTGGGCCTAACGTTAAAAGAATAGATGATGTCCCTCCTAATAAAAACAATTGCATGGTAAAGGCATATATACTACTCCATTGTATGTGGTGGTTGCTTGTTCTCATGTTATCGATGGAAGTTGTTAGTAAGACAACATAAGATGTCGATTCGTGCTTAGGTTAGGAGGTAAATGATGGCTAGAGTTCTTAAAGAAGAAAAACCTTGTTTGGTTAATAGGTTATGGTAACCTAAACTTGAAAATTAAGATTATTTGATTTTTAGGTTAGTGTAATCTAAAAATGGAATATGGTTTGTTTGGATTTTAGGTTAAGTTAATATTTAGTTTGAATATAGTTATTATATTATATTTCAAACTTGAATAGAACAAGCCTAATTCTTAGTCATGGATTAAAACTTTAAATCAATTTCAAAATTAAAATAATTATTTAACTTAATTAGATTTAGATTAATAATTAAATTTTAAATAAATTTTAAAAAATATTTTTATAAAATTAGATTAATTATACGAGTGAGCACAAAAATTCGATTTTGAACAAAGAAAATCATCTCCTCTTTTTTGTCTTGGTTGAATGCTTTGTTTTTTTTTTTCCTTCTCCACTTAAGTTTCTCTTCTATTCAAAACCCTATTTGAGTTTCCTATTTGAGTTAATGATCTTACGTGGGTGTTTTCTCACATATACCAATTTATGATTCGCTTTCCATTTGGAAATCAAACTAGGCTCCTCCTTTGGTCTTTAGGGTTAAGTAATGCTTTTTTCACCTTCTTGCTTTTCTCCCCTCTCCTCTTGTAGTTCCCTAGCCTCATTTCCTTCCTCTCTTTCACCCCTCCTAAGCTTAAAACTCTCACTTGAACCTCACTCATAATCTACCTCCAACCTTTTCCATTAAAAGAACATAAGTTTATAAGGAAGGGTAAAATGGGCTTTTTAGGCTCATTAAGGATAAAAAGGAGAAGTGAAAGCTGGGCATGCATGTGAACAAGCCAAAAAACGAAATTAAAAGTCGAGAAAGAAGAAAATACCGAAAATAAGAAAGAATGAAGAGAGGTTTCGGTGAAATAGAGAAGAAAAGAGAAAATAAGGTAGGTTTTGATTTTAAAAAGAGAAACTAAGGTAGGTTTTGATTTTTCTTAGCCTTCAAGAGAGATTTTAAGATGGTTCAAAAAGAGAAAAAGATAGAGGAAGAGAAGAACTTTCATTATAGCCAAGAAACTCTTCATTTGGTGAAGAATCAAGGTAAGATCATTTTGAATCTTTTGGATTTTTGGAAGGGTTTTGATTCATAAAGCTTAGAAAATGCATGGGTTTAAGTATTCTAGAATCAATTTTAGTGAATTTGCATTATGAGATTTTCAATTAAAATTCCATTCAAAATTCCTATTGAATGGAATTTTTGGCTATTGTTAAAGGAAATTAAGGAAGGCAAGAGGAGCAAGGGAGAGGTCTCTTTGAGCAAGTTTATGAGCAAGGAAATCAAGGTGGGTATATGATTATAATAGAGTAAATAAGCCACTAAATATTTTCTTTGAATCAAAGAAGTTTAATGATTTCAATTGCATCATAAATATTGCATTTATTACTTCTTGAATGAATTGAGAATTTGATAAATGTTTGATATATGAATTATGTTGTTGATTTGTGAAAAGACTTTGAAAATGAATTTTTGTGAAAACATACATGTTTATGAAATCAAGTTTTCGGAAATAGTTTTTGAAATATCCCATGTTCATGAAAAAACAAGTTTCCAAGAATGTGCCATTTGGGCAAATGGTTTTTAATTCACTAATTACATGTTATATGAATTTGGTGTAATCCATTCAAGAATGTCATGTGCACGTTGACCAAGTTAAAGGCTTCTCCCGCTTGCCCGCTAGTGGCACGGAGCTCCTTTATGGACTCCCTCAAGTTTACGACTACGCAAAACCACTATGTGGGATTGCGATTGTGCATCAGGTTTACGACTACACAAGACCATTATATGGAAATGTTTAGTTCGTGATGTTCATGGATTTACCCAAACCATTTTGATGTGTTTATGTGCCTATCATATGTGAACAAGTTTGATGCATTCCTATTTTGTAGTTTGAGAACTTATCTACATGATGAGAATTTTCTATGACAAGTAAATGTTTTCAAAGGTTTTGCTTATTTTTTCGTTATAAATTATTACCTACAAGCTTTTAAGCGCACCAAATTTTCGTCGCATCTTCAGGTGAAGAGAATGAGATCGAGTAACCAAGATTCAAGGCATCATTATACTTTTGCAATGTTTTTATAAATTAAGTTAGATTTTGTAAAAGCAAGACTTTAGATGCATTTTGACAATTATTGGGTTTGGTATCTTTTGTATTTTGAATTTTGGATACTGATGATGTAATATGACTTGGAATGCCATTAAAGTTTTGTAAATATGTTAATGAAATATGAATTGTGTATGGATGTTGTTGAGTTGGAATTAGATATACTTGAAGAAGTTATCCACTTGAGTTGATGAACTTTGAACATGAATTGTTGTTGCTTATAATTGAGATATTATGGAAAAAGGAAAGATAGGATTTTTATGAATGATGAGAATTAGTTGTATGGGATGAGTCAAATGAGTAGAGATTAGGGAATTTAATGAAGTAAAGTTGGTAGTTGAATGGTTATGCTCATGACTTTCCAAGTTGTACATTGCAAATTTCAAGTTTTTCATAAGGGTCAAATTGGGTTTCTAACATCAGCGGAAAATTTGGATTGAACTAGGCTGAATTAGACAAAGTTGTCTTCTTAAAAGTTGTAGCTCATCTTTCTAGCTCTCCATTGATATAAATTACGAAATTTTTGGATAGTGGAGTTGAGAGATATGATCATTAGAAATCTATGATGATGTTTAGGATGGACTTTGTGGATAACTACATTGATTTGAAATTTTGACCCTTATAGAAGTAAATTTTGTGTTTGGAGTCTTCATGGAAGTTATAGATCTAGAATTCTTTTTTAAAACATTCTGTGAATGACCTTAATATGATATTTTTAGTGAAATTTCTGCCTTGTTTTAAACATGTTTGAGGAAGAAAAGCAAAGGAGGAAGAAGGGAAGCAAGTCGCGATCGCGACGTTGCTGATTTTCGTGCAAAGTCGTGATCGCGACTTTGCTGGTGTTCCCAGACCTGAATACCTCTCACTCTTTTGATCATAACTTTATCATCTGACCTCCAAATGACCTAATTTTTGAAGAATTGTATTCGTAACACATTTCTATACCTCTCCATAAAAAAATATAGCTTTTGGTATTGCTCTTAAAAATATTTAACGAATCAAAGTAAGGGTATCAGTGGAAAGAGTATGAACTGGATATTTTACTTAACTTACTTAAGTATTTGGATGATACCTTGATCCTTAAGGCTCCAAATACAATGATTATTGTTTATAAATAAACTAGAGATATATATATACAAATTATCTGAAGAAATTGAATTTTAATTCAGTCCCCAAGATTTTCAATTTCTGGAGTGAAGTTGGGTATAATATACTGTTTTAATGCAAAAATAGTCCGAAATTTTTGGGCTATGATTTTCATATTTTTAAACCAAATTGAATGATTTTGGTGTGATTAGAGGCTTAGGACAATGGGGAACAAATGTTTTGAAGAAGTCCAATTGAAATTGCAATTTGAGGTTCCCCAAAATCTATTCGGAAGTAGGAGAAGTGAGTTCTTTTTTATGATTGACTGGTGTGGGCACGCTGCCCTTATGACATGCACGTCCAGATGTCACTTAGGACGTCAGGCACATGACTCACAAGGGCAGGGTCCCAACATAATGATCATGCAAAGTTATCCCCAAAGGGGGTGTTAGGATGAAAATGTTGAGTTGTGCTGGAATTTGATAACTGGAATATTTTTACTAAACATGCTTTGGTATTTTGGCTACATTTTCATCTGCAGATTTCAAAATGAAATGATTCTTGCTTTAAATTGAATTAGAGACATTTTTTATAAATGTTAAGAAGAAATTGAATTTGAATTCTGTCCTTAAGGTTTTTGAAATTTAGCTTGAAAGTAAGTCTTGTCTTAGGCAATAGCACTACTAAGGACAGAAATCAGGTCCTTTCGTTATGGAATAAACTGTGGTGTTTTGTGCATAACTCATAAAATAATGAATCAAATTTTATGATCCTAGTATCATTAGAAACCTAAGACATTGGAGAACAACATTCCATAAGGAAGTGTTAAATAATTTGGTCATTTACCTTATCAAAATAATTATATAAAGTTGACCCAAAGCATATTAGGAGAAAAAAATCTGAAATGATCAATTGGGTTATAAAATTACTTTCACATTGTTTTATTATGGTCTAAACCCTAAGTACAAATTATATTAATGAGGGTCTTGCTATCTGAATGATATGGTGACAAAATCTCGATAAGATACCTAGAATTGTCATTAAACATGCATTGTGTATATTGTCTATATATTGAAGTGCATGAAGAAAGACTTATACATTTGTGTGAAATTGTGATATATGTAAATGTGTTTTGTATGATATAGAGGAGCTCATTAGACACCAGTCAAACATTGCCAGACCATCCAGGCAATAACATATTGGAATGTACTGTGAGTAACCTAGGATGGTCTCACCTTGATTTGTTTTATCTATTACTGAATTGAATTTGATATTGATGAATGTGTACTGAATTGTGTACTAAATTCTGAACAATTATTGTTCGATGCGTTTGATGTATGAGAATATCATTAGAAGTGCTACTTGTATGTGAATGAGAATGACTAATTAAATTCAATATGTACTAATTATGCTCTAAATTCTGGACATGAATTGTCCGAGGAGTTTAATATTTGGGTATATATTGGAAGTATTATGAATTGTTGCGAAACTTTGTATGATATTTGAATTCCCATTGAAAGTTGAACGCCGAACTTAGGCTTGATGATTATGAGATTCTGATTATACATCATTTGTAATTGTTATACATGGTAAATTCTGTAATTTATGTATTTAATAAAATGCAAGCTTAGATAAAGGTATTGTGACCAAAGTAGCCAGTTTGATAGAGCTTTAAGCTCGGTTTTCTACACGTAGAGCTTTACTCTGTGATTTGTGTCTGCACGTAGGGCTTTGCTCCTTGATATATGTTTCTGACTAAGCTCAATGGACTAGTATTTGTATCCATATATGAAAGGCACTTGGTCATAATAGTAATAACGAATATGGAGTCTCATATGCATCTGTATTGATATATATATTTGTTCTGATTCACATTGATATCATGATTTGTCATGGTAATGTGTGTATTTATATTATACAAGATTTGAATGATTATATGTGAATTATATCATCTTGTGTGATTGACCTGGGTGAAATCATCAATGATGGTTTACTCATTAAGCTCACAAAACTCATAAAAATTGCAACATGGCTTTTCAGGTATAAGACAGCAAACCTAGTTCCTTAGAATGGACTAAAAGAACCTTTTTGATTAAGTTATGGCTCAGAGGTTCGTCAGTTGACATCAGAAGAGTTATAGCTTATGTTTTATTGTCTTCCTAGAAGTTGTATAAGCTTTTGTAAATATTTAGTAATGGATACAGTGTAAGCTTTTGATCAATGAAAACAATGTGAGTTTTTGAAAATGATTGCAAGGAATGGTTTTAATTTGATGACTTTTAAATTTTGTTAGATGATGCCATGTTAAGTTGGATTTATGTTCGCTCTAACATGCCATTATCATAGGATATATACTGAATGTCCTTGGGTGTTTGGGTATATACTCAATGGTCGTGGGATATTGCAACATCATAATTTGATATGAGTGTGTGTATGATGTATAGTGTAAAGTCTCATTTATATTTACCATAGTTAAGAGTTGATTTGTTAATTTTAAAGTAGTTTAATTATAACTCAATGAGTAAGCAATGGACGTGCAGTCTACGCAGGAGAAGGAGCAGCATCACTATAAAAGACTAGTAATTGCAACTTCTAGTTTATGAGTGGTTACTACTAAGATTCATCACAATGACCATCTACAAAAAATGATCCCTTAGTTATGCCACCTATGCACTAGTCAGAGCACCCATACTTACTCTTCATGATCCAGCTTCAATTGAAGTGATACCAGCCATTGTGCAAAAAGAAGTTTGAGCCATTATCACATATTAACTAATGAGTATTAAGGAAGCTTGACCTATCACCATTGTGCAAAAAGAAGTTTGAGCCATTATCACATATTAACTAATGAGTATTAAGGAAGCTTGACCTATCTAATCAGGGATAGATGACTATAGGCTTTAATTGGTGAATTGGTGAATTGGTTCTTTGATATCGAGGAACCAATTTATCAAAATATATAATTAGAATATATATGCATGTTCTAGGTGGACTAAAATAGAACATCCTAAGATGATGATTAGGTGATCTCATTTTAACTTAAAAGTTTACTTCACCACTTCATCTACAATTAATTTGGTGTTTTCACTAGACTCTATTATGAGGAGCATGCTTGAACCATTTATCCAAGTAGGATATAAGTTGAATTGGACTACCCAGAGGTCTATGTAAAAAATTATTGGCATAATGTGGCCTCAGTGTCACCTTATTATCTAACATGATCTAAAGCATCTAACTTTTTTTTTCATCAATGTCGTATATGCATAAGCTACTTGTTCACTTTTTGTGTGCTTAACATGATAACATAGGTGTTGTCACCCATAAAGATTTATTCTTCATCCAATGTATATTTCATCCGGTGTGGACATATCTAGGGCATATAATCATTCTGCTTATCCAATGCTACTTGCATTGGTGTAACCTTGGCTTGATATTTGATTATCACATATTTAGGCAGGAGTTTGGGAGTGCTTAGAAATAAGCATGAGATAACATTTTTGTGCACTCCCATTTCACTTACCATTGACATTTTATAGGTAATGATGATGGTGAAGCTTATTAACACTAAACAATGAATAATGGACAAAGCCTAGGCATAAAGCAAGTTAGGTAAGGAGTAGGCAAGAGTGCTAAAACCCACTTCTATCAACATAAAGCAATACGTGCACTAGATTCATGATACGCTAGTGAGTTGGCATAACACTTACGCACTGAGATCTATAGTCATAAGGAGTGCCTACAATTGTAATTCCTCGGCAATAATTAGAGCCACAAGGATGGTTTAAACTTGTAGTGCGTGAGCAACAATGAAATCAATAAAGAGAGCTAGCATTAATGGAGTAAGGACCTAAAGAGGATAGTAAAGATCCTAAAGTAACAGTGCTCCAAAGAGGGATCGACGTTATGGATGTTGCTTACAAATAAGAAATTGAGGATTACGTAAAGATTATGATAACTACCATAAGGTCATCCCTAGGAGACTTAGTTACTATGATCTTTGTGGACGATGTCATTGCCGTATATGTAATAATCCCTTATGTACCACCATTAGATCCCTCATCCTAGGACTAACATATTTAATCTTTTATATTATCTATTCTATTTTGGCTTTTATTTTGTCAAATTTCTTAGTTGTGTTGGACACAATCTTAATGAAAAAACTATTTCATCAAAAATTTGATAAGACTTGGACATGTCTCTTATGATATATCAGGAAGTATCGATCCTTTACTTTATTTCTCCCCCATATTAGTCCTTTTCATTTCCTTTACATGACATATACAATTAGGAAAACTAAGTATGGGGAGAAACTTCTTTCATTTTGTAATACATATTATTATTAATTTTATTACAAATATCTTAATAGGGAGAAACTTCTGCGAAATTCTTTAATTTTAAAGGATATCAATTGAGATAATTCCAACTATAAGTTTAATTGCCATTGTGATTTGAAGTGTTAGGTAATGAGCCATGAGTTTAAGTGACTACATTGAATTCAATTTGCTTCACAAATTTGGAGAATGGATATTTGATTTAAATAATGATATTAATTCAAATTTTATATATATTGATTAAATATGATTTCTTTTAAGCATTTTCATTATCCCATATAAAAAGTAATGAGGAAAAGTGAGAATAAGTAAGCATTAAATAATTTCACTATAATAGCTTCCGTAATAATAAAACATTCAAGTCTAAGGAGTGGTACTCGTAGCAATTTGAAACAATGACCTAATTGATCAATAAATAATTCATGAAAATGTGTTCACTTTCATGCAAAAAGATTAAGTGACTTTTTTAACATTCTTCTGAAGTCTTTTATGTTATTTAAGTATGATTTTTTCTTTAATTGAATAATTGGTAAAAATATGTTCAATAGTTGAAATATTTTTCTCATACATGTTCAATTTATCCATGATGCTAAATTTTGTGAATTAATTTGAAGTTTGAAGAATTATAAAATGAATAGAGTTAGTTTATGAATTTATAGAAGTAGTTAGTTTCCTAACAATTTGATGATCTCTATAATTGAATGAGTGGTATAAAATCTAGAGTTATATGTTTGATTTATTTAATACTTTTGTAAAATTGCCTCTTATTTAAGTTAGAATAATTAAATTAATTTTATTGAGAACAAGCAATTGATTAGGTGTAGGGAATTTTATCTATGTTAAATAAATTATTTTTAGCATAATTTTGAGAAAATTATTCATGTGTTTTAGGTATGTTCATAGGGATTTGGTGCTAAAAATTATTCATATTTTATTCTAGGTCTTATTTCAAACTCTCAAATGAAAAGGAATGAATTTGGAGAAGATTTAAGTTAATTTGGAGCTATTTTAGTAGATTTGAACAAAGGACTCAGAAGTGGCAGCAACATAGGCAACATAGTAACATTTTTTTAAGACACCAACATGCCCCCATGATTGGAGCATGTTCAAAGTAGGGGCATTTTGTTTCTTTAAGTCAATGCATTATGCCCCTATGTCCATTCTATATTTACCAAGTAGTCGTGTCATAAACCCATGTTCATTTTAGTATTGGTGGTGAATTGTTATATAAAAATTATATAAGGCAACAGAAACCAATATGGTCCTATGTTAGTGTCATGCTAGTTAAAAAAATCAAAGTTTTGCATGCTTTAAAGAGATGTAGCTAAAAAATGGAGCTTTTTTTAGCAGAGGAGTTCTAAAGAAAAGAATTCATTAGAAGCCAATTAAAACATCTAAACATTAAAAGAAAGGTAATGTTGGCAGAAGAAACAATAAAGTCATCAAGATTTAATAAGAACTTAAAGATTGAAGAAATATGAGTTTTTTTTAACCTTTTGTTCTTCTTTTTTGTGGTTTTTTGTTATTTTACTATAAATTAGTTAGGATATAACTCTTGGTGGAATGGACCTTAGGATTTGATGTATTAAATTTATGCTTTGATTTAATGAAATTTGTAGTTTTTAAATATTTTGTTACGCTTTTATATTGTGTTGGATTGAAGGAATAAGAGATAAAGATTTAATAATCAGATTCATACATTAAGATCAAGATTGAATTTTGTATGTTTAGATCATAACATAAGTTGAATAGTTTACTCGAAAGAGAACCAAATGATCTTTTTGGGTTAAGGTGAAACCTATTATGAGAATTTAGAAAGTGAATTAGTACATTCTTAAGATGTTTTAATTAGAAATAGATTTTGATCAATTTAATTTAAGAATAAGAACTTTATCTCTCTAGAGAGAATATACTCAAAAACTTATAAATTCTTATAAGTCTAAGAAATTGTAGTTATTTCATTAAGTTAGAGTGAAGTTAAAGCATAAAAAATTTCTAAAGAAAATAGTACCTAGGCTAGTTTATTCATCAGTTGATTTAATCTTGATAATTTCTTTAATTATGTACTTTATAATAGTTTGTTTATTTTCTTTGAATTAATCAATTGTTTTATTATGTTATAAAATAGAAGGATACTCATTACTAATAGTCACGGTTTATATAAGATTGATACTTCTCAACTGGTCTACTATAGAAGATATATACACTTACTTATGTGATTTCTTTAAAGTAGACTTTGGTTTATGATCAACAGTTAAGAGATTTTGAATCTCTGAGATAACTAGCATGTTGATTGCTAAGTCAACATATCTATTCTTGAAAATGTTTTCATAGTTCTTTTCATCTAAAATTCTAACCTCCAAGAATAAATTCTTTTTTATGCCCTCTGAAGAAAGATTCTTACCACACTTAATTAAAACATGTGTCTAGGAAAATAAAAAACCATTGGACTAGATTCTTACCACACATAACTAAAACATATGTCTAAGAAAATGAAAAACCATTAGACTTATCTGTCTTATTGAGTATAATATTTGGTTGTCTCTTTGTAAGCTTGAAATACTATTCGCTACTATCCTTTAAAGAAATTAAGACAAATTTCCCTTTTTTAACTTAAGTCCTTTTAGGAGGCTTTCCCACTCATATTCCCATGCTAGGTCATCACTAAGTGATAGCTAGTTGATTTGATTGTCTAAAAATTCTCAAATGTAAAATAAAGTAGAGAAATAAAAAACACGTATAAAAAATATTGGATTATTTATAAGGAAGAGAAATAAAAAACACGTATAAAAAATATTAGATTATTTATAAGGAAGGTGAGCATACCTCAAGACATCCATTAATGGTATGGGATAAAATTAATTAAACAATATAACTTCAATCGCACAACCATCTTAAGTTTTCTTGCCTAATTGTAGACCTTTAGGGCCACCATATACATAAATTTGCTATTACAATTGTAAAATGAAGCAAAAGGACAGAACTCCAAGTAGACTTGTTATGAAATTACTTTTACAGAATTAAAGATTCATAAAAGTTCACAAAGCATTATTAAAAATGGATAATAAATTATCATGTTTCAATCCTTAGTAGATTTTTTTCATTTCATTTTTTAATCTTTTAAAATTTTCATTTATGTTTCCAAACTTTTAGTAACCATAGAACTCAATTTGAAAATTTATCTCTATTAACATTTTAATGATGTGGCAACTGGAGCAATAAAGATTAACACTTAGAGTTACTAAGTGTGATATTTTTCCACACATAATTTTCAAGTATTAGACAAATGACTGTTGGGTTTCGATTATGGATCACATGCATCACATATTGGAAAATACGCAGCGAAAAATAAAACAAAACCCAAAAAATAGAAAATCAAAGCCATTAGATATGGTAAAAAAATATGAACTTAAGATGTATACCTTACAAATTCCTTCATTCTTCATTGTCTTCACATCTTTGGGTGTCGTAAACCATAACAAAAAAAGAAGGACATTTTTAATGATATTCACATTAAGAGAAAATTCTAAAACCTCTTAGTACGAATGGTTAGAACACACACAAAGTGCAAGTTTTGAGGTATGTTCCTGAGAGAATAGTTTTGAGAGTAAATGTGTGTAAGATGAACTCTTCACATTTCTCATTAATTATCTTATAATATTATGCACCAAAATGAGTGAGCTTTTGCCAAATTTTGGCCTCCTTTAATCACCAACATGAATGGAGGAATAATGGGAATTAAATGGCCATGAATGCCACTTAATTTGTGATATATATTTAATTGTTGATATATTTGATCATTTATACCTAGTGATTAATGACATGAAAATGTTTAAGATACTCACTTTAATTTATATATAATTTTAGGTACAATTTGGAAGCAAATAAATTAAAATGAGTTAAAAGTACTGCATTTGGGTAATATTCTGAAGATCAATTTTTACTTGTCTTCATAGAGCAAGAAGAAGAAAATTAAAAGACAAGAAAAATGGAACACAAAAAAGAAGAAAAATTTTAATGCAATCACCTGAAATAAAAAAAGAGATAAAAGCGGCAACGTATAAAGCCAAAATGTCGCACATAAGGGAGGAATAAAAAGGAGCAAGATGTTGTGACATGGCAGCACAACACACCATGAGCAGCAATGAAACGATGCGCACAGAAAGCAAACATTGCGCACAACTGTGTGCAGAGATGTGGGGCGTTTATTCAAAATGCAACGTCCCATAGCACAGAGGAGGGCCGCATAAGGTTTTACGGAGCTAGCAATGTTAAATTTTCTAATCGACGCTACAGTGCCGCAGCAGCGGGCGTGGACGTAGGTGTAGACGCTAGAGGGGACTTAAAAATCAAGCAACATTTAATTTTCAAATAAGTGCTACAGGAATCAACTACAGTAGAGGGGAAAACACAGTGAATAGCTAGGTGGGTCGGTATTTAACACATTTTTCTACGTTGAATGCAAACGAGGAGAGTGAGCTAGTATAAAAGAGGAGCACACACTGAACAGAAACAAAGAAGCTTGAGACAGTGAGGTAAAATAAAGGGTTTTTGGCTAGGGATTGGAATGAGAGCTGAAGCATTTTTTTGAGAAAGACCCATAAAGGACTAGATATCCCGACACTGATTCAGAGGTGACATCAATGCCGATGACCCAGGTTAAGTATTTTTTTAATTGTTTTGTTGTTTGTTTATGTAATTAGAAATTGATTGTGTTATCCTAGGCGTATTGACTTGGGTTTTGTGTATGGATAATCGGATTTTCATTATTATTCAATTATTTGTGTATAAACCCATTGGGTATTGTGAGATGATTTAGGTTTTCATTATTATTCATTAATTGCAAACCCATTGCTAGAATTTCGATATAATCCATAATTATTATGTCCAAATTCATGCGTAGCAATTAATGATACATAATCATTAGGGATAACATAACCTAGGTTAAATGACGCATCATATGTAGTTGTTGCCTTGATTAATCAATTTTCCTAGTTTGTAATGCTACTGCCTAATTAAATCTAGAGATTGTATCCTAGGTTGTTCAGTGGTTAGGCTTAATTAATGAGCGTATCTTGATTAAACAAAACCTAAAGGAAAACTCGGGTTAATTAGTAACCCATGATTAATAGTTGCTAGGAGAGGTTAAAGAACAACAAATCAATAAAATATGCATAATTAGGGTGTAGGCCGAGATTGAACCAAAGAACTAGGTCCCTACCAAATTCCCCATTTTTATCATTTTGAGCAATGTTTTCTTTAATTTGTTTTTATTAGTTAGTTTCATTTTATTTTCTTCTTAAAAAAAAACCCCGTTAAACCTAAACACCGATTAATTTCATTTCATAAACTTTACACACACTTTATGTGCGGTCGACCTTGACTCACCAATGCTATAGTAGTAGGTCTAGTTATTTTATTTTGACTAGCGTTATCATGTGCGGTCAAATTTTAGCATCGTTGCTGGGGAGTGCGATGTTTTAGTTTTTCTATGATTTAATTGCTATTTAGTATATATTTGTTCATAATTAATTTCTTTTCTGTTATTTTGTGACATTTTCATTTTTTACTTCGTGTAAAAAAAATTCGATATGGACGGAAGTAATTTGTTTTATAACTCATATTCTCAATCCTACAACAATGTTTGGACAGATCAACCTAACTTTTGTTATGGATAGGATAATCATCATAATTACTTTCATGATAGTTTACAGGTGGCACGATAATTCTCATACAGACCAAAAGCTTCCTATCACAACTTCGATCCATCTCTGGAAGAGTTGAATAATATCGTGAAAAAATTACTGGAGAATACTCTACAATTCAAGAATGATGGAGGACAATTTCCAAAAAATACATGGTCTAGTGCCCAAGATTTGGAGAGTCAACACGATTCAGGTGCATCTTTAAAAGAACTTGTTAAGAATCTAGCTGCTAACATTTTGCAATTTCAACAGGATACATAGCAGCAGTTGCAAGAATTCCAACAAGAGATAAAAGCAAGGCAATAGAGGATGGAACACCTAATGAATTAAATAGTAATAAGGCTTAATTGCCTAGAATCACAAAGAGAAGAGGAGCAGTCGTATCAACCCGAGGTGTACCCAATGGAAATTTGTTCGGAAACTTTACAAAGTGATGAGAAGCTTGAGAATTTTGAAGTAAACCCTCAACAAATTGCTTGTGGTGAAGAAGTTGAGAAGGAGCTCGAAGCTGAAAAGGACTCATATTTTAGCTCAGAGGTTAGTACTGAGTCCATGATTATTTTTGAAACTAGCTCTTTACCATTACATAACAGATTGGAGGAATTGAATGATGAAGAAAAAGGTGAAGAGACATTTAAAATATTTTCGGAGTGGATGGACTCAGTCAAGATCAAGAATCTGAGGATAAGGAAGACGCTAAATAAGAATGATGACCAGCTAAGGCCCTATCCAAAACATCTTTACGTGGAAGTGGCGCTAACTGTAATACCTAAAGATCACAATTTGTCACGTGAGGAGAAAAAAGAATCGAGCTATGACCATAAAAAAGGCGCTTTTTGGGAGACAACCCAAGGGAAGTAAATTTCTTTTCCTTTACATTTTTGCATTACTTTTTATATGCATGTGTGTTTTTGAATTTGTTTGTTTTACTTGTTTTTAAGTTTTCAATCAAAATGATAGAAAAAATAAAACAAATGAAACAAATATTTTCTCATTTTTATTGCTTCTAGGATTATATACTCATGATTAGAGTGTTGATTGACTAGAGAATTTCATAGCAATTCTAGCATGTATTTTTACTTTTGTGATTGGTCGATATCATTATCTTTAGAAGAGTAGTGACTAATGGTGGACAAAACTGGTGAGATTTTGAGCCTTATTTGACTGACACATCCATATCAGTCTCATTGCCTTTTGATAGTGTGTGACTTTCATGACATGTATATCCTAATTTTTCTTTGAATATCTATTCGAGACCATATTTTTATCACATGCATTAACATGAAAATGATTAGGCATTTTCTGTTTCATAAGCTACATTAGCCAAATAAACTGCCCTATTTACATGGTTTTTCCCTTGTTAATCCCCTTTGAGCTTTACACCTTTCCTTTTTGTATAAACCACATTTATGCTTTTAAACTTAACCAAATGTCCTGCCTAAGCCATAAAGCTAGTGGAACATTTATAATTGTTGGGTTTGTGGATGTACAAAATTCTAAGTATGGGGGTGTACATATGTGAGGATTGGTTATAATATCGGGATGTTGTTTCATATCTTATCATTGAAATTCCCATGTTAATGTAGTTTCTTAATGTAAAAAAGAAAGAAAGAAAGGGAAAGAAAGAAAAGAGAAAAGCACAAGAAAAGAAAAGAAAATGAAAGAAAATGAAAAAATGAAAGAAAATGAAAAAATTTTTGTTTAAATAAATTTATCAAGGAGGAAGTGCATATGAGTTTGCAAAGTTATTCATGATTAATGCATTTTCCTAGAGTTTTAATGAATGTGTTATTTGAGTATGTTGAATATGAGGTGGATGTTGGCTTAGAATGTTCACTCTTGTGGTTTCAATATATTGTTGGCATAAATTGTACGAGTGATTCCTTCGGAACGGTATATGCTTCATGTGGTTTGTGTGAGAGAGATGAAATGAGTTGTGAAATATAAGTGTTGCATTCGTCATAGCTAACGGTATCCAGTTTTGTATGAGTGTGAACTTGTGCACTTGATGTCATATTGAGTGTTGCATTTGTTTCACTAGCTTTAATGACTTTCATGCTACTTGACCCAAATATATCTCACCTTACCTTTGCTCACCCGCATTACAACCCTAAAAAGTCCTTTAATTCATGATTTTGTATGCGAACATTAGTGGTGGAGAAATGAAATAATATGCAAAGTTATGGATTGTCATGATCATGAATGGTGTTAAGTGTACCCGTTGATATATTTTAGTTAAACACATTTTCTGAGTCTACCATTAGATTGCTCAGTTTTTGAAGATGATGAATATTGATTAATCATGAGTAAAAGCTTGGAACGTTAAATTCTTGCTAGGATTTTTGGACGTCATTATCTTTGTTTATGATTATGTATTCTTGGAAAATATGGGAAATGAGTAAATGTTATTTTTGGCTATGAGCTTAATTTTGATGTTTTACCCAAGGACGGTCAAAAGTTCAGCGTGGGGGAAATTGACATGTGCTTAACCGATTGTTTTATTATTTCATAACGCTTAGTGATTAATGATATAAAATTACTTAAGATACTTATTTTGACTCGTATGTGATTGTAGGCACAATTCGGAAGCAAAGAAGTTAGAGTGAGTTGAAAGCATGATTTTGGGGGCATTTTTTTAATATTAATTTTCACTCGTCTTCATGGAACAAGAAGAAAATTAAGACAAGAAAAAAAAGAAAACACAAACAAGAAAATTCCAAGTTGCTCACGGCAAAGAAGCAGAAAAATTGTGCATGGAATACATGCAATTTACGTTAATTAATGGAAGCACAGTAGGAGAAGAAAAGAAGAACAAAAGACAAGGGAAGCTACAACAATACAATAGCGTGTGGGCAGAAGGAGGACGAAAACGATATTAGCGTAGATGTGAAGCAACAGCACTTCAAGACCGAAATGACAACAACATGGAAAGAAAACGACGTTTGCATTTAACACAAATGTCCTGCATTTCACGCAAACATCCTGTAGAAATGCAGAGATTTCTGTCAATTTTTCTGTAGGGTTTTAAAAGAAGGTGAATAGTAGCATGGCCACAAGGTTTAATTCATCACATCAATAGCACAGTGAGGAGAGAACAGTAGGGTGATAGAAATAGAGAGTATGGAGGCACAATGAAGAGAGCACCTAGGGGTCTTCAGTAAGGTTATTAATGGGGGCTGAAGCATTTTCCCGAGAGAGACGCATAGAAGGCTAGACATCCAAATGTAAGTTTGGAGGTGACATCAACGTCAACAACCCGGTTAAATGTATTTCATAATTGTGTTGTTTTTTCTCTCCTATTGAATTAATTGTGTTATCCTAAACGTAGGGATTTAGGTTATGAATGGATAATAGAATTTTTGTTATTGTTCGGTTATTTGTGTTTGAACTCATTGGGTATTGTGAAAAGATTATTTTAGTGCATTCATTGAATCGTTTATTTACAAATCCATTGCTAGAATTTCAATATAATTTGTAATTGTTATGTTGAAAATCATATTTAGCGACTAATGATTCGTAATCATTAGGGATAACATGACCTAGGTTAAATGATGCATCGTATGTGGTTGTTGCCTTGATTAATCGATTTTCCTAATTCACAATGTTACTGCCTAATTAAATCTACAGATCGTATCCTAGGTTATTCGATGGTTAGGTTTAACTAACGATTGTATCTTGATTAAACAAAACTTAAGGAAAAAGTCAGGTTAATTATTAACCCATGATTAATAGTTGCTAGGAGATTTGAGAACAACAAATCAATGAAATATGCTTAATTAGAGTGTAGACCGAGAGTGAACCAAAAAATTAGGTCACTACTGAATTTCCCACTTTTATCATTTTTTGCATGTTTTTTTAATTTATTTTCATTATGTTACATTTATTTTATTTTCTTATTTCAAAAACCAAACCGATAGACTCACCATTGCTAAAGTAGTAGTTTAGTTATTTTATTTTGACTAGCGTTACGACGTGCTGTCACTTAACCTAGTAGGTGTACATCTAATGGTCTACTGGCTCATCTCATCATAATCTCTCATCATTAGAAACATGATTAAATGTATAAATATCGGCACAAGGCACCTCAATTTCTCAATGTTCACCCTAGCACTACTACAGTACCTAACCATCAACACAGGATATCCCAGTACCACTCTAGTACCTAGTCATCGGCATAGGACATCTCCGGGACTCAGGATGCCTCGGTATCTGCTCCATGAATGGATACCTAGCCATCACTCACTCATATCAACTCAACCTATCTATTTAAAACCATCAAATATAGCCTATCATAAGCAAGCCTCCGATTCTCGATTTTCACTAATTATTCATAACTTATTATCCATTAGTTTCTATTTAATTAACACACTTCCCATTAACTTAACAAGCTATACACCTCAGAAAACGTAACAAAATATAACAATGAAACACCTTAAACTACATTAATTATTTGATAATTAAAGTAAATATAATTCATGTATGTAATTATTAATAATTAATTAAATTAATGACTAATTCAAGATATAATTTATTAAGAACAAACCGGTGCTTAATTTTAAAAGTAAAGTTCAAGGTTATCCTTACCTCGATTTCAGACTCAATTAATTGACAGTCCAAATTACCTCTTAATCAAATCTTCGAACCTAAAATTTACAAAATTGTATTAGACAATTTACGAAAAATTTCTAACCCAATTACACTTAATAATCCAACGTTATTCTCTCTTCCAATTTATTCTTAATTATAAAAATAATATTCTTACTAACCTAACCCCTATAATTACTAAAATACCTATAACTAATTAAAAGTCTCAGTTTACCCTCATTCATTTCAATTAATACCAAAAATGTCCTTGCAACTAAATTTCATATTTACCCTTTACTTTTCTACATTCCCTATTCTGCTCCTATATGCAACTTAAATTTTCAAAAGATGTCATTGCCTTCACCCTCCCCTCTTCTTCTTTCTATTCTTTTATCAATTTTTCAACCACATTTTCTCCATTTTTATCCTTTCATGCAACTCCAAATTATTGTCTCAATCAACCACAACATGCAATCCAACTATAAACTAGTGTAAGATAATCAAAAATCAAAAATACAATGACATAATAGTTGCTAGAACTTTTACCTAAGTGTAAGGCACTATAAAGTTATCAACCTGCACAACTCCTTCCAATTTCTGCAAAACGAACAAAATAAAGAAACTTATGAGGAAAGAGTTACATGCAGATGAAAGAGTCTTTCTAGACAGCCGAAAATTTGAGAGAAAAGTGAAGGTGATTTTCATGTGTTATACTAATTTTCAGATTCTAGTTTTGTTTATACATGTTTAAAGGTTTGTGGATTGGGTTGAGCAGTCGGTCAATTTATGTTAATGGATCTGGTTTTGTTTATACATGTTTAAAGGTTTGTGGATTGGGTTGAGCAGTCGGTCAATTTATGTTAATGGACAGGCTTTACACAATCAACTAATGTTTATTAAAGAAAAACAGTCCGGTGCAAAACAATCGAAGGGTTGAAGAGAAAAATGGCAGCAATAGTAGCAGTAACTAATTCTTAAATTCAAATGAGTTAGGGTTTATTATTTCATAATTTTTTTGTTTTACTTAATATTAATTAATTAATTACACTTAAAATGACAGGTAAAATGGATGAAAGGTTTGAAAAAATGAAAGTTTAAATATTTAATTACTACTTTTAAAATTCAAGTTATAATTAAAATTAGGTAAAAATTAGAAATTTTTTATATAATTAAAACTCCATTAAGGTTCAAAGTATAATGAGTACCGTTGTAATATCAAAAATTAATGTAAAAATAAAAATATCTATTTTATATAAAATATTAAGATGCAAATCTCAGTTTGAGTAGATATAAATGAATTAAGAAAGTTTTCAAGAACGAAATGTCTAAAGACAAATATGTGAAATTTACGTTTCAGTTCACCAAAATCCTTACATGTCATAGATTACTGTCTTTAAGTTAAAATGACCTCCCGTAACAGTCAATTGCCGCCGGCATTGTGCATGTTAATTCAGGTCTGTCGACTAATTCGCTTGATGGCCGAAAAACAGCAATTCAGCATCCACAAAAGGTCTTCTAGCCCTAACTTATAGTCCAGCAATGAATTTCTAGTCTACTTAACTAATTAACACCTCAGCTTAACCCAGGTGTAGCCTCTGGGAACAACGGTTTTCTGATAGACCTTTGAATTCAGTAAGAATCAATATTTGGGCTGTATTTGAATAGGCATAATTAAAAAAGTATGCAATGAAATAGTTCGAGTTTATGGACAGTGTAATAGGAACTAAATGTACATGATTTACATTCGCTACTGCCCATGGATGGTGCAATTACTCGAGTTTTCAGGAATCACATATCAAGTTGGTTGGCTCGCATATAACGTACATCGGTAACTCATATTTTGCACCTGCCAATTACGAAGGTCCGCAAATGATTAGAAAATAGGGAATGAACGAAGATTATCCATAACCTCTTATACATAAGATGATAACCAAAGTTATAAGCCAAAATGTAAATTTGAGTCACAGTAACTCCTGGTTTTCTAGGGAAAATACTGTCTCACAAGCTCCATCATTTTCTATAGAATATTGGGCTTAAGCGGAAAACTTCCCCTAACAAACAATTGAAAAGGATTCTTTACCTCTCTCATCGTAGCATACTGTCAAATCAGCGTTCTGAACAATTACACCCGCGCTGTCTACGATGGCTTGAGCAAGGGCTAGGTCAGCTTCAGCAGCAGCTCGAAGTGCATCCCAAATCTCTAATATCCAAAAAGATCATACTTGTATTAAGGATTTTCATATGAAATTTTCCACCATATTATCATTCAAATATTTTGTTCACAACTTTATGCCATTATTAGGATACAAATCACTTTATTGCTTTCACCACAAGGTTTGTATCTGTACCGCAAAACCGTTACTTGTATTTCCAGAAGTTATACAAATTTACATAAACAAAACTATTTAATAAAGAAATACAGTCTGTTACAGTCCCGTGATTGAGATTGAGTGACAGGGAGATGAACTACGAAATCCTCCTGTAGATTCTGAGAGAGGGATTGGTTACATGGTTTTCTGCCTTTATGACCTATGTTGAATGATAAGGATGGGATCGTTGGAAAGGGAGAACCCAAAGATCTCGTGAATTGAAACAGGGATAAAATTGTTCATTGCCTTCCATTCTCCATCATACAGTGATTTAAGGAAAAGGATCGTAACTAGTTCCTACAAACTAGGAACCCACTACTCTACGATTACATGATCTGAACTAAAAGATAATTAAACCATTATCCATTTGACCACAACTTGACTCCTAACACAATTAAAATTGAAATAGCAATTAACAACTACGTAGACAAGTGACAATTGCACCACTGGAAGGCAAGACGTAACAACCAACACCAAGTTCTCGCGTTATGCTTCCATGCTGCCATGTTTGCAATAAACCAGCCCTTTGAAAGTGGGATCTTCATTTCTGCACATAACATCACCGCCCCTATGAAAATCGCACTTGTCCTCAAGCGCAAATGAAGGAAAACAAGACTTGAGGGTTGCAACATCTTCCTAAGAAGCTTCCAAAGGGGACAAGCCTGCCCAGTGCACTAACACCTGGGGCTGATTTTTAAACAAACAGTCATCAAGAATAGCCTGGGAAAGGAATGAATCTCACCCTTTGATAGAGTCGGTAAAGAGGGCTCAATAGGAACTGAGCTTCCATGGAAAGGCATGAGACAGGGGACATGAAATACTGGGTGCAATTTGGAAGTGGAAGGTAGATCGAGCTAATATGCCATAGCACCAATTTGAGCAAGAATACGAAAGCGGGTATAATAGTGAGGAGAGACCTTAGAATACCTCTTTGCAGCGAGAGTAAGCTGGCAGTGAGGATGTAATTAAGGAGGACCAAATCATCTGGTTGGAATTTAACTTCCTGATGTTTGGCATCATAAATAGCCTTCATGGAGTTATGAGCTTGCAGCAAGCAGTCTCGGAGATCCTTTAAAACCAAATCCCGTGCCCTTAATTCCTAGTCAACAGCCTCTAATTTCGCAATCACAAGACAATAAGAAAGCATGGTGGGTGGTGGCCACCCATAAACAACTTCAATGGGTGTGGCTCCTAGTGATGAGTGAAAGCTTGTCTTGTTAACAGTATTCCACCCAAGGTACCCATTGGACCCAACGACAAGGACGATCATTAGTAAAACAGCAAAGGTAAATTTCAATTGTGTGGTTCACGATCTCAGTTTGACCGTCACTTTGAGGAAGGTGGCCAGAACTGAATGCTAATTTGGTGCTGCTGAGTTGAAACAATTTCGTCCAAAAAGAGCTGGTAAAAGTAACATCCCTAATTCAGGCAATCCATGAAGCTTGAAAATATGATCATAAAACAAACAGGCCACACTCATAACAATATATGGTGGGAAAGAGGAAGGAGATGGGCATATTTGGAGAAGCGATCCACGAGAACCAATAAGACATTTTTGCCCTGCGACATCAGAAGGCCCTCAACAAAATCCATTGAGATATCGGACCAAACTTGTAAGGGAACCAGAAGAGGTTGGAGAAGCCTTGCTAGTTGCAAGGGATACAATTTATTTTGTTAGCAAGTGGGACACTACTGCTCAAATGCACGAACTGATACCTTCATACCCTTCCAATAGAAGTCTTGGGCGATGCGATGAAGGGTTTTGTGATACCCTTCATGACTGTTGCATGCCCAGTAGCTAAAATAGATGCGACCAGTGGAGAATCTTGCAACAAGTAAACCCGCTTCTTATAAAAAATCAGTCCATCACTACCCAATAGCTTCATCCTGGCAAATTCTGTATGAGTTGCTGCAATTGTTCTAACTGTTGTATTTCACTCCGAATAGAATCAAAAAAATGCAAGTGCAGCCTGGAAATCACAGCAAGATGAGATTGATCTTCTAACTAGCGTGAGAGGGCATCTACCGCCTTATTGTACTTGTCAGCACGATACTCAAATGTGAAATCAAACCCCAACAATTTACTCAACCAATGCTGCTGTGGGGAAGTGAGAATGTGCTGGTCTAGCAGAAATTTGAGGATGTAGAGGTCAGTCCGAATCAAAAAATGTCATCCCCACAAATATGCTGGAATGATGTACTACCTTGACCAACCCAATCAACTCCTCATAAGTTGGAACACCCTTGTATCAAGAAGGAAGTTGATGGCTTGTTGAAGAACTGCACCCATGCCTATATCCGAAGCGTCACACTCTAGCACAAACAATTTGTTGAAATCAGGAGGCTCTAAGACAAGGGTGTTAACCATGGCGGCCTCCTTCAACTGTTCAAAGGATTTGGAGGTTGCATTCATCCATTGAAATGAGTTTTTTTTGCAACATGTTGTCAAGGGTGCTACGATGGACCCATAATATTGTACAAATTTTTCGTAGTATCCTATAAGCCCCAAGAATCCACGCAACCATTTTACAATGCTGCGCCATTCAAGCATGGCCGCAATTTTACTCTGATCCACCGCTACTCCTTTCTCTGAAATGATGTGTCTAAGATAAGACACCTATGTCTGGGCAATAAGACACCTGGACTTCTTGAGGTACAACTGATGAGTTCTCAAGAGCTCAAAAGTTGTCCGCAAATGAAGAGGATGTTCTTCCCATGATTTACTGTACACAAGGATGTCATCAAAAAATACTAGAATAAACTTGCATAAATGGAGCTAAAATACCTCATTCGTCAAGGCTTGGAAAGTGCTCGGAGCATTAGTGAGACCAAACAGCAATGACCAAAAACTCGAAATGCCCATGGTGGGTTTAGAATGCAATTTTCTCCACGTCTGTTAGGCACATTCGAATTTGGTGATATCTTGAATGCAATTCAAGTTTGGTGAAAAACTATGCTCCGTGCAACTATTCCAATAGCTCATCAATCACCAGAATGGGGAATTTATCTTTGACTGTCTTTAAGTTTAAGGCCCTGTAATCTACACAGAATCTCCAAGTTTTATCAGCCTTAGCAACAACAAGAATAGGGGAAGAATAAGGGACTGACTGGGCCTTTTAATGTCGCACTCCAACATTTCTTGGCACTGCTTCTCAATTTCATCTTTCTGAGCATAGGGGTATCGGTAAGGGTGAACGATCACTGGACCGCTTCCTGGCTCCAGCATAATGCAGCAGTCGCAACTAGAGCCAGTGGAAGGCGCTTGGGCTCTTGAAATACGGAATCAAATTCCTCTAGGAGTCTTTGCAAATCGGAATCCATATAAGACTTCAATTCAATGGTTTGACTCATGGGTGTGTGATTAGGAGTATCTATTCCCTGTAATTCCAATACTCTTCCATTTTCTATAAACGTCATCGTTTTGTCCCTAAAATTCCATAAAATCAGCCCTGAGGACTAAAGCAAATTGACTCCCATCACAAGATGATACTGCTGCTTGAACTCCTCCCAAGAGATTCTAGGTCGGTCCCCGTCCAACTTAAGGAACCACACCAAAGCATCATCGTCCAAATGGTAAGACATGATTTCAATTTTATCATCTTCAGGCGTGCACTAGTGCCTAAAGTAATCACAGTGACTTATTCACACTAACGAGTCATTCTTTTCGTCATAAATAGGAAATTCTAAGTGAGCATAGCGTGGTTGTTATGGTCAACCCTCAATTTGGTTATGTCAATAAACTACAAAGAATGTTTGGTAGAGAGACTGCTTTCATTAACACTATACAATAGGGGTTATTCCCCTT
>JAOQMP010000004.1:11521661-11531703 GCA_027563575.1 Erythroxylum pedicellare
TATATATATATATAATATGTATATATACACATATATACTTGAAATTATAGAGAAATTTCAAACTTTACTAATTTCATTGTCTTTTAAGGTAGAATGTTGTTATTGGCTAGGAATTGAATTTCTAGCATCAATTGAATGGTCTGGTTGAAGTTATACATTCCTACATTCTACAATTTTTACAGTTGCGACCTTCTTTCCTTTATTTCTACCAAGTGCCATTACGTTAGATATCTATAAAAAAAAACAAAAGATGTAATTTAGTGAAGAAAGCATATAAAAACATCAACTAGATAAGAACTCTCCCTAGTATCATCTTAGATGTCATTATTTAATTAAATTAAAATAGATATATTAATTTGGACCAATAGGATCTCTTAGACATTAAAACAACACTCTCTTGAACTATAACCACCTACTCTCCAATTGCTAAGTCACATCACTAGCAAGTTAACATCCTTTTAAATGTATTAATATATGTACCATCCCATTAAAGGTTTCACCCTAACATTAGAACGATCATATAGTTCTCTCTCAACCACTATTACCTAAGTTATGGTTCACTTCTAAGGAGACTCTCTCAATACATCTACATATCAGTTTAGATTAAATTTGGTTGTTAGCATAACTAAATTATGCATTAAGTTCAATTAAAGATAATTCAAAGAAATATATCCCATTTATAAATCAAAATAAATCAATCTATACAAAAATAATAATAGGGTTCTATCCTATCTAGACATATGAAATAATCATTCACTTGTCATATTTAAACCAATATACATAATAAATCAATCAATCAATCAAAAATAAAATATTTATATAATTAATCTTAACAGTTTGATATTTGATATGTGTTATTAGGACGATTTCAATATTTTTTCTTTAAAAACAATTAATCTCTGATCATCTAGGGCATTACTTTCCTCTTATCACCTCACCTTAATTTTAGAATGAAAGAATATAAAGAGCATTATAAAATTAAGGTTTCCTATGTCTTAAGTACATATTATTTACCTATAATATGTTTTGGACCATGTTCATAGTTCTGATCATGGATCTCTCAGCAACTCACTAAACTTAATACAAGTCTAATAACTATTTATAGTTGGTTGAATCACCTAAATTAGAGTTTAGATAAGAAAGTTGACCAATTTACGAAGTAGCGTAGAAGTTGTCTTAAAAATTCTTTTAGATAGGATCATGGACTCTAATACATATGTGTTTCTAAACTATGGATCTCTCTAGTCCCTCTGGGGATAGGATGTTGGTTTTGACACAGTATGCTCTAGACTATAGATCTTCCTATTTCTTTTATTAGTTTTATACATTTTCTGGCAAGACATGGTTTTGGCCATATTACTCAATGAATTTTCTTTATCATCACATGGTCTCTCCCCAAACCATGTTCTAGGCTATATCTTCTTCTTCTTCTAATCATTGATGCACACGGACTAGTAAACAGGTGTTTACTAGGTCATTTTCAACTAAGAATTGTAATTTTCTATGTTTTAGAATTCAATTCTCTTTTATTCTTGATAAATATCATCATAAAGTAACCTCTTTAATAATTACCTAGAACATGATATAAATCAATTAGACCATTGTAATTTATATGGGAAACATAAAAAGTAAATGGTAAAATATGGATATATTTTATGCTCACTAATGGTCGTCACTTTTGCTTCCTAGGTCTTTGAAAGAGATCTAAGCAATTTTCTAACCAACTTATTTTTATTATTTCATTTGAAGCAATTCATATTAATGTATGAGCATGCTCACTTTTCTCTCCTTGAATTAGTTAATTTCCTCTTATGTCACTTTTAATGTATTCCAAATTTCATATGCCATCGCATATATAGATATTTTATTAAATTCATTCCTTCACAATTGACAAAATAGAATATGAGTGGTTTTGTTATTTAAGGAAATATGTTTCATGTTATTGAGAACCCATTCTTCCTTTTTTTTTAAGAACTTTCATATCATCTAAATTTTTGTAGGGGTAATGAACAGGTCGATCTTCTATAATTCAATGTCTTCAATTATTAAAAAGAACTTTATTCTTGTTTTTTAATCTAAATAAGCATTTATATTAAACCATAAAGCTCTACTAACGTTTTGACTCTCTTGACCACACAATGCAATAAAGTCTCTATCATACTCACACACATGAGCATAATAAAACTCTTACAAAAGCCTCCTAAGACCCCTTTTAGTGCTAAGGATCTTTCTCAAAATTTTATTGCGATCTTTATATTAACAATCCATCTTAAACTATCAGTAAACACATACATCATGACTAGTTTAAAGCAAGATTGGCTAGTAAAGCACATGTCTTCAATTATGCTACCAATAAGTTAATACCTTACTAGATATAATCCACCCATTCTATTTAAAAATTGTTGTAAAACTTAGCTAGTTATTAATAACCTGATGACTAGTTAGTTTTTCATTAATTGGATCGACTAACCTATGATAAATGACCCATTATTTAACATTTTTTTCTTTTATGTCTAGTTAGTTCCACCATCTAGGTCAAGACTGTGAAGCACTATAGCCTAAGCATCTGGATTATATAAGGAATGCTCATCCTAAGGTAACCTCTTTAATAAATACCTAGAACATAACATAAATCAATTAGACCATTGTAATTTATATGGAAAACATAAAAAGTATATGGTGAAATATGGACATATTTTATGCTCACTAAAGGTCGTCACTTTTGCTTTCTAAGTCTTTGAAAGAGATCTAAACAATTTTCTAACCAACTTATCTTTATTATTTCATTTGAAGCAATTCATATTAATGTAGGAGAATGCTCACTTTTCTCTCCTTGAATTAGTTAATTTCATCTTATGTCACTTTTAATGCATGTCAAATTTTCATATGCCATTGCATATATAGATATTTTATTAAACTCATTCCTTCACAATTGACAAAATAAAATGTCAGTGGTTTTGTTATTTAAGGAAATATGTTTCATGTTACGGAGATCCTATTCTTCCTCTTTTTTAAGAACTTTCTTATCATCTAGATTTTTTTGAAGGGGTAATGAATAGGCCAATTATTTATAATTCAATGTCTTCAATTATTAAAAAAAGAACTTTATTCTTATTTTTAATCTAAATAATCATTTATATTAAAGTGTGCTTCCTTATAGAAGGTATGAATTTGCATCCATAATAGTAGACCATGATATGGCACTTCTTTAACAACTTCTTACCTAGATTAACAAAAGAAAAAAGGAGTTATAAATATTGAAGGAATATATAGAAATAGAAATGTAATTAAATAAAAGCTTTCTAATCATAAAATATAAATTAAAAGTTGTTAAATAAGCTTTATAACAAGGGTAAAAAAAACATCATTCTCCCTTATAGTTTCATTATTTTTACCTTTAAAATACGGTTAAATGACATGAATCATCATGTTATTTCACTAATTCTACTAAAATTACTTCAATTTTAAAAATCTCACAAGAAGTCCTTATACTTTATGAAAATTCATAATCAATTACTTCATTAAATTTGATGTTAATTTCTGTTGACCAACAGTACCAACTACGATTAATCCTCCAATCCACTTATGATTATTGAAGTGTGAACATTCATTCCTAGCATAAAATCACATTCGCTTGAGGAAATACAAAGATGAATGATATGATGCCTATCATTTTATTACTTTGGAAAAGGCAGAACACTTTGCCTTAACTATGGATACTAGCTTAAGAAAAGAATTTTTTTTAAATACACTAATAATGATAACCATTATAGAAGAGGAATCAGCATGAGAATTGTTATTTCTAGCATGGAGACAACATTTAAGAAAGGATTTCAAACCAATGCCTGAAAAGATAATTATCTTCTTTAAGATAACTCTATCCAAGAAGACACCATTAGTTGCTAAAAATTTTGTAAAAATGAAAATAATCAATTATTGAAAGAGGAAAGATAATATCGAATCCTAAGGCACAAAAAAGGTTCTATCATCTCTGAAAACATATAGAAAATGTTTGTCCTTTTGATATAAGTGACATGAGGACCTTCAAAGGAAAACATAAAGCTAAAGCATCAAGAGTATCTATATACAATGATGTTTTTGAGTCAAAAAGATAAGAAGATAATGTGGAAATCTCTCAAAGCACTCAAATAAAAGAAAATCCACTATCAATAAAGATAAAATCTACTTTCTTAAAAGTTCATATGATGTCATTTTTGTTAAGTTAAAATATAAACTTTAATTCCACTTGTATAAATAAAGCCCTTAGGTTAGTAGAAGGATCATCACACATTGTCTATGTATCTCCTCTATTATGAAATAATATTTTCCTTTCTACAAATACAGGTCACAATTTCTATTATAAACCTTATTCTTCTGTTAAATCTTTAGGATCTGCTTTAAAGTAGGAAATGAATTAAGGCTATACTGGACTTTGCTGAATGAGTGTCAATACCTTACTCTAAGGTTAGAGCTGGAATACTTATTAAAAAACTTGACAAAAACCTAGTAAAGTTATAGTAAAAAAACTAAAGATACAATTATAGAAATATAATAGGCCCTTTAATTTAGAAATTTTAAAATTGTTTTGTATATAGTTAAATCATAACCTCTTATTTTCCAGAAAATTTTATATATGGATTATCTAGACTATATTTAGATTTTTTTAAATCTATAAATAAGATAATTACATCTATTTCAAAAAGTTACTAATATTATAGTAAATAATAATAAATTAGAAGATGAAGGTTTGTTTCAAATCTTTATAATATTGAATATTATTAGTAGGTTATATATGATAAAAGATTTTGTTTTATTTCCTAGCGTGGTCAAATTATTGATAATTTGATGTGTCTTTAAAAATTAGTATTATAGTCATTACCTTTTGATGTATAACTTGTGAAGATATCCATCTATAGATTGCAGAAGAAAGATATTTGATAATTGTCAATAACAAAGACATGAGAAATTGAAAAAAAATTATTTGTAGTTTAGAACTTAAACTGTTATTTCATTAGATACTTTACTCAATTTTGAAGCAAAAATTTTTGAATATTAAGTAGAGAATTAGCAATATAAAAAGAATATAAAGAATTGAACCTTAAACAATAATGGTATGTTTGGTTCACGGTAATAGGTATTCTATTACCTATCTATTCCTAATTATTAGGAATTCTGTGTTTAGTTTTTAAAAAACCCATAGAATAACCATTCTGTGGATTAGGTATTCCTGGACAGTGGAGAATATGTAAAGATAATTAACCTTTGTCTTTACCTATTCCATGCATGTCCGAAATAGGTAAATGTTAAACATTACAACTTCGTCCTCTCCTACTCCCATGGTACTCTCACTCACACCTAGTGGCTCTCTCTTCCTCTTCACGCTCTTGTCTCTTTTCTCCACTCTTTGTTATGGTTTGGTTCACGATCATCTGTGGCTCTCATTCTTTAAAGTGTCGATTGTTTTCTCCAACATTTATCAGTCAGCTATGTTGAATCGGTAAGCACAACCTTTCCCCCAACATTTGTCATCGGTAATTGCTTATTTCTTCAATTTTTTTAAACCTAACTTGACCCATTTATAAAGGGAATCCAAATGCTGGTAGAGTGTATAAGTTATCTAGATTATGGCACTGAATAGAAGAGTTTGTTCCTAGATAGATTTGCATTAGAGCAAAAACAAGAAGAGAAGACCACTAATAGTTAAAATTAATAATAAATGAATTTAGCCATTAAAAAAATTTTATTTCTTTCAATAGGCTATATATGGTATGAATGTAGATGGAGAGACTGGATCCCTGTGTTATCTTCATATTGTGGAAGATTAGGAAAATTTATTAATTATCTTTAGAGAGAAGATTATTACTGGTCTTAATAGAATTTCATCATCGACAAACTTGTTAGAGCATTGATAAATTATTGTTCATTTTTAGATATGAAAATAAAGAATAAGGCTTAAAGTTGAAAAGAAATAAATGTAAGGCATATATAGCATTACATAGTCTCAAGCATAAGTAAAGGGATGTATATAGCAGTATATATGTAAAGGGATATTAGACGAACATATAAGTAACTGTTGTTATGTAAACCACTACTGCATAAGTTAACTTCTTTAGAATAGCATATTATAACTTAATTATATGTGAACTTCAAATTGAATATTGAATAAATGATATTATTGGCAATTGAAACAAGTCATATAAAATTCTTAAAATGCTTTAGTATGACAATTATGTTTAAGTTAAACTATAAAAAGAAAACATGTACATTACAGAACTTCATTTACTTCAAGAATACTTCAAATCATTTATTTCATTTTAGTGTCCACAAATTTGCACTAGGTGACTAGTTAAGTTACTAGCCACGCACGAACGGTCGTGACTTACTTAAGTGTAAGTATTTAACTTTTAACTTGTTTAAAGCATTTTCTTTAACTACTTTCTTGTCATTTACATAAGTTATTGATGTTGTTTTTTTCATCTTTTCAGAGTCACAAAGATGCTGCTCAATTTTGAAGGAAGAGCTTTTCTTTTTATAATGAATTGACTGGGATCTATGGAGAAGATAATGCAACTGGAAATGATGCACAAACTGCTTGATGCATACATAAGGATGATCACTCTAAGGCCCAAAACAACGAGATAGAATCATCACATGATGAAGAGTTTGAATGAACAAATTTTGATTCGAAGAACCGGAATCCACCTAATCTTTTATAGTCGCTGAATAGCTCAGTGAATCGTTGGTCTAGGATACACTCACCAGAACAATTAAACTGCCTCAGTTCAATCGAAGAAAACAAGAATAGACTTGTTTGTAAAGATATTTAATGTCTGTATTTCTTTTTTGATCCCTAAAATAGACTACAATCATGCTTTCAATAGAAAAACAAATAAAATTTTGGCTTAAGATTGTAAAAATTCAGACTTTATTAAATAACTTTTAATTGCTTTGCGTAACTGATTTCATTTAATTTCACCTCCAACAACAAACGTGGTTCGTAGCTTAAGAGGCACTGTTTGTGTCATCCACGCTAGCCATCTTGTCTAATGTGTCATTAAACTCAATCCTAATGACTTGATGTGACTCTGTAGGTGTCTCCAAGATGACTCCTTACCCAAGAACTTCTTCAATAAGTCCCTGAAGTCTCTTAGTTCTTACCCTAGTGATAGGACCCCTCAAAATGTCCATTACTCAAACTTCTTCTATAGCTCTAGACTGGTTCACATCAGTTCCTCCTTCTCAAAAAGGATTTGACCCCGAATTGCCATCTTTGTCATCATCTACATCAAAAGGACTTAAGTCAGCAACATTGAATGTAGCACTAACATTAAGCTCACCTTACAAGTTGAGCTTGCAGGCATTGTCGCGGATCTTTTCAATGAATTGAAAAAGACTATATCCTTGTGGTTGCAATTTTTATTTCCTAAACTCAAGAAATCTCTCTTTCCGTAAATGCACCCAAACCCAATCCCAGGGTTTAAAAATCACTTGTGTCTGTCCCTTGTTAGTAGCTCTTGCATACTGTTCATTCTTTTTCTCAATCTGAAGCCTCACTTTCTCATAAATTTGCCTTAGGAACTTAGCTTTACATTTCCCATTTAAGCTATCAATTTCACTAGCAGGTAAAGGAATCAAATCTAAAGGTGTTAACAGGTTAAAGTCATACACAATTTCAAATGGAGAATAGCCAGTAGATGAATGAACACTACGGTTATAAGCAAACTTGACAAAGGTAAATGTTCTTCCCAAGATTTTAAGTTGCTTTTAACAAAAGTACATAAGAGTTGTCTAAGTGTTCTATTTACTACTTCAGTCTGACCATCATTTTGGGGATGACCGGTAGTGGAAATCAATAGCTTGGTCCCTAGCGTATTCCACAAGACCTTCCAAAATTGATTAAGGACTTTAACGTCCCTATCACTAACTATGCTCTTTGGAATGCCATGTAAATGAACTACATTCCTAAAAAAAAAATCTGCTATATGCACAACATCATCGATTTTATGACACGCTATAAAATGTGCCATCTTTGAAAACCTATCCACAATAGTAAAAATCGAATCATGAACTTTACTAGTCCTAGGCATTCCCAAAATAAAATCCATAGACACGTCTACCCAAGGTTCTGTGGGTACAGGCAAAGGTGTATACAAACCATACGACATAACTTTAGACTTAGCCTAATGACATGCAACACATCTAGAACAAATTATATTAACATCACATTTCATATATGACCAAAAGAAATGTTCATGCAAAATATCCAATGTCTTAGCTATTCCAAAATGCCCCATCAAACCTCCTCCATGAGATTCTCTAACCAACAACTCACGCAAAGAACAACTAGGCACACACAACTTATCTTCTCTAAATAGAAAACCATCATGCCTATAAAACTTTTCAAATCCAGACTCTCGACAAGTAGTAAAAACATCACCAAAACGAGCATCATTCTCATACAACTCCCTAATATTCTCAAAAATAAGCAGACGAGGTTTTAAAATAGAAAGTAAAGAATACCTTCTTGACAATGCATCTATAACAACATTCTCCTTACCTTTCTTGTACTTGATAGCATAAGGAAATGTATCTACAAATCGAACCTATTTCGCGTGTTGCTTGCTCAATTTATCCTGTCCCTTCAAATGCTTAAGAGATTCATGATCCATATGAATCACAAATTCTTTAGGCCATAATTAATGTCTCTAAGTTTCCAAGGCTCACACCAGTGTATAGATTTCCTTATAATACATAGAGTAATTCAAAGTTGCTCCGCTAAGCTTCTCGCTGAAATATGCGATTGGTCATTTTTCCTACAATAAAGCAACACCTATGCCAACCTCGGATGCATCAAATTCAATTTCAAAATTTTTGTCAAAATTTGGCAATGCCAATACGGGTGCATTTGTTAGTTTTTCCTTAAGCATAGTAAAAGCATTTTTCTGCACTTCTTCCCAAACAAAGGCAACATCCTTTTTCGCAACATCATTTAACGATGCAGAAATAGTACTAAAGTTTTGTACAAATCTTCTATAAAAACTAGCAAGTCTATGAAAATGATGTACCTCACTTACCATTGTGGGAGTCAACCAATCCCTGCTAGCCTTGATCCTATCTTCACCCATCTATACCCCTTCTTTGCTAGGTACAAAACCTAAAAATACTACTTTCTTGACACAAAAAGAGCATTTCTTCACATTAGCATACAATTTCTCCTTCCGTAAAACATCCAAAACATCACGCAAATGCATCAAATGATCATCCATGTTATGATTATAAATAAGTATATCATCAAAATACACGATTACAAATTTACCTATGAAATTACATAACACGTGATTCATTAAGGGTATGAAAGTACTCGACGCATTAGTTAAACTAAATGGCATCACTAACCACTCATATAAACCATGCTTTGTTTTAAATGCAGCTTTCCATTCATCTCCTAAATGCATGCGTATTTGATGATAGCCACTTTTTAAATCAAATTTTCAAAATATAATAGAACCATGCAACTGGTGAAGCATATCATCTAACCTAGGAATAAGATGACGATATTTTACCATGATTCAGTTTATGGCTCTACAGTCAACACACATTCTCCACGATCCATCCTTCTTTAGTACCAACAATGTTGGTACGATGCAAAGACTCTTACTCTCTCAAATGAGACCCTTAGCCAACGGCTCATTTACTTGTCTTTACATCTCTTTTGCTTCCTCGAGATTGCTTCGATAAGTGGGTCTATTCGGTATCACCGCTCTAGGCAAAAAGTCAATTTTATCCTCAATTCCCCGAATTGGTGGTAATCCTTCTGGCATCTCTTTTGGAAATAGATCTTCAAAGTCTTAAAAAAGATTAACAAACTCACTAGGTAACTCGTTAGCATTATAAATTGAAATATAGGTCTCTTTGAAAACCACTAATAACATCTTCCTATTAGCATAGTAGCTATGTCTCACATGCAACATCCCACTACCATAAGGTATATACCCGAACATCCATGGACATTCAAGTACATATCCTATGATAATGGTATGTT
>JAOQMP010000004.1:11531803-11546462 GCA_027563575.1 Erythroxylum pedicellare
AAATACTAAATAAATGTAACGAGGATGTTCAATATCTGGATTTTGTTTGTGAAGCTTGTCAGTATGGCAAATCAAAACAGTTACCATTTTCAAAATCTGTGTCTCATGCTTCTTCTCCTTTGGAATTGGTTCATACAGACCTTTGGGGACCCTCACCAGTGCAATCCGTAAGTGGCCATCGGTTCTATATACATTTTGTTGATGATTACAGTAGATACACTTGGATATACCCACTGAAACACAAAAGTGAAGCTGTAAATGCGTTTAATGTGTTTCGGGCACAAGTTGAGAATTTTTTTAACACCAAAATCAAAACCATACAATGCGATAATGGAACTGAGTACAGACCCTTTGTAAATGTGACACAAGAAGCAGGAATTACCATGCGGTTCACATGCCCGTACACTTCTGCACAAAATGGGAGAGCTGAACGTAAGCATCGACATGTTGTTGAGATGGGACTAACTCTTCTCGCTCAAGCTCAGCTACCTCTCACATACTGGGTAGACGCTTTTCAGATGGCAGTATATCTCATCAACCGACTACCTACACCAACACTCAAAGGTCTCACTCCTCTGTTTCAGCTGTATAAAACAGAGCCTGACTATAAAAACTTACAGCCCTTCGGCTGCGCCTGTTATCCGTGTTTAAAACCATACAATGAACACAAGTTTCAATTTCACAGCCAGAGGTGTGTGTATCTCGGACTTGCGACTCAACATAAAGGATCCAAGTGTCTCAGCTCTTCGGGAAAAATCTTCATCTCACGGCATGTTATATTTGATTCCTCATTCTTCCCCTGTACTGCAGGTTTTCTGAATCGACAAATGAGCTCCACTGAAAATGAATGTATTGTACCCTTGCTGATAGCTCCGGGCAAAGAAAGTCACAATGTTCCAGAGTCTTCAACTTCTGGTATTGAACATGCTAGTTCGTCCCCAACAACTATACTCTCATCACAATCTTGTTCACAAGGCCATGAATTTTCTTCAACAAATACAAGTTCTGCTGACCCACACATCGATGAACAAGAAGCAGATCCATCCAGAAATGTATCTGAAAGACAGGAACAAGTAAATACACATCCCATGACTACACGAGCAAAAGATGGTATACACAAGCCGAAACACCCATTTATTGGACTTCTTCATTCAGAAAAATTATATTCAACACATATTACAGAACCTCAAAGTGTCACAGAAGCCTTAGCCTCACCACATTGGCAGCAAGCAATGACAGATGAGTTTAAAGCTCTCCAGCGTAACAACACATGGATACTGGTCCCCTACACCAGTGCACAGAAGATAGTCGACTGTAAATGGGTTTTCAAGACAAAGTTGAAACCCGATGGTTCCATCCTCAAGTACAAAGCTCGACTGGTGGCAAAAGGGTTCCAGCAAGCACCAGGCATTGACTATGGAGAAACATTCAGTCCCGTAGTTAAACCAACAACAATCCGAATTGTCTTCACCATTGCTGTCACTTATGGTTGGGAAATTAGACAACTCGATGTCAATAATGCTTTCCTCAATGGCTACCTTCAAGAAAATGTCTACATGCACCAACCCGAAGGCTTTCGTGATCCTCGACGTCCAAACCATGTATGCAAACTGATAAAAGCAATTTACGGACTAAAGCAAGCACCTCGTGCGTGGTTCGATCAATTACGTCTAACTTTACTCAGCTGGGAATTTCAGAATGCTAAAAGTGATGTCTCGTTGTTCTTTTTACGGCAGAAGAATCTCACGGTATATATCCTTATATACGTCGATGACATACTCATCACCGGTAATGACCCTTGCTACATCAACTCTCTAGTTTTAAAGCTAAACAATTTATTTTCCCTTAAAGATCTTGGTCCTGTCTACTACTTTCTGGGAATAGAAATTTGTAGAGATAAGCTGGGTATTCATCTGAACCAAACCAAGTATACGCTGGATATTCTGAAAAAGTTCAACATGATGAATTGTGCATCAGTACCGACTCCAATGGTTACTGGACGAAAATTTTCAAAACACGATGGAACACTAATGAAAGATCCATCTCTTTTCCGACAAGCTATTGGATCTCTCCAGTATCTTACTACCACCAGACCGGACATAACATTCTCAGTGAATAAACTTAGTCAGTTTCTATCTCAACCTACGGACATCCACTTTCAAGGAGTGAAACGAATTTTCAGATATCTCAAAGGCACCTATCATCTTGGTCTACATATCAAGCCTTTCAAAACTCCTCAGGTGACTGCGTTTACGGATGCGGACTGGGCTACAGACATCGATGATCGAAAATCTGTAGCTGGCATTTGTGTATACCTTGGAAGCACACTAATTTCCTGGAGCACACGCAAACAAAGAGTTGTCTCTCGCTCAAGTTCGGAATCTGAATATCGAGCCCTTGCAGATGGTGCAGCAGAGGTTAAATGGATATGCTCATTACTAACTGAGCTTGGGTTGTTTCTGCAAAAACCTTCTATGATTTGGTGTGATAATCTGAGTGCTCGAGCCCTTGCTGCCAACCCAGTTCAGCATTCACGAAGTAAACACATAGAAATTGACCTTCATTTCATTCGTGACCTCATACTTTCAGGATTCATCAATGTTCAGTATATACCGTCTTCCTATCAAATAGCAGATTGTTTTACTAAGGCTTTAACACAATCTTCTTTCTTTCAACATCGGAGCAAACTCGGACTGACAGCACCACCCTCTCGTTTGAGGGGGAATGTTAGAGCATAGGACAATTTGTACATATTCTATTATTATTCTTTATTCTGTACAGAACACCTGTATGGCTAATAATGCAGCTTGTTCTCTCTCCTGTAACAAACTATGCTATAAATGATTAGTCTGTCGCACATCCACAGTGCGCCGAGTTTGTTATTTCTTCCTAGCCTTTTTCTTTCTACGAAGGAGATGAATTCCGTGATCATGCATCCCCTTCGTCCTTGGTATATACATATAATGAATATTTTACTTTCCATAATAATCATATTCCAAATTTAAAGCCATTCACAGCCAATCAATGTCTTTTCACACCTTATCTGCTGTTCTTCTCCACTGTCTCCGTCTCTCTCTGCAAAGCCATGGCTGACGCAACTTCAACAAATTTCCACACTTCTCTTCTTCCCTCGTTCACCCCTCTCCGAAAACCAAATAGACCGTTCTTAGCTGTTTGTTACCCGTCATTTTCTATGAAAAGACGATACTACTTAAGGATGGCTCGCTGCTCCTCCTCATCAGTTTCAATGGGAGACACCACCACCAAAACGAAAAACGGGACCCATATAGTTCCATGGGGCTGCAACATCGATTCTTTGGAGAACGCGGAAGCTTTGCAGAATTGGCTTTACCAGTGTGGGCTACCTTCGCAGAAAATGGCCATACAGAAAGTGGAAGTTGGTGAGAGAGGTTTGGTTGCTTTGAAGAATGTCAGGAAGGGTGAGAAGTTGCTTTTTGTGCCTCCCTCCCTTGTTATTACGGCTGACTCCGTAAGTTTCTTGTTCATAAAGTTGGGTGGTCGTTTTTCACATTCCTAGTGCAATTGTATTCACAATAAAGACTATATTTTTAATGTTGTTACACATAAGATGACTTTAGAGAAGTAAAAATTTATAGTGGTAGAGCTGAAGTGGGAATGTAAATCATGCAGTATGAAGATCAAAATTGTCTTTTTTCCCCTCAATTTGGGATATCTTAAATAAAACCAGCAATTATTATCTATTTGGTCACACCTGTGGTTCATGAAAAATGTTGTTTGATCTGTATTGATTCAGAGAAAATATTATCGCAGTTAATGTTTTCTTGGTTTTTATTGTTATAAAAGTATCATTCAATATTGCTGGGCGTTGAAAATTATAATTCTAGGAGTGGAGTTGTCCCGAGGCTGGTGAGGTGTTGAAAAGATACTTTGTGCCTGATTGGCCATTGCTCGCAACCTACCTGATCGGTGAAGCGAGGCTTCAGCAATCATCAAGATGGTGCAATTACATTTCAGCCCTACCGAGACAGCCCTATTCACTTTTGTACTGGTAAGCGCTTCTCATTTGGTTCACTTTTCTTCCCCTGTGAACAGAAAGGGTCTACTCTCAGTTTCTCTCCCTATAGCCCTTTTGTATGCTTTCAGGACACGCGAAGAACTAGATAGGTACTTAGAAGCTTCACAAATCAGAGAGCGCGCAATTGAACGGATTACCAATGTTATTGGAACGTATGTGCCTGATTTGGTTTATGTTCTCGTCACATTACTTGCTCATCTTGATTTAACATTTTCACTTGAACATGCTTCTCCCTTGCAGATATAATGATTTAAGACTAAGGATATTTTCCAAATATCCTCACCTATTTCCTGAAGAGGTATTGAGAAAATTCCTTGACTATTTTGTTTTTGGTTGTGATAACACAAGTTACAGATCTTTTTGTGATATAATTTTTGTAAAGATCTATATATCATCATCTTTCAAAAAAAGAAAAGATTATATCATTTTGTTAAACGTAAAAACCGCTTTGCGAAGTAGTTGTAAGTTTTATCCAATCAACCCAGGAACATTAAACTTGATAGGCATTTTACATACTTTTGGACCTCTGCTCCTTTATTCTTGTGATGCAAGAGGCACAATGAGACAACCAATGATTATCCAGTGTTGCATGTACTATTGCTTAAACCCATATCTTGTTGGAACTTCAATTTCATCTCCCTTCCAGGTATACAATCTTGATACTTTCATGTGGTCATTTGGCATTCTTTTCTCCCGATTGGTGAGTAAAGTTTTATTATTGTCTTGTAAACTTGTTCCCTGATTTATCAGCAATAATCAAACTACAATGAATTTCTTTTAATACTAAGTGGAATTAGGCTGCTTTGCTCATAAATCCATAGGTTAAAATTTCATGTTATGAAGATTTGACCAGGTTGATGCATCAAAACAATGATAAATAATTTTGAAGTGATGAAAAACCAAAGGCAGTTTGTCTTTCATGTCCAATTATGGTTTCTTTTCTTTATCTCTTATTGGAATTAACTCCTAAACTCTTGAAATTATTGCTTTTCTTTTGATATCCTGGAAATGAAAGATTATCGGTCTGAATTGCTGTTAATGGACAAAAATACCCTTATCATTTGTTTTACTGATTAGGAAAGCAGATAACTATTAGCATTTTGTTGACTTCCTCTAACTTTATAGAACTCTTCTCCTTGGTTACATGAATTGAATTGAACATTTAGTTTTTTTGTGGTTATCTGACTTGATTGGTCTCCCCTGCAAAGGTTCGTTTACCCTTGATGGATGGAAAAGTTGCCTTGGTTCCCTGGGCTGACATGATGAATCATAGTTGTGAGGTGTGTAAATTAGTTTTTCTTTATTTATTTAGCGTTAAAGAATTTGAGTTTGGTCGTTATAAGAACGTACCTTGCAATTGGCTGAGCCAGGTGGACACTTTTTTGGATTATGACAAGTCCTCATTGGGCGTTGTCTTCACAACTGACCGATCGTACCAACCAGGTGAGCAGGTAAAGAATGTTTCTTGTGGAGAATGACATGAAGTGATTTTTTTTGTCCCTATATTACCTTAAAATTAGACAGATGATTCCAGGTGTTTTGTTGACTTTATTTTTGCGTTAGTTGACTATAATTAAATATTAATAACGAAGTTTTTATGAAGAATGATGCTTGCTTCACTGATACTTCTGGATTGGAAGGCAACCATCTTTTCGTGTAACTGCATTGTCACATCTAATGTTGGCACAAAGAGGAAAAATGTAGACAGCCCTATTGACGTAAGACAAATAGAAGAAATATTAATTAATAGCTAAAACTTATAAAAATTATGAAATATAGTTGGTATTAGGTTGCTGAAATATGAAGTTTTTGGTCTGCATTTCAGCTTGGAGTAGTTGAATTTCAGATTTGAGTATAGCTGAGATTTTAGTGTTTGATCTGTTGGAATTTTAGTTAGGTGAATAAGTAATGGAGGATAGGGAACTAGGAATCAATCCTAGAGTCTAACAATCACTCCTAGAAGAATCATAAATTTTAATTGAAAACTCAAGTTTGTAGAAAAATTTAGGATATTTTATTATTGTAGGGCTGAATACAACTATTTAAGGAAGTTCTTAGATCCTTATTCTAGTGTGAAAGGATCCATAACAAATTTAAATTCTATTATAATAAAAATTCTATAAATTTAAGTCCTAAACAACTATGATAATATATCTAAAATGAGAATTACATGTCTAACTTACTACTTTTTATTTAATAAGGAATCTTAGCATACTCTAAATTTTAGCTCTTATTATCTTTGCTACCAAATTAATTCTCATTTTTCATCGCACCAATTAATGCTTGTGGTTGACTAATTTTTCTTCCTTACTTTTTATAGACTTTAAGCTCTTTTGCATTAATTCTTCCTGAATTATTTGAAGTTGTCCTTGACATAGAATGTGACAAATACTAATTATATAAGTCTGGATTCAGCTTATGAAATTCAGATTCTAAACCTTTAAGTGCTGTCAAAAAGTGATCTTCCTTTCCAATTAATAGTAATTGTTAATATCCTCTAATTCTTATGGCTACAATTTGTTCATCACGAGCATCCTTTGTCTCCTCTTTAAGATGAGGAGTTACTGAAATTCTTACAGCTACAGTAAGAGATTGTCTATAATCATATCCAATTAGAACTTATCTTCTTGAAGATTTTATAAGGTCTAACGCTCTGCAAATGAAGTTTCTTATATTTTCCTTTTGGAAGACCCTCTAAGCGAATCCTTATCATCACCATTAATTGAATTCCACCAATTGGCGATGTTGATCATTATGTTCTTTATAAGTCAAGTTGCTAGTTGTTATATTTCATTATACCTCATCAAAGACATCCCTCATATGTTGTGCAAAACCTTTAACTTCAACATTGTCTTGTGTTGTATGTAGTAAAGGAACCAGATCAATAGGTTTTCATGATTGAACTCGCAAAACTATGTCAAAATAACTCTTACTGGTTGACCTATTTTTAGAACTATCGTATGCAAATTTTTCCAGAGGAAGAATTAGGTCTCAATTATTTATATTGTCTCCAACTAAACATCTTCACAAGCCTCCCAAATTTCTATTTACCACCTTTGTTTGTCCATTGATTTGGGGAAGAAAACAACATGAAAATTGGAGCTTAATATTAAATATTTTTCATAGAGTTCAGAAATAACTCATAAACTTCATATTAGATGATGGTTAAAGGTGATCCATAGATATGTACAACCTTTTTGAAGAAGAGTTTAGCAATATAGATAGCATCATAAGTCTTGGAACATGGAATAAAATGACGCATCTAGGAAAATTTATCTACCACTACAAGAATAGAATCATAACCTCATATAGATTTAGGAATTTCCAAGATAAAATCGATACTTATGTCTTGCCACAGTTCATGAGGCATGCGGAATGGTGTGAATAATTCAAAATTTTGCTTCGTTCCTTTAGCTAATTAACATGTTTAACATTGTTGTATGATTTAAAGACACATTGTGTTTTAAAGAGGGCCCATAAAAGCGATCTTCAACCATGGATATGGTTTTGTTTCTTCCAAAGTGACTTGCTACCCCTTTTCCATTTAGTTCTCAAATCATGTACTTCCTTATAAAACTATCATGTAGGCAAAGTTGATTTTCTCTGAAAAGATAGTCATCATGGATCACAAAAAGGAAGTGCTTGTCCCCTTGTTTGGCTGCAATTTTTGAGTAAATTGTTCCAAAATTTTGATCTAAAACATATTCTCCCTTTAGGATTTTAAATCCTACAATTTTTACTACCAAAGTGTTAAGCAAATGGCTCTTTTTCCTTAATGCATCCATCACCTTATTGTCAATTCTTGCCTGATGTTTAATAACAAAGTTGCTTCAAAAATTCATTCCATAAGGTATGCCTTTTGTTGAAGTTCTTTTATGACTTGAAGTGCTTCAGATATTCATGATCCGAATATATAATAAATTCCTTATTATCTGTGATAATGACGCTAATTGTAAAGAGAAGATACCATTGCATAAAATTCTTTGTCATAGCTCAAATGTTATTCTTCTTAACTTTTCACTGAAGTATCCAACTGGGTATCCCTCTTGGCTGAGTATGCCTTCAATTTCCACATGAAAATTTTGGAAGTTGCAAAATTGGAGATTCAATCATCTTTGTCTTGATTTCTTCAAAGGCTTTGGTTGTTGCTGTTTGACCAAATTGTCCTTTCTTCATACAATTAGTAATAGGTGCCATTATGGTGCTAAAATTATGAACAAATCAACTATAGAATGTTGATAGGTCTTGGAAACTATGTGTCTCATGCACATCCTTTGGACTAATGACCTTATTTTTCTCGGGTTCCATCTCCACTCCTTGATAGGATACAATAAAATGTAAAAATGCAACACTTGATTCCATGAAAGAATATTTCCTTAAGTTGATATAACGTTTCTCTTACTTAAAAACTCTCAAAACTTGTTATAGATGTAATATATGGTCTTCCTTAGTCTTATTGTATATTAATATATTATCAAAATAAACCATAAAAAATATGCCTATAAATGGTTAAAATGATTCACCTTGCTCATAAAAGTATTTGGTGCATTTGTGAGTCCAAATGGCATCAATAACTATTCATAAAGCCCCTCTATATTCTTGAAAGCTGTTTTCTATTTGTTTCCAGCTCTGATTCTAATTTGATGGTACCCATTTTGTAAGTCTATCTTGGTAAAGATAGTAACTCCAGTCAACATGTCATCAAGGCAATGCGATAATGTTTATTGCCTGACAATTAATGCATATTTGCTAACTTCCACATTTTTTAGAAGTCAATAGTGCTGAAATTGTATATGAACTAGGACTTCTAAATGGATCCGTTTTTCAGTAGCTTCGCTACTTTTCTCTTCAGCTTTTCATTGTCAATAGGATTTAGGTGATAGGTTGGAAGATCTGGTATAGCAAATTTAGGTACCAAGTCAATAGTATGATGAATATCTCGTAATCTTGATAAATTAGCCGGTAGTTCATCCACTTCTTCTTTTAAGGTAAGGGATATTTTGAATGCTGTTTCTATTGCTTCTCCACTACCATTGCAAACATAATGCCCTTCTTACTAATAACTTTAAATTCTCTCTCCTTTAGGATATCAAGAGGCGTTTCTTGGCATTTATGGTTGCCTTCTTGCTTTGTCTTTGCCTTCGTACCTTGTCCACCTTTATAGGTTTTAAAATATGGAAACACAAGTTGATTGGTGCTAGCGATTGCAAAATGCTACACATCTTGATCATAAAGCCATAATTGACCAAGTAAAATATGAGATACCTTCATAGAAATAACTTCACACCAAAGAGAGTCTTTCCTAATTTGAAAGACACCAAACACCTTCGAGCAACTTGTATATGGCTATCATCCACCCAATTAACTTTATAGGGATATGGATGTCTCTCCAAAATTAAATTCAATTGCTTCACTATATTCTCCAATGCCACATTCATACTACTTACTATAGTAACTATAAGCTTGCATATTTTATCACTGCATCTAACTTGAGTGAAAAAATAGCAATATAAAGTCGTTCTTCTTGTTCTTTCTCCTTAAGGGTTATAATTATATGTCTCTTTCCTACTCCTCTATAGCTTCGTTTGCACTCACTTATTCATTAGGTTTTTTCTTTTCTTTAGGGATGACAATGGGCCGATCCCGTCAATGTTTTAAAAATAATTTTTGTTAAAATTAAAAATGTAAAATCTATTCTTTTTAACTGCGTCCAGGCCTGGGTTGCCTAGGCCTAACTTGCCCGATGCCCAACTCTTTAAAAAAAATGATGTCTTTTTGCTTAGAAAAATTGGACCTTGAGTCAGTTTGGGCCTGGGCTTGGGCCATAAGTCGGCCATTGAAAACACCTAAATCTAGGCTCATGGGCCACCCATTGTCATCCTTGCTTCTCTTCTTCGTAAGCAAATCGACGACTCCTATTACATCATAAACACTTCTTGTCACTAATGCCTCCTTTGTTCCAATCTCAGATATAATTTTTCCTTTAGTTCAGCTCCTTGAGAAGTTTTTTAGTTGTTGAGTTATCGACGTAATTCCTTGTCTAACGGCTGTGAATTGATCTTGGAGATCTTCTTGATAATTAAATGTTCAGTATTTTTCTTTTTACAACTTCAGCTTCATCTCTTCCTAATTTGCAATTGGTGGCTGGCCTGCTTTTTTTGAAGTCTATCCTTTGTTGACATCTACTAGATTTTAGCATATCCAACTAACTTCATCTTTGCAAATTGGACTTTTTGATCTTCTAAGATATGGTACTAGTCTTTTGCTTCAACACAAAGTTCTTTAGTAATATCATCAAGTTCGTAATGTGTCTCAACTCTTTCTTAACCTCTAAAGTCTCACATGCACTTTCAAGTGTTGTTGTTAGTTCTTTATTTTGGATCTACCGGTAGGCATTGGTTTCCTAACCTGACTTGTTGTTGATTAGTTTTGACCTCATTTTCTTGGATTTCACTTTCTCCACTCCCAACATCAAGTGTAGTTTGTTGACCGATGTTTTCTGGACTAGTTTTTGGAGTACCTTGTGATTGAGGGTCATTAGGGTCTATCTTTTTATAACTCTCACAGGTATTTCATCTTACTTTTGGTCACTGAATAATTTTCTATACGTTCTTCCGCTATGTTTTTCCATTGTAAATCAAAACTTTGTCTAGCAAATTGATGTAGGAAAAATAGAAGACATTTTAACTAATAGCTAAAACTCACAAAATTAGGAAATATGACTGATATTAGGCTTCTGGAATATCAAGTTTTAGGTCTGAATTTTAGCTCATAATGATAGAATTTTAGATTTGGGTATAGCTGGATTTTTAGGGTTTGATTGCTAGAAATTTAGGTTAAGATTTCAGGGTTTTGGTTGTTGAAATTTTAGAAAGGTAAACAAGTAATGGAAGGTAGGAAACTAAGAACCATTATTAGGGTCTAAGAATTATGCTTAGGAAAAACTAACAAACCTTCTAATGAAAAACTCTTGTTTAGAGAAAAAAATTCAAGATATCTTTTATTGAAAATTGAGTCCATACATATTGTCGAGATGTATTTTAGCTGTAAATACTATTATTATTTGATAGATATTAGGGGTGTTAATGATACCCCTTAATTTGAGGAATTTTAGTTAAGATTTTCTCTATTTCTAGATTATGTAGTTTCCTATTTTGTACCTAAGACTTATTGTATATATTTTGATGCATTGTAACCCAAAAGGGTAAGAGAGAAATAAAGAATATTTCCTCTCAATTTTCTTCAACATGGTATCAGAGCTCTAGGGTTTCTTTGACAAAATTCTGCCATTGTACAACCTTCATTGTTGTCAGTTTTTCTCCAGTTTTTCACCGCCTTAATTACTGTAATTTTTTCCCGAGTCTTCTGTTTTTCACACCTATTCCTTCACTATGTCTACAATCGAAACTTCCATCTTAGAGGGGGTAAATTCTGTCCAAAAAACTGATGAGTTACAAAACATAAGAGCTTCCTATTGACTCAATGGAAAAAACTATCTCAAGTGGTCTCAATTCATTCGTACATACCTAAAGGGTAAATGAAGACTTAGCCATATCACTGGAAATGGACCAGAAAAGCAAGACCCAGCATTTAAAGCATGGGATGAAGATGATTCAATGACTATGTCATGGCTTCGGGACTCAATGGATCCTACCATTAGTGACGCCTGTATGTTTCTTGCTTCTGCAAAGGAGATTTGGGAGTTTATCTGGCATACCTATTCAAAGGATCATGATGCAACCCGAATTTATGAGGTAAAAATCAAAATTGGGGCAGCAAAACAAGGAGATAAAACTGTTACAGAATATGCCAATCTTTTGTAGAATTTGTAGCAGGAACTTGATCATTATCAAGTATTTGAGATGAAGTTTACAGAGAATGCTGCAATCCTAAAGAATTTTATTGACAAAGATTGGGTGTATGATTAGAATTTGACCAGGTTAGAGTCCAGATTATTGGTACAGAAGAGATACCATCATTGGAAGAGTGAATCTCATTAGTTAGAGCTGAGGAGAGTAGAAGAAACATCATGTTCGAAGTTCCAACAACCGAAGGGACTGCACTAGCAACAAAAGGAGATCAACAGGAGAGATGGAGGACTAACAAAAATCCTCAGTTGAAGGATAACAAAGACAACCTGTGGTGTACCTATTGCAAGAAGCCGAGACATACCAAAGAAAGATGCTAGAAATTAAATGGTAAACTACCAAGTCATGAGTGGGGAAACCGTGGAGCGCAACCAAGGTTCCAGCAAAGAAATCAACCTCAGGCTCACTCAGCAGAACAATTCAATGAGGAAGTAAAGGTTGATAATGGTGGATTCAGCAGTAAGGAGATAGAAAAACTGAAAAACTTTCTAGATTCCCATGAAAAACCATATGGGGCTTGTTCATTGGCTCTCTCAGGTAAGTCTTCATTCTCCACTTGCATGAATGTCTCGGATACAACCTATACCAACTTATGGATAATTGATTCCAGAGCCACAAACCACATGACTCATCATTATCAGTGGCAGAAATTATGGGTCAGAATTATGTGATTTATTTACCATAATTAGTGTATTAGCTGTATACATATATTCTTACCTATATTCGAATAATAGTAATTAGTGTATTAGCTATGTATATTTTCTTACCAAAGATAGATTGTAAAGCAACTCCTATTTAATGGAAAGAATCCTCATGAAGAGGTCATTTCAGCCAATTACACAAATTTATTAATAGCAAGATCCAGTAAGCTATGCTTAGAATAATTTAATGATGTTCTGATTCAGAATATCATGAGATTGACTAGTAATTCCCTATGTAAATAAACTGCATTGGAAGCAGCATAAACCTTGAAGTAGCCCAATGTGCAGCCACTTAAGCACAAATTTCTTGTGTCAACTATTACTAGTGATCAAACTAATTTCCAAATATGACTAACAATTAAACACCAATCTATTCATCCACAACTCTCACACTCCTCATGGTATCCCCATGGCCTTTGTACATTAAGATATTCTTACCACTAGTAACAGAAAAGCAATAGAATCAATTCCCAATTAATGCCAGCTCATTTTTCACTTAGATGACTGAGCAATAAAGTTCAAACTTCTGTACCTGATATCTAGAGCTCGAAGAAATTTGCATATTTCAGCTATTCTGATTAAACCTGAATCAGTAACTTCTGAACCAGAAATGTCAAGAATTTCCCAGGAACTATCAGCCAAAGAAATAAGGACTTCATCACTCAGCAATTTTCTCCTCCTCGCAATTGCTGAAATTGCCATCTGCCAAACAGAAAGATAACCTTGATAAGCTCAATTAACATTCAAGCAACATAGAAACAGTAATGCATGGAATAGAATACTTATGATTCCATACGCTTGCACTCTAAATCAAGCAAGATATCCTTAGTCCCATTTTCAACAAGTATTATATAAACCCTTATATCTAACAGGAGGTATCTCGGAATTTTTTCATTAAATTACCAATTCTCTCTTCTATTCACCTTTTTACTAAAAAACCTCACATCTCTCATTTCTTTTTAGCATATTCAACTAAATCATTAACAAACCAAAAGCAAATTACAGAAGCAGACGTACACACAATGTGAGAAATTACTAAAAAACCCAATGTGGGAAAGTTTCCAAGATACTGACCAGCACCCACCTTAAGATGAGAAGGGAAACCAATGGCAATCTCCGCCAAGTCTGCAGTAACATCATCCAAATGCTTGCCAAGAACTCCAAGGCACAAGCTGACCAAACTTTGCGGCTTCGTCTTCTCACCACTTAATCCTACATCAACTTCACATAATCAATAATCAAGTAATCAACAACTAAAATCAATCATTACATGTTATCATCCAAACCCATTTGCAGTCAGAAACAGGCAATTCTACGACAGAAACAACAAAAGATTTAGTAACTACTTGGTGCTAAATCACTACTTTTTTAAAAATCAAAGAGAAAAGTAACGAGCTTTTGATAAAACGGCCTGAAGTTTGCTTCATTATTACAAAGCTCAATTACAAAATTGAAACTTCTTTGAGTAAAATTGAATAAGGGTATACTCAATCCAAATCATACAACAAATACATACACGTATGTATAAACAGAGGGAGGGGAGAGAGACAGAGTACTGACTGGAGGAAGGAAGAGGAGGGGCAGAATTGACAGCCGAAAGACTAGGATTGAAATCAAGCTTCTTTTTGAATGAGGATATTACATGATCTGTTGCAGCCTTTTCTTTTTCCATCTTATTTCCAGAACAGAGACAAAGCAAAGTGGACGATAGAACGGAGAAGACGAAGAAGAAACCGACTTTTTCACTAAACCAACATTAAAAATACTATCAGAGTAAAACTGCGCGATGCGGAATGATAATGTCTTCTAATTTGAGTGGATGCGGAATGATAATTTCTTCTAATTTTAGTGGATTATAATATAAGAAATTAAAATTGTAAAGAATTAATAGAAAATATTAAATGTTTTGATAATGGTTAAGTTTGTTATAAATAAAGGGTTAAAAGAATATAAGGTAATGATAATTAATATGAAGTCGATATTTGTAAATGATAATCGAGGTGTTTATTAATTATAACGTAATAAGGAAAATA